>CM051263.1:60640406-60972906 GCA_027921565.1 Artemia sinica
TTTCATCCAATTTTGCGCGTTTTTGCTGCGATGGTTGATCAACAACATTCTAAAATGACACAATTTAATTAGGTACTTCATTGTTGACAATTATAGATTTTTTTTTTATGCATAGCTTTTAAAACTTTTTATATACCTAAATTGCGAAATACTTAAAATCACAGAAAAAAGGAAGAAGGAAGACTCCGACATAACCTAAACCAAAAAATTATTAAGTATATGAAGGGGGTCGTCCTCTAGTCAATATCTCGCCCCTTTACGCTAAAGTTTTTTTTAGCACTTTCAAAAGAGGTATCTATTCTAATTAACCGGCCTTTGTGATTCAAGAGTTCGTGATTTGAACAAAATTCGAACTTTAGCGTAAAGAGCGAGGTATTGACTAGGGGGTAAACCCCTTAATACATGTGATAAAAACATATAAATATAGAAGTTTCGTTATGTAAGTTAATTCGTAAGTTAATTCATAACTCAATTTTGAGAAAGCTATTTTTAGCCAACAAATTTGTAAACATGCTCTTCTTAATCAGATAGTGAGAAAACATCCCTTTACAGGTAGAAGAACGTAGTGATTTGATTATTTTATTGGTGAAACTACCCGTCCTGTTTGAATATTAACACCTTTCTTCAGGTGGAAAGGATGAAAAACGATTTGATTATTTTTATAACGAAACTGACTGGCCCTGTTTTTGAATATTTACCGAAATTTGATGAAAAAAAAACAGGGACTTTTTAATCAGAATAGGAAGCTTTTTTGAAAGCGCTAACAGCTTTAGCGTAAAGAGCAAGATATTGAGGAGAGGGGCGACGTTTCGTATCTGCCGAAACTAATATGCAAATTCTATTTTAATTTTTCATATACAATGAGCCAAAATCAAAGTGAACCTCATTAACTTATCAGAAGCACTCATGATAAGTTAACCTAACCTTTTCCTGCGAGTATGGTTAGGTTAGGTTAGGCTAGATTAAGTTAGGTTAGATTAGGTTAGGTCAAGTTAGATTAGGTTAACCTACATACGCTTCACTTAGGTTAGGTTAGGTGAGAGACAGGCAAAAAGTTAGGTTGATGGTTAGGTTAGGTTAGGTTAGGCTAGATTAAGTTAGGTTAGGTTAAGTTAGGTTAGGCTAGGTTAGCCTACGTACGCGCGCGTACGTAGGCTAACCTAACCTAACTTAACCTAACGTAACTTAATCTAACCTAACCTAACCTAACCATACACCTAACTTTTTGCCTGTCTCTCACCTAACCTAACCTAACCTAAGTGAAGCGTATGTAGGTTAACTCAAATTTTTAAATTAGAAAATGAGTTACTCGTTCTATTATTAAAGACAATCGTTCAAACTCGTTCATCTAACCTCCAAAACAATAGGTTAGATTAGATTAGATATAAATAAATATTAATAAATAAATAAAAACATTTCTACATGTTTAAGTTAGGTTAGGTTATCTTATCATGAGCGCTCATTATAAGTTAACCTAACCTTTTCCTGCGAGTATGGTTAGGTTAGGTTAGGCTAGATTAAGTTAGGTTAGATTAGGTTAGGTTAAGTTAGGTTAGGTTAACCTACATACGCTTCACTTAGGTTAGGTTAGGTGAGAGACAGGCAAAAAGTTAGGTGTATGGTTAGGTTAGGTTAGATTAAGTTATGTTAGGTTAAGTTAGGTTAGGCTAGGTTAGCCTAAGTACGCGCGCGTACGTAGGCTAACCTAGCCTAACCTAACTTAACCTAACCTAACTTAATCTAGCCTAACCTAACCTAACCTAACCATACACCTAACTTTTTGCCTGTCTCTCACCTAACCTAACCTAACCTAAGTGAAGCGTATGTAGGTTAACCTAACCTAACTTAACCTAACCTAATCTAAAATAACTTAATCTAGCCTAACCTAACCTAACCATACTCGCCGGAAAAGATTAGGTTAACTTATCATGAGCGCTCATGATAAGTTAACCTAACCTAACCTAACTTAAACATGTAGAAAGGTTTCTATTTATTTATTAATATTTATTTATATCTAATCTAATCTAACCTATTGTTTTGGAGGTTAGATGAACGAGTTTGAACGATTGTCTTTAATAATAGAACGAGTCACTGATTTTCTAATTTAAAAATTTGAGGGGTAAATCCATAAGACAAAGGAGCTAAAATTTAATTTAAAATTAGAACGGAACTTTAAATTTTTCATCTCTTTGAGAAAAAACCAGAACTGACGTGGAACCTATTTATTTTCTTGGAAAAATTAGAAGAGAATTTGAACATTTTGCACTTCATTGAGAAAATTTAGAATTAAAGTGGAACTTTTTTCATCTTCATGGTGAATATTCACGATCAATGTATAACTTTTTCTATCTTCTATGAAAAATTTGGAACAGAACTTTAAATTTTTTATGTCTTTGAGAAATTAAGAACTGAAGTGGAAGGTTTAATCATTTTCATTGGTAAAATTCAGAATTGAGCTAACTTTTTTCTCTTCTTTAAGAAAATTCAGAAGAGAACTTGAACATTTTGCACTTCTTCGAGAAAACTCAGGGCCAGTATTTTAAATTTTTCATCTCTTCGAGACAGATCTGAACTAAAGTAGAAAATTTTTATATTATTGGGAAAAATTGAAATGATCAATAACTAATTTCTTTTTCATGAGAAAATACAGAATAGAGCTTGAACTTTTCTTCACTTCGTTGAGAAAATTAAAAATTGAACTAGAAATTTTTTATCTTCCGGGAAAATATTCACAACTATGGTATAGCTTTTTCTATCTTCCACTGAAAAATTTAGAATTGAACTTTAAATTTCTTTATGTCTTTGTGAAATAAAGAACTGAAGTGGAAGATTTTTATTTTCTCTGTAGAAATTACAATTGAAATGTGTTCTTTGGTAAAATTCAGAAGAGAACTTGAACTTTTCTATCTTCTGTGAAAAATTTGGAACAGTATTTTAAAATTTTCATCTCTTCGAGATAGATCTGAACTAAAGTGGAAAATTTTTATATTATTTGGAAAAATAGAAATGATCAATAACTAATTTCTTTTTCATTGAGAAAATTCAGAATAGAACTTGAACTTTTCTTCACTTCGTTGAGAAAATTAAACTAGAACTTTTTATCTTCCGGGAGAATATTCACAACTATGGTATAGCTTTTTCTATTTACTATGGAAAAAATTTAGAATAGAACTTTAATTTTCATTATGTCTTTGGTGTACTTAAAACTGAAGTGGAAGATTTTTATTTTCTCTGGAGAAATTAGAATTGAATTGTGTTCTTTGGTAAAATTCAGAAGAGAACTTGAACTTTTCTATCTTCTATGAAAAATTTTAAATTGAACTAGAACTTTTTATCTTCCGGGAAAATATTCACAAGTATGGTATTACTTTTTCTATCTTCCACCGAAAAATTTAGAATTGAACTTTAAATTTCTTTATGTCTTTGTGAAATAGAGAACTGAAGTGAAAGACTTTTGTTTTCTCTGGAGAAATCACAATTGAAGTGTGTTCTTTGGTAAAATTCCGAAGAGAACTTAAACTTTTTTATCTTCTGTGAAAAATTTGGAACAGTATTTTAAATTTTTCATCTCTTCGAGACAGATCTGAACTAAAGTGGAAAATTTTTATATTATTTGGAAAAATAGAAATGATCAATAAATAATTTCTTTTTCATTGAGAAAATTCAGAATAGAACTTGAACTTTTCTTCACTTCGTTGAGAAAATTAAACTAGAACTTTTTATCTTCCAGGAAAATATTCACAACTATGGTATAGCTTTTTATATTTACTACGGAAAAATTTAGAATAGAACTTTATATTTCTTTATGTCTTTTGGGAACTTAAAACTGAAGTGGAAGATTTTTATTTTCTTTGGAGAAATTAGAATTGAAGTGTGTTCTTTGGTAAAATTTAGAAGAGAACTTGAACTTTTCTTCACTTCATTGAGAAAATTTTAAATTGAACTAGAACTTTTTATCTTCCGGGAAAATATTCACAAGTATGGTATTACTTTTTCTATCTTCCACCGAAAAAATTTAGAATTGAACTTTAAATTTCTTTATGTCTTTGTGAAATAAAGAACTGAACTGGAAGATTTTTATTTTCTCTGGAGAAATTAGAATTGAATTGTGTTCTTTGGTAAAATTCAGAAGTGAACTTGAACTTTTTTATCTTCGGTGAACAATTTGGAACAGTATTTTAAATTTTTCATCTCTTCGAGACAGATCTGAACTAAAGTGGAAAATTTTTATATTATTTGGAAAAATAGAGGTGATCAATAACTAATTTCTTTTTCATTGAGAAAATTCAGAATAGAACTTGAACTTTTCTTCACTTCGTTGAGAAAATTAAAAATTGAACTAGAACTTTTTATCTTCCGGGAAAATATTCACAACTATGGTATAGCTTTTTCTATTTACTACGGAAAAAATTTAGAATAGAACTTTAAATTTCTTTATGTCTTTGGGGAACTTAAAACTGAATTGGAAGTTTTTTATTTTCTCTGGAGAAATTAGAATTGAAGTGTGTTCTTTGGTAAAATTCAGAAGAGAACTTGAACTTTTCTTCACTTCGTTGAGAAAATTTTAAATTGAACTAGAACTTTTTATCTTCCGGAAAAATATTCACAAGTATGCTATTACTTTTTTATCTTCCACCGAAAAATTTACAATTGAAGTGTGTTCTTTGGTAAAATTCAGAAGAGAACTTGAACTTTTCTATCTTCCACGAAAAATTTGGAAGAGTATTTAAAATTTTTCATCTCTTTGAGATAGATCCTAACTTAAGTGGAAAATTTTTATATTATTTGGAAAAATAGAAATGATCAATAACTAATTTCTTTTTCATTGAGAAAATTCAGAATAGAACTTGAACTTTCCTTTACTTCGTTGAGAACATTGAAAATTGAACTAGAACTTTTTGTCTTCCCGGAAAATATTCACAACTATGGTATAGCTTTTTCTATCTACTACAGATAAATTTAGAATAGAACTTTAAAGTTCTTTGTGTCTTTGGTGAACTTAAAACTGAAGTGGAAGAATTTTATTTTCTCTGGAGAAATTAGAATTGAATTGTGTTCTTTGGTAAAATTCAGAAGAGAACTTGAACTTTTCTATCTTCCACGAAAAATTTGGAAGAGTATTTAAATTTTTTCATCCCTTTGAGAAAAATCTGAACCGAAGTGGAAAATTTTTATATTATTTGGAAAAATAGAATTGATTAATAACTAATTTCTTTTTCATAGAGAAAATTCAGAAGAGAACTTGAACGTTTCTTTACTTCATTGGGAAAATTTAAAATTGAAATAGAACTGCTTATCTTTCGAGAAAATATTCACAACTATGATATAGCTTTTTCTATCTACTACGGAAAAATTTAGAATAGAACTTTAAATTTCTTTATGTCTTTGTTGAACTTAAAAACTGAAGTGGAAGATTTTTATTTTGTCTGGAGAAATTAGAATTGAAGTGTGTTCTTTGGTAAAATTCAGAAGAAAACTTGAACTTTTCTTCACTTCATTGAGAAAATTTAAAATTGAAATAGAACTGCTTATCTTTCGAGAAAATATTCACAACTATGATATAGCTTTTTCTATCTACTAAGGAAAAATTTAGAATTTGTAAAATTGGTTTAAGAAGGATATTAAGAAAAGAACTTGTTCTGAAAAGATATAATAAAGCCTTTTGAAAAGTATTGCTTGATCTTGGGGATTGCAAAAAAGTCGCAAAGTAAAGTTGTGGTGAAAAAGGTAACTACTTCAACTTGTAAAATTGGTTTAGGAAGGACATTAAGAAAAAAACTTGTTCTGAAAAGATATAATAAAGCCTTTTGGAAAGTATTGCTTGATGTTTGGGTGTGCAAAAAAGTCGTAAAGTAAAGTTGTGGGGAAAAAGATAAGTACTTCAACTTGTAAAATGGGTTTAGGAAGAAAATTACGTAAAGAACTTGTTCTGAAAAGATATAATAAAGCCTTTTGAAAAGTATTGCTTGATGTTGGGGTATTCGAAAAGCCTTATAGTAAAGTTGTGGTGAAAAAGATAAGTACTTCAACTTGTAAAATTGGTTTAGGAAGGACATTAAGAAAAGAACTTGTTCTGAAATGCCTTTGAAAAGTATTGCTTGATATTGGGATGTGCAAAAAGTCGTAAAGTATAGTTATGGGGAAAAGGATGGGTACTTCAACTTGTAAAATGGGTTTAGGAGGGACATTAAGAACTGAACTTGTTCTGAAATACCTTTTGAAAAGTGCTGCTTGGTGTTGGGGCATTCCAAAAGCTGTAAAGTAAAGTTGTGGGTGAAAAGGATGGGTACTTCAACTTGTAAAATGGATTTAGGAATGACATTAAGAAAGGAACTGGTTCTGAAAAGATATAATAAAGCCTTTTGAAATGTGGGGGCCCTTCTGTGTCTCAAGTGCACAAAAAATATTAAGAAATGGGGAGGGGGCTCTTTGGGGGCCTTTGGGGGTCCGGGGGGCCCTTGGGGCGCCGGGTTATCCTTTGGGAGCCCGGGGGACCTTTGGGGGCCGGGGGCTTCCTTCGGGGTTCGGGTAGGAGGGCCCTTTGGGGTTGGGGTAAGGGGATCGGAGCCCTTTGGGGCTGGGGTAGGGGACCTCACAACACTGTTCAAATAGAACTTGTGTATTATAACGGCCACAGAGTTTCACCCCAAATCATCTTCTAAAATCATCTTCTGAAATGCCTCAAACGGTTTTGCTTAAATAATTCCCTAAAATGTCTCAAAACTATCTCACCCAAATAATCCCTAAACGTAATTTCTACGTGTTCCTTTTGTTTTGGCATCACTGCGCTGTCATATTTGAAATTCCTATGAAACTCTTTCCCGCGTTAATCTCTTCATCTCATAAATGTTCCTAGCTACACTATTAAGGTTTCGTTAGAATATCAATTTATCTCTCTGACTTAAAGGTCAGTGAAGCCGTATTTAAAAATAGAATTTCTATCTCTTTAGACTCCCGCATAATTCCATGATAACAAGTGATGTCATTTCTAATTCCTGACACTAAAGATCAACGAAGCCTTAATTAAAAATAGAATATTAATTTTTCTCTCTGACCTAAAGAGCGTTTATCCCTCAGACCTAAGATCAAAGAAGCCATACTTGTTTCTTTATTCCCCTTTTCGTAAATCAATTATTCCCCTAGCGATTATGTAAATCAAGTTCTCAGAAATTCTCTCCCCTTTCGTGAATCAATAATTCCCCTTAGAAACAACAAATTAATTCCCCTTTCGTGAATCAATAATTCTCCTTAGAAACAACAAATTAATTCCCCTTTCGTGAATCAATAATTCCCCTTAGAAACAACAAATTAATTCCCCTTTCATGAATCAATAATTCCCCTTAGAAACAACAAATTAATTTCCCTTTCGTGACAAATCAATCAACCTTGACATCATCCGTCAGACAATAATAAACTTCACCCTGAAACAATTCTCCTGGACGAGCACCAAAGACATTAATAAACTTCGCCCGGAAACAATTCTCCTGGACGAACTCCAAAGACATTAATAAACTTCGCCCGGAAACAATTTTCCTGGAAGAACACCATAGACATTAATAAACTTCGCCCGGAGACAATTCTCCTTGAAAATACATCAAAGTGAGAAAAATCCTGTTTTTTCATTCTCAGTGACAAAAACCATTCTGATTGGCTTAGAAGGAGACACGTGATTTGTTTCCCGTTATCGGATCAATAAAATTCCCAATCGATTACGAAATCAAGTTCTCGGAAATCCATTTCTCCTTCGATTACGCAATCAGTTTCTCAGAACTCCATTTCCCCTACTGACTCTATGCCCATATATGGTGCCCCGTCACGAGCTCATGAGGTTAGGCTAGGTTACGCAATCAATTTCTCGGAAACGTGTTCTCCCTGGGGATTCCATGCCCATATATGGTGTGGGATCGGGACTGACAGCACAGGTGTTCTCCCTAGGGACTCTATGCCTATATATTTTGTGGGGTTCGGACCTCATGAGGCCTTTCTACTAAGGTCCACCGCTCTACCGACTGAACTACGTGTTCTGATAGTCGAATTTGATCAATTAAATTTCGTTGAACCATGATTGTAGGCTATAATTTACAGCCCTTTTCCCAGGTACTATGGAGGGCCACATCATCACCTAAGGCATAGTTATTATACTTTCTAAATGTGCTGGAAAACTGGCTAGCTCAAAATTTTGATCGGACGACATCAAGCGAAGGGGTCCTTTTTGGGGAGGGGGCTTTCTAATCTTTTTGGTCACTTAAAAAAGGCACTAGCAATATTAATTTTCCTTCGAAAGAGCCATTAAACATCTCTCTGTGATGTTCTGGTAACCCTCTAGCCCTGGTAGAAAAAGAAAAAGAAAAAAGGAGACGAACTTGTGCTACCCAACAAAAAAGTGATTCTCCTTGTTGTTCAAGGTGGGGCCTCGTGGGGAACTCTAATTACTGGATTTTTGACCATACTGATTCCAATGGTGGAATTTTTATGTTGATCTGATGCCATTTTTGAGGGGTTTCAGGCTCTTTTTTCAAATCAACATAAATTTTACTCTTAAAATTAACTAAAATAAATAGTTACCATTCCTGAATTAGTGTCTGACGGTAATTTTTTTTCATTAGGCAGCTTTTTTTCAAAACGCGTTTTCAACTTTTGGTTATTTTGGTTTGTGGTTCGTCCTGTACTAGGTTGCACCTACTGTTGCAACCATGATCACGAACAAGAGGGAAAATTATTTATCTAAAATGCTTGACAGCATAAGCTGAAATTAAGTGTTTCATCGGCTTCTGTGCTGTTTTATTTATTAGAGCGACGACCGGGACAGTGGCGGATCCAGGGGGGCGAGAGGGGCTCCCCCTAGCGCAGTCTGAAGTAGTGTAATTTACTTAATTAACGCAAATTTGTGTTAATTAAACTTGCTCCTTGTGCAAGTTTATCGGATTTTGCGCCTTCCCTAAAAAAATCCTGGATCCGCCCCTGGACCGGGAATATGATTAAGAAAAAAAATTGTGGGTTCCTCGGAATTTCCTTCAAACTTCAAACCCATAGTCCTTCCATCTAGTCTCTGGAATAACAGTTTCAGAATAAATTTTTTAATTGCTATTTTCTTTTTAATTCCTATCCTAGGTCAAATTTCTGCTATTTTGATTCTTTTTAATTCTAGCAGAATTCTTAGAAAAGAAGATGATTTCATCTAAATTGTAGAACAGCCTCAAAACCAATCAGCCCCAGCCAAACGAAAATTTTATATTGATACAAGAATTATTAATTCATCATATCAAAAGAACAGTATATTATAAATTTCTATCAACCTATTAATTCAATTCAATTTTTGGCGGGGGCAGTCCCAGTTGGGTCGAAGCTCAGACCTCAAGGACTCGTTACCTCCACATCCGGCGGCTGTACTTGCAGAGTCACGTTACTGACCCGCACCGCTAGCCAGGATTTGAGAGTCTTGAGCAGCACCAGGATATGAACCCGCATCTCGAAGCACATGACATTGCAATTCTAGTGTGCCATCTACTCGGCTAGGGTGGCTCATCAACCCAAGATGTGGAAAACAGCAGAAACGATGAGGGGAGGGTTTATTTTGTAGATACATTTTTGTCAAGCTATAACAAGAACCGATGGGATTGGGCTGATTCTTTTTATCTGAACAGTATTCACAAAAAGATGACATGCAACTTTCCACTTGAATTAAAAACCTTTCCATAACTGCCATATCATTCCCAACATGAACGAACCTAACAATAATTCCCCAGCTCTGATTATCATGTACCAAAGGAGTTATGAGCTTTGCCACTTTGAATGCACCCAAAGGACCAAATAGGGTTACAGTTAGCCACACAGTTAAGGATTTCGGAGCTAGGCTTAAAAGCACAGGTGTCAGGATTAAAGGCCATTAAAACACAGTTGATGGTCCTTTCAGAGGTATGAATAGGTACACACGTACCAAAGATAGTGCAAAACCCCTTGTATGCATCTTAGTCATTTCGGCTGAGTCCTTGTTGATTTATTACTGTTGCAATTAAGCTATCAAGCTAAATTAAGATGAAAATTCTCTTTTGTTAACATCCCAGCTATGTTTTGTGTTGTTGATTGAGACTTGAAAAGAATACGCACGAATTCTAATTAGAAATAGTAGAATCAAATGACTGACACAGCAGGGTAGGTTTTCGCTTCGTTAAGTTATTAAAGATGATTGTTTGTAAAAACATGAACATAACCTAATTTAGACTGTTTTTGTAATTTGTTTTGTTGGACTAATGCTTTGAAAGGGCTAACACCCATGGCAAATTTGCTTCCTCTGAAGATTTATATTTTTGCCTTACTTTTTGTCAAGGTGATGTATGTCCTTCAGAATTGCAACTCAAATTAATGTTTGTGATGTATTATAATATTAAAAATGTATAACAATTGCTCTTAGTTTATTAATATAGAGTGCCGTGGGTACCGGCAAAGTTTTACTGAGGAGGCGGGCAAGTAGGCTTAAAGTTTTCCAGCAAAAAAAGATTGAACAGTATTTTTTTTTGGGAGGTATCCTATATTTCCAAATATTCCATCAGTTCAATTTTTTTCTGATACCTCGTCTTCTAGATGGAACATGGAAGGGGCAAACTATAAAGTTTCCTCATCCAAGGTTATATCCAGAATTCCTGGTCGAGGGGGATACAAAAACCTTTACAAAAAGCAGAACAAATACGTGCATGGGCGCCCGTAAGCTGAATTCCAGGGGGGGGCAAAACTCGCCTAATTGGCACTTTTAATGCTATATAATAGAAATCTCAGAACAAAAATATAAAAATAAGGCGAAATCATTCAGCCAGGGGGGCGGGTCCCCCCCCCCCTTGTGGGCGTCCATGAATACGTGTACATATATTCTGTTACTTCTGTACGAGTCGGACAAAATTTCAATGGGGGGGAGGTCAAACGGAGAACTCCCCTCCTGGATACGGCCCTGTCCTCATCCCTCTTGGCAGCCATGTAAAGCAACGGTATTAGTGCGCTTTGAAATGTATACTCTAATTTGTTTAGATCATTTGTAATTTTGTACAAGGGCTTTAAAAAACAATTGTTCTGATGCTGCTCTGAACTAAAAGGTATAAAGAATATATCTCACTAAATTGTAGCTTCAAATAAAGAACAGTTTAGTCATGGATATACCACCAATGGCGTCGTTCGGGGATGGCAAGGGGGTGGGCAGCTACCCCCCATAAATTGTAAAAAAAGCTATTATATAGCCAATGCCCCTTGACTCTCTGGATGTGGAACTTGTTTGCCCCCTCAATAAAAATGCTGCAGCTACGCCCCTGTATACCACGCCCCTAATTGAAGGTTGTTTTTGGAAGGGGGGTCTTTTGTTTCCAATAGTAAGTTATTTGAGGCCCTTATTGTCAATTATAGAGACCATAACCTTCACCCTTATTCAGCGAATACCACATTTGGCCTTTACATGGGAAGAATGGGCTCCACAATTGTATATACTTTATTTACGATACTTTAATTCTTGTAATGGTTTGATTGTGTCCGCTGATGGAGATTGTCGAGTGTTCAATTTCGGAAGTCTTTCCTTATCTTTCCGTTCCACTGTCTCGGAGAATATCGTTCAATTTCTTTCTTTATTCTTTTCTTCATGTTGGTGTTGGAAATGCAACATGTCTTGGCAATTTCGAAAAAATATAAGCGGCTTGAATCAGAAAATGCTAAATTCTTCATAAAGGAGAAAAACTTCAATGTTAAAACAACAAATCCACGTAAATTAAAAACAAAGTATATGAAATCAGCTTAACCTAAGTCAATATAAATCAGTATTTATTAATGAATATAAATTAAAACATCAATTCTAAACTAAAGCATGATCAAAAACGATACAAGATCGGATTCTTGCGGAAGGCCGCAATTCATTCAGTCTGTGAACCAAATTGACGAATCTGAATAATGCTCTAATATATATGAAATTCTTTTTTACCTCTTGTGTGAGGTTTCAAGGTTACTCGTTCCGATAAAATAGCTTGATCTCGCGTCTTTTTTTATTGAAAAAAAGCCCCGTCACCACTCAACTGCGGTAATTTATCCGTAAAACAACAAGGATGCAACCGGATGACCTTTTTGATTCTGATAAACCAGTGCTTTATTGAAAGTACAAAGCTGAAGCACCAAAACATGACTAGGAGCATAAAAGTCCTCAAGTAACCTGCAGACATCAAAGAATAATTTGTAAGAGTAGTAATCTAATTTATACTTTAGGGACTTTATGTTCCTTCCTGTATTATTTGGGGCCTTTACGTTCCTTGGCACATTTCCATGGTTGATTACCAGACTAATTAATGCTATTGATGTCAATTGCATATGGAATTATACAAAACCTACCAGACGGCTTTCTTGGTCAACCAGGTATGTTTCTGGGCCAAGCAGACAAGTTTCTGGGCCAACCAGACAAGTTTCTGGGCCAACCAGACAAGTTTCTGGGCCAATCAGACGGGTTTCTGGGCCAATTAGACAGGTTTCTGGGCTAATAGGTGTATGGAAATACTGTGGGTACACCATATACGGCAACCTAAATGGAATTTGAGGGTCGATAAAGTGAAATTATGTCACTATTCTAGACTATAGAAGCTCTACACCTTTTCAAAGAGAGTGAGTATAACTTGATTGGTGATTGGGATTACACATGAATATGCGTGTAGTTTAACTGGTACATTGGCTTACCACGGGTCAGTCACCTATTACTACGAACGGTACATGTCTTACCAGACGGGTTTCCTGGTTTGGTGGGTATAATCTGGTTTGGTGGGTATAATCTGGTTTGGTGGGTATAAAAAAAGGGGTAATTAGTGATTGGATAATTTTTAACAAGAAATGACTGAAAAGTGTTTTGGAGGAGATGGGAATGATTATGTACTGTATAATACACAAGTGATGGTTTGCACAGTGTTGTCAATTTTAAATAGTTTAGAAATAAAAAAAATTAACAAGAAATGGCTGAAAAGTGTTTTGAGGGAGTTGAGTTGCACGAGGGTTGAGTTGCACGAGGGTTCAGTTACATACGGATTCAGTTACACGGGGATTAGTTAAATGGGGTCGAGTTGCACGAGGGTTCAGTAGCACGGAGGTTCAGTTGTACGGGGTTTCGGTTATACAGGGGTTCAGTTACATGGGGGGTTCAGTTGCACGGGAGTTGAGTTGAACGGGGGTTGAGTTGCACGAGGGTTCAGTTACATACGGATTCAGTTACACGGGGATTAGTTAAATGGGGTCGAGTTGCACGAGGGTTCAGTAGCACGGAGGTTCAGTTGTACGGGTTTCGGTTATACAGGGGTTCAGTTGCATGGGGGGTTCAGTTGCACGGGGGTTTAGTTAAATGGGGCTTGAGTTGCACGAGGGTTCAGTTACATACGGATTCAGTTACACGGGGATTAGTTAAATGGGGTCGAGTTGCACGAGGGTTCAGTAGCACGGAGGTTCAGTTGTACGGGGTTTCGGTTATACAGGGGTTCAGTTACATGGGGGGTTCAGTTGCACGGGGGTTTAGTTAAATGGGGCTTGAGTTGCACGGGGGTTGAGTTGCACGAGGGTTGAGTTGCACGGGGGGTTCAGTTACATGCGGATTCAGCTACATGGGGATTAGTTAAATGCGGTTGAGCTGCATAGTCTCGTTGGAAAAAATTGGAGTTCATACTTAAACAGTTCTATTAAGAGCTATTGCTATGGAAATGGCTCATTTTTGAATCAAAACTATGCTTTTCCGACTGAAGATACACATTTGAATCAGAAAATGTAAAAATGTATACAATTGAAACAGAGAAGTGTGTTTTGACGATATTTTCTATATTTTCGTCTGAAAAATAGGAGTTCACGCTTAAAAAGTTCTATTAAGAGCTATTTTTATGGAAATGCTTTTACAATCGGAAATGTTCGATTAATATTTGCAAAAAGGGGTAATGGGATTTGCGAATTGGAGAAGATGGGGTGATTGTGTACTGTATAATACACAAGTGATGTTTTGGAGAGTATTATCAATTTAAAATAGTTTAGAAATAAAAAAAAATTAACAAGAAATGACTGAAAAGTGTTTTGAGGGAGTTGAGTTGCACGAGGGTTCAGTTAAGGGGATACAGTTACACGGGGGTTTAGTTAAATGGGGGTCGAGTTGCACGAGGGTTCAGTAGCACGATGGTTCAGTTGTACGGGGTTTCGGTTATACAGGGGTTCAGTTACATGGGGGGTTCAGTTGCACGGGGGTTTAGTTAAATGGGGCTTGAGTTGCACGGGGGTTGAGTTGTACGAGGGTTCAGTTGCACGGGGGTTCAATTACATGCGGATTCAGCTACACAGGGATTAGTTAAATACGGTTGAGCTGCATAGTCTCGTTGGAAAAAATTGGAGTTCATACTTAAGCAGTTCTATTAAGAGCTATTGCTATGGAAATGGCTCATTTTTGAATCAAAACTATGCTTTTCCGACTGAAGATAAACATTTGAATCAGAAAATGTGAAAATGTATACAATTGAAACAGAGAAGTGTGTTTTGACGATATTTTCTATATTTTCGTCTGAAAAATAGGAGTTCACACTTAAAAAGTTCTATTAAGAGCTATTTTTGTGGAAATGCTTTTACAATCGGAAATGTTCGATTAACATTTGCAAAAAGGGGTAATGGGATTTGCGAATTGGAGGAGATGTGGTGATTGTGTACTGTATAATACACAAGTGATGTTTTGGAGAGTATTGTCAATTTAAAATAGTTTAGAAATAAAAAAAATTAACAAAAAATGACTGAAAAGTGTTTTGAGGGAGTTGAGTTGCACGAGGATTGAGTTGCACGAGGGTTCAGTTAAGGGGGTACAGTTACACGGAGGTTTAGTTAAATGGGAGTCGAGTTGCACGAGAGTTAAGTAGCACGATGATTCAGTAGCACGGGGGGTTCAGTTGTACAGGGTTTCGGTTATACAGGGGTTCAGTTACATGGGGGGTTCAGTTGCACGGGGGTTTAGTTAAATGGGGCTTGAGTTGCACGGGGGTTGAGTTGCACGGGGGTTGAGTTGCACGAGGGTTCAGTTGCACGGGGGGTTCAATTACATGCGGATTCAGCTACACAGGGATTAGTTAAATGCGGTTGAGCTGCATAGTCTCGTTGGAAAAAATTGGAGTTCATACTTAAACAGTTCTATTAAAAGCTATTGCTATGGTAATGATTCATTTTTGAATCGAAACTATGCTTTTCAGACTGAAGATACACATTTGAATCAGAAAATGTGAAAATGTACACAATTGAAACAGAGAAGTGTGTTTTGACGATATTTTCTATAATTTCCTCTGAAAAATAGGAGTTCACGCTTAAAAAGTTCTATTAAGAGCTATTTTTATGGAAATGCTTTTACAATCGCAAATGTTTGATTAACATTTGCAAAAAATCCAAATATTTTCCCGGAAAAGAAAAGTTCAACTTCGATTCTGAACTTTCTCAATGAAAATGAAATAAGTTATTGATCAATTCTATTTTCATAAAATAATATAAAATTTTCCACTTCAATTCAGATTTTTCTCAAAGAGATGACAAAATTTAAAATATTGTTCCAAATTTTTCATAGAAGATAGAAAAAGTTATACTTTGATTGTGATTATTCTTCATGAAGATATGGAACTCCACTTTAATTCTAAGTTTTCTCGAAGAAGTTCTAATTTCTCCAGAGAAAATAAAAAGCTTCCACATCAGTTTTAAGTTCACCAAGACATAAAAAATTTAAAGTTCAGTTCTAAATTTTTCCATAGAAGATAGGAAAAGTTATACTATGATTGTGATTATTTTCCATGAAGATAAAAAGTTTCATTTTAATTCTAAATTTTCTTAAATTCAATTCCGACCTTTCTCAAAGAGATGAAAAAATTTAAAATATTGTTCCAAATATTTTCATAGAAGATAGAAAAAGTTATACTTTGATTGTGATTATTCTTCATGAAGATATGGAGCTCCACTTTAATTCTAAGTTTTCTCGAAGAAGTGCAAAATGTACAAGTTCTCTTCTGAATTTTCTTAGAGAGGAGAAAAAAAGTTAGCTCAATTCTGAAATTTACCAATGAAAATGAAAAAGCTTCCATTTCAGTTCATAATTTCTCAAAGACATAAAAATTTAAAGATCAATTCTAAATTTTTCCATAGAAGATAGGAATGGCTATACTATGATTGTGATTATTTACCATGAAGATAAAAAGTTTCACTTTTTGTTTCAAAATATTTTTGGTCTATCGACCTAGTGGTACTAAAATATCGTAAGAGGGCTCATTTGACTGGAAATTAAAAGTTCTAGTGCCATTTTTAAGTGACCAAAAAGATTGGATGGTAACTACGCCGCCTCTCACGCCTCTTTTTTCCGAAATCGTGCAGTCAAAATTTGACACGACACACAAACAGAGTCATAGTGAAAGAGAAAATTTAAAGTTCTGTTCCAAATTTTTCATAGAAGATTGGAAAAGTTATACTTTGATCGTGAATATTCAAGTTCTCTTCTGAATTTTATCAAAGAACACAATTCAATTCTAATTTCTCCAGAGAAAATAAAAAGCTTCCACATCAGTTTTAAGTTCACCATGACATAAAAAATTTAAAGTTCAGTTCTAAATTTTTACATAGAAGATAGGAAAAGTTATACTATGATTGTGATTATTTCCTATGAAGATTAAAAAGTTTCACTTCTATTTTTAATTTTCTCAAAGAAGTGAAGAAAAGTTCAACTTCGATTCTGAATTTTCTCAATGAAAATGAAATAAGTTATTGATCATTTCTATTTTCCCAAAATAATATAAAAATTTTCCACTTCAGTTCAGATTTTTCCCAAACAGATGAAAAAATTTAAAATACTGTTCCAAATTTTCCATAGAAGATAGAAAAGTTCAGGTTCTCTTCTGAATTTTACCAAAGAACATAATTCTATTCTAATTTCTCCAGAGAAAATAAAAAGCTTCCACATCAGTTTTAAGTTCAACAAGACATAAAAAATTTAAAGTTCAGTTCTAAATTTTTCCATAGAAGATAGGAAATATTATACTATGATTGTGATTATTTTCCATGAAGATAAAAAGTTTCATTTTAATTCTAAATTTTCTTAAATTCAATTCCGACCTTTCTCAAAGAGATGAAAAAATTTAAAGTTCTGTTCCAAATATTTTCCCGGAAAAGAAAAGTTCAACTTCGATTCTGAATTTTCTCAATGAAAATGAAATAAGTTATTGATCAATTCTATTTTCCTAAAATAATATAAAATTTTCCACTTCAATTCAGATTTTTCTCAAAGAGATGAAAAAAATTAAAGTTCTGTTCCAAATATTTTCCCGGAAGAAGAAAAGTTCAACTTTGATTCTGAATTTTCTTAATGAAAATGAAATAAGTTATTGATCAATGCTATTTTCCCAAAATAATATCAAAATTTTCCACTTCAGTTCAGATTTTTCTCAAAGAGATGAAAAATTTAAAACACTTCCGAATTTTTCATAGAAGATAGAAAAGTTCAAGTTCTCTTCTGAATTTTACCAACGAACACAATTCAATTCTAATTTCTCAAGAGAAAATAAAAAGCTTCCACTTCAGTTTTAAGTTCACCATGACATAAAAAATTTAAAGTTCAGTTCTAAATTTTCACATAGAAGATAGGAAAAGTTATACTATGATTTTGATTATTTCCTATGAAGATTAAAAGTTTCTCTTCAATTTTTAATTTTTCTCAAAGAAGTGAAGAAAAGTTCAACTTCGATTCTGAATTTTCTCAATGAAAATGAAATAAGTTATTGATCATTTCTATTTTCCCAAAATAATATAAAAATTTTCCACTTCAGTTCAGACAAAAGTTATACTATGATTGTGATTATTTTCCATGAAGATAAAAAGTTTCATTTTAATTCTAAATTTTCTTAAATTCAATTCCGACCTTTCTCAAAGAGATGAAAAAATTTAAAGTTCTGTTTCAATTATTTTCCCGGAAAAGAAAAGTTCAACTTCGATTCTGAACTTTCTCAATGAAAATGAAATAAGTTATTGATCAATTCTATTTTCATAAAATAATATAAAATTTTCCACTTCAATTCAGATTTTTCTCAAAGAGATGACAAAATTTAAAATATTGTTCCAAATTTTTCATAGAAGATAGAAAAAGTTATACTTTGATTGTGATTATTCTTCATGAAGATATGGAGCTCCACTTTAATTCTAAGTTTTCTCGAAGAAATTCTAATTTCTCCAGAGAAAATAAAAAGCTTCCACATCAGTTTTAAGTTCACCAAGACAT
Source organism: Artemia sinica (assembly GCA_027921565.1). Taxonomy (NCBI): domain Eukaryota; kingdom Metazoa; phylum Arthropoda; class Branchiopoda; order Anostraca; family Artemiidae; genus Artemia; species Artemia sinica. Next base: position 60,658,669 of record CM051263.1, read on the forward strand.
AAAAAATTTAAAGTTTAGTTCTAAATTTTTCCATAGAAGATAGGAAAAGTTATACTATGATTGTGATTATTTTCCATGAAGATAAAAAGTTTCATTTTAATTCTAAATTTTCTTAAATTCAATTCCGACCTTTCTCAAAGAGATGAAAAAATTTAAAGTTCTGTTCCAAATATTTTCCCGGAAAAGAAAAGTTCAACTTCGATTCTGAATTTTCTCAATGAAAATGAAATAAGTTATTGATCAATTATATTTTCATAAAATAATATAAAATTTTCCACTTCAATTCAGATTTTTCTCAAAGAGATGACAAAATTTAAAATATTGTTCCAAATTTTTCATGGAAGATAGAAAAAGTTATACTTTGATTGTGATTATTCTTCATGAAGATATGGAGCTCCACTTTAATTCTAAGTTTTCTCGAAGAAGTGCAAAATTTACAAGTTCTCTTCTGAATTTTCCTAGAGAGGAGAAAAAAAGTTAGCTCAATTCTGAAATTTACCAATGAAAATGAAAAAGCTTCCATTTCAGTTCATAATTTCTCAAAGACATAAAAATTTAAAGTTCAATTCTAAATTTTTCCATAGAAGATAGGAATGGCTATACTATGATTGTGATTATTTACCATGAAGATAAAAAGTTTCACTTTTTGTTTCAAAATATTTTTGGTCTATCGACCTTGTGGTTCTAAAATATCGTAAGAGGGCTCATTTGACTGGAAAGTAAAAGTTCTAGTGCCATTTTTAAGTGACCAAAAAGGCTCACTTAGGTTCACTTAGAGTGAACCTAAAGGTTTAATAGGTTCACTTAGAGTGGCGTGCCACTCTAAGTGAACCTAGATCAACCCAACTTTTTGGATATCTCTCTCACTATGACTCTGTTTGTGTGTCGTGTCAAATTTTGACTGCACGATTTTGGAAAAAAGAGGCGTGAGAGGCGTCGTAGTTACCATCCAATCTTTTTGGTCAGTTAAAAATGGCACTAGAACTTTTAATTTCCAGTCAAATGAGCCCTCTTACGATATTTTAGTACCACTAGGTTGATAGACCAAAAATATTTTGAAACAAAAAGTGAAACTTTTTATCTTCATGGTAAATAATCCCAATCATAGTATAGCCATTCCTATCTTCTATGGAAAAATTTAGAATTGAACTTTAAATTTTTATGTCTTTGAGAAATTATGAACTGAAATGGAAGCTTTTTCATTTTCATTGGTAAATTTCAGAATTGAGCTAACTTTTTTTCTCCCCTCTAAGAAAATTCAGAAGAGAACTTGTACATTTTGCACTTCTTCGATAAAACTTAGAATTAAAGTGGAGCTCCATATCTTCATGAAGAATAATCACAATCAAAGTATAACTTTTTCTATCTTCTATGAAAAATTTGGAACAATATTTTAAATTTTGTCATCTCTTTGAGAAAAATCTGAATTGAAATGGGAAATTTTATATTATTTTATGAAAATATAATTGATCAATAACTTGTTTCATTTTCATTGAGAAAATTCAGAATCGAAGTTGAACTTTTCTTTTCCGGGAAAATATTTGGAACAGAACTTTAAATTTTTTCATCTCTTTGAGAAAGGTCGGAATTGAATTTAAGAAAATTTAGAATTAAAATGAAACTTTTTATCTTCATGGAAAATAATCACAATCATAGTATAACTTTTCCTATTTTCTACGGAAAAATTTAGAACTGAACTTTAAATTTTTTATGTCTTGGTGAACTTAAAACTGATGTAGAAGCTTTTTATTTTCTCTGGAGAAATTAGAACTTCTTCGAGAAAACTTAGAATTAAAGTGGAGCTCCATATCTTCATGAAGAATATTCACAATCAAAGTATAACTTTTTCTATCTTCTATGAAAAATTTGGAACAATATTTTAAATTTTGTCATCTCTTTGAGAAAAATCTGAATTGAAGTGGAAAATTTTATATTATTTTATGAAAATAGAATTGATCAATAACTTATTTCATTTTCATTGAGAAAATTCAGAATCGAAGTTGAACTTTTCTTCACTTCTTTGAAAAAAATTCAAAATTGAAGTGAAACTTTTAATCTTCATAGGAAATAATCACAATCATAGTATAACTTTTCCTATTTTCTACGGAAAAATTTAGAACTGAACTTTAAATTTTTTATGTCTTGGTGAACTTAAAACTGATGTGGAAGCTTTTTATTTTCTCTGGAGAAATTAGAACTTCTTCGAGAAAACTTAGAATTAAAGTGGAGCTCCATATCTTCATGAAGAATATTCACAATAAAAGTATAACTTTTTCTATCTTCTATGAAAAATTTGGAACAATATTTAAAATTTTGTCATCTCTTTGAGAAAAATCTGAATTGAAGTGGAAAATTTTATATTATTTTATGAAAATAGAATTGATCAATAGCTTATTTCATTTTCATTGAGAAAATTCAGAATATTTTCCAAATATTCCTAATCAGAATATTTTCCTAAATAAAAAATCCAAATATTTTCTTTTCCGGGAAATATTTGGATTTTTTGCAAATGTTAATCAAACCTCTCCGATTGTAAAAGCATTTCCGTAAAAATAGCTCTTAATAGAACTTTTTAAGCGTGAACTCCTATTTTTCAGAGGAAATTATAGAAAATATCGTCAAAACACACTTCTCTGTTTCAATTGTGTACATTTTCACATTTTCTGATTCAAATTTGTATCTTCAGTCAGAAAAGCACAGTTCCGATTCAAAAATGAATCATTACCATAGCAATAGCTCTTAATAGAACTGTTTAAGTATGAACTCCAATTTTTTCCAACGAGACTATGCAGCTCAACCGCATTTAACTAATCCCTGTGTAGCTGAATCCGCATGTAATTGAACCCCCCGTGCAACTGAACCCTCGTGCAACTCAACCCCCGTGCAACTCAAGCCCCATTTAACTAAACCCCCGTGCAACTGAACCCCCCATGTAACTGAACCCCTGTATAACCGAAACCCTGTACAACTAAACCCCCCGTGCTACTGAACCATCGTGCTACTGAACTCTCGTGCAACTCGACCCCCATTTAACTAAACCCCCGTGTAACTGTACCCCCTTAACTGAACCCTCGTGCAACTCAATCCTCGTGCAACTCAACTCCCTCAAAACACTTTTCAGTCATTTCTTGTTATTTTTTTTATTTCTAAACTATTTTAAATTGACAATACTCTCCAAAACATCACTTGTGTATTATACAGTACACAATCACCCCATCTCCTCCAATTTGCAAATCCCATTACCCCTTTTTGCAAATGTTAATCGAACATTTCCGATTGTAAAAGCATTTTCACAAAAATAGCGCTTAATAGAACTTTTTAAGCGTGAACTCCTATTTTTCAGACGAAAATATAGAAAATATCGTCAAAACACACTTCTCTGTTTCAATTGTATACATTTTCACATTTTCTGATTCAAATGTGTATCTTCAGTCGGAAAAGCATAGTTTTGATTAAAAAATGAGCCATTTCCATAGCAATAGCTCTTAATAGAACTGTTTAAGTATGAACTCCAATTTTTTTCAACGAGACTATGCAGCTCAACCGCATTTAACTAATCCCTGTGTAGCTGAATCCGCATGTAATTGAACCCCCGTGCAACTGAACCCTCGTGCAACTCAACCCCCGTGCAACTCAAGCCCCATTTAACTAAACCCCCGTGCAACTGAACCCCCCATGTAACTGAATCCCTGTATAACCGAAACCCCGTACAACTGAACCATCGTGCTACTGAACCCTCGTGCAACTCGACCCCCATTTAACTAAACCCCCGTGTAACTGTACCCCCTTAACTGAACCCTCGTGCAACTCAACTCCCTCAAAACACTTTTCAGTCATTTCTTCTTAATTTTTTTTTATTTCTAAACTATTTTAAATTGACAATACTCTCCAAAACATCACTTGTGTATTATACAGTACACAATCACCCCATCTCCTCCAATTCGCAAATCCCATTACCCCTTTTTGTAAATGTTAATCGAACATTTCCGATTGTAAAAGCATTTCCATAAAAATAGCTCTTAATAGAACTTTTTAAGCGTGAACTCCTATTTTTCAGACGAAAATATAGAAAATATCGTCAAAACACACTTCTCTGTTTCAATTGTATACATTTTCACATTTTCTGATTCAAATGTGTATCTTCAGTCGGAAAAGCATAGTTTTGATTCAAAAATGAGCCATTTCCATAGCAATAGCTCTTAATAGAACTGTTTAAGTATGAACTCCAATTTTTTCCAACGAGACTATGCAGCTCAACCACATTTAACTAATCCCCGTGTAGCTGAATCCGCATGTAACTGAACCCCCCGTGCAACTGAACCCTCGTGCAACTCAACCCCCGTGCAACTCAAGCCCCATTTAACTAAATCCCCGTGCAACTGAACCCCCCATGTAACTGAACCCCTGTATAACCGAAACCCCGTACAACTGAACCTCCGTGCTACTGAACCCTCGTGCAGCTCGACCCCATTTAACTAATCCCCGTGTAACTGAATCCGTATGTAACTGAACCCTCGTGCAACTCAAGCCCCATTTAACTAAACCCCCGTGCAACTGAACCCCCCATGTAACTGAACCCCTGTATAACCGAAACCCCGTACAACTGAACCTCCGTGCTACTGAACCCTCGTGCAACTCGACCCCATTTAACTAATCCCCGTGTATCTGAATCCGTATGTAACTGAACCCTCGTGCAACTCAAGCCCCATTTAACTAAACCCCCGTGCAACTGAACCCCCCATGTAACTGAACCCCTGTATAACCGAAACCCCGTACAACTGAACCTCCGTGCTACTGAAAATTCGTGCAACTCGACCCCATTTAACTAATCCCCGTGTAACTGAATCCGTATGTAACTGAACCCTCGTGCAACTCAACCCTCGTGCAACTCAACTCCCGTGCAACTGAACCCCCCATGTAACTGAACCCCTGTATAACCGAAACCCCGTACAACTGAACCTCCGTGCTACTGAACCCTCGTGCAACTCGACCCCATTTAACTAATCCCCGTGTAACTGAATCCGCATGTAACTGAACCCTCGTGCAACTCAACCCTCGTGCAACTCAACTCCCTCAAAACGCTTTTCAGCCATTTCTTGTTAATTTTTTTTTATTTTTAAACTATTTAAAATTGACAACACTGTGCAAACCATCACTTGTGTATTATACAGTACACAATCATTCCCATCTCCTCCAAAACACTTTTCAGTCATTTCTTGTTAAAAATTCTCCAATCACTAATTACCCCTTTTTTTATACCCACCAAACCAGATTATACCCACCAAACCAGATTATACCCACCAAACCAGGAAACCCGTCTGGTAAGACATGTACCGTTCGTAGTAATAGGTGACTGACCCGTGGTAAGCCAATGTACCGGTTAAACTACACGCATATTCATGTGTAATCCCAATCACCAATCAAGTTATACTCACTCTCTTTGAAAAGGTGTAGAGCTTCTATAGTCTAGAATAGTGACATAATTTCACTTTATCGACCCTCAAATTCCATTTAGGTTGCCGTATATGGTGTACCCACAGTATTTCCATACACCTATTAGCCCAGAAACCTGTCTGATTGGCCCAGAAACTTGTCTGGTTGGCCCAGAAACTTGTCTGGTTGGCCCAAAAACATGTCAGCTTGGCCCAGAAACATACCTGGTTGACCAAGAAAGCCGTCTGGTAGGTTTTGTATAATTCCATATGCAATTGATATCAATAGCATTAATTAGTCTGGTAATCAACCATGGAAAGGTGCCAAGGAACGTAAAGGCCCCAAATAATACAGGAAGGAACATTAAGTCCCTAAAGTATAACTTAGATTACTACTTGTAAGGTTTTCAAAAGTTTTTCATCAGCCGTGAAATCAAAAAATTTAGCGTCCACGTTTAATTCTCTAAAAAAAAAAAAAAAAAAAAAAAAAAAAAAAAAAAAAAAAAAAAAAAAAAAAAAAAAAAAAAAACAAGCAAGCTCAGTTTTCAGTAAAGACTAGTTTTTTTCAGAATTCTACAAATACAGGGAAATATTATCAGTCAGTTTATGTGAACCTGTTTTGCAAAGCTAAATTCCGTAAACTGCAAAACTATAACTTGCGTTTGTTTCGACCGGGTTTGAATTCGGGAACGACTGCTCTTTCTTTGGCCCTAGAGGGCTAGTAGAAAAGGATGATCTTTGGCAAACTGTCATCCTTCATCCGCTAAACGGGTCCAAGCCATCTCAACTTTTCTCTCAAAATAGCCCCGAGAAAGCGGGATAAAACAACATTTTCCTGTAGCTTGTCCTTTGACATAGGGTCAGTCAAACAGGTACCCGAAACTATCTGAAGACACTTTCTTGGGAAACGGTTGACAAATCATCGTTTGTCTTCCGAAGTGCCCAAGTTTCACCAAGTTCACCAAGTGCCATAGAGAGTTTCGTTACTTCTCAGCTCCGGTAACTAAAGCTGACCCATGTAGGAGACGGGGTAGAGTCAGCAGACCCTTATTTGTGAGTATCCTAAATTAATTTTCAGTTTTTATGTTGTTCTCCTTTTTACGAGTCAGTCATTCAAGTTTATTATGGTTGTTAGCAGCATTAATCCAACTGATCCTCCTGTCAGAGTCTTATCAAAACCTTGGTTAAAACCTTAAATTAAGTTAAACCTTGCTCACCCAAAACTTATATATTAAAGCCTTAGACATTTTTGCTTCAATGGGTATTGCCTCATATGGTTACTGCTCCACTGAGTATTGCTTCATATGGGTATTTATCAAATCTGCTCGACAAGAATTCTTCAGACACAGCATCGCTTCGTAAGATAAAAAGAATTGCCGGTGGATCCTTATTAGGAACAAGTTGCACTGGTGGATCCAGGGGGGGCAAGATTTTTCTCTAGATCCGCCTATTGAAAAGTTGTATCATCTCCCCACTGGTACTCGAGTGGGTACCTACTCGCACGTCGACAAGCTCCTATGCTATTAACTAGGGTCAACCTCACCAGTACTGTAGTGATTACTAAGGCTTTCTTGCTGCAACACATAACTACTTTAATGACAGTATTGAAGTGCTGGGAAAGTTTGCGGCTACTTCAGTGAATAATATCCAAAAGCTTTCTAAGCCTGAAGCGGCCTGAAGAGACCAAATTATCCTCCTCACATACCTCACTTAAATGACAAAAATCTTAATGGGAACAATGGATATCCCGTGGAGAGATAAGTGAATTGGCCACAGACTGTTTCATTTTTAACACAGCACGCGGCACTAATATTTCGGTTTTATCTTGGACAATTATATTGCAATTCAGCATAGCAGTTAATTGAAGCAGCAGATGCCATTAAAGTTACCAGCGTTTATGGGCTAATTGTTTTTAAACTTTGTCGAATGCAAAATGCAAAAAGTCAGGATCATGAGTCATGGATGCAAGGCTATATCCAGGGGGCAGGAGGTTAGAACCCCCCTCCCAAATATTTATCCCACTCGTAAAAATGTAAAAAATGAATATAAACAAATTTTGATGCGTTTTTAAAGTTTTGTTGCACCCCCACCCCTGAAAAAGATCCTGGGTACGTTCTTGGATAGATGCAAGCAAAAAATTCTCTAAGATGGGAGGGGGTGGAATATAAACCTGAAAAAAAATTCAAGAGGTAGATGTTTGAAAATAGTTGTGACAACCAGAAAAGCATGCGTCTTTTTGTCTTCTCTCGGGGATCTTTGCATGCAATGCTGGGAAATGATTATTCCAAAGCTGACTACATTAGTAATTGAAGCCATTAATAAATTGTCATTTACGGCAGGCTTTTCCGATTCACAAACCTCCGTAACTCACAACATGATCCCCCCCCCTCTTTAGAGTGTAAATTGTTGCTAGTAGCTAGGTGTAATGTTTAATCAGTCCCATGTGATAGGGGGGGGGAACTGGGTAAGTTGGACTTCTGATAATCTATGAATACTATCTCTGACGCATCAACAGGAAGAAAATGCGTACCTGATTATATATCTCCAGCTTATTTTGCCCTAAACTTAGAACAAAAGCGATAATAGGAGAACGAGAAGATTAAATTTTAAAATGTAAGATATACCCTTAGAGTGTTCATGGAAGTACAATATATCTTCATTATATTCCTCTTAAGAACAAACTTGAGATGGGGAAAGAGTCGGGAAGGGGGAATTAGAAATGCTTATAGTGTTTCTTATACAGACTTTATAAAGAGAATTTCAAAAAATCTTCTAAGATATATAATACTGTAGGACTGAAAAGGTCGTTGATCCTACTCTTCTGTCAGTTTCAGGTTTGTTATAAACTAACCAGCAAAGATTCCATTGTTCTCAGCACCTTGGACCCTTAGCTCTTACCTCAATTCATATCTTTGAAGGCTAATCTGGGGGCTGAAAAAGTGTACCCTTCATTCGAAAGTGATTCCCTTCATTTTTAATTGTCCAAGTTTTCCTTTACACAAAAGAATTGGAAGCACAAGCACAAGCACTGGAAAACCGAACTTAGTTCGAAAACAGAAAAAGTTGAACTTAGTTTTGGTATGGTGAATCCTTAGCAGTCTTAAAGTTAACAAAGTTATATATTTAATAGTAAAATATTAGGTAAAGTTAATAGGGTACCTAAAGAAGTAGACACAAGACTGTAGACTTCCATTTTATCGCTAGTTGCACTACCCTAGGTGACAGGTCCCGAAGCATGAATTTGTATTTGGGTATTGCTGTACCTAAAAACTGAGTATTTTACGTGTGTCTGGCGACATTACAGTCATCGACCACTGACACCGATACATCTGACCTTACACGAAGGAGATGCTGCGGTCTGTTGACTTTCATGACATCGCTGGCATTGACTTCTCCAGTTTTTTTTTTTTCATAAATTTCTGCCCGATTACACAAAAACTTTGCTCTTTTTACTGTTTTACTTTCTTTTGTTTTTTTTTTTAAACCAAATTAGTAAATTTAGTAAATTATTGGCGCCCTTATCACACTCCATCCCAAGATTTTGCTCTAGATCCGCCTCTGCACTCACAGCAACATGGTGTAACAAGCGAGACTCTGGCGAGAGTCTCGGCTAGTTGGCTGAACCTATGTGAGGTAAGGAAGCTGAGACTCTCAAAATATATTTTATGATTTTTGTTTTAAATTTATTTCATGAATTAGATTTTTTGAGTAAGTTTGTTTATTTGTATTTGTTTTATATTGTCTTTTGCTGATGACGGCTGTTGCATATATAGCCGGAATATCTATTTAGGTTATATTCACTGTCTTCACAATTTTTCTTGTTTTGCATAATGGAAAAGCAGTGTGGTCTTCGTCCTTACTTTCCTTTAAATCCCTCCTTATAACTTCTCCCTGCCCATTCTGGGACGACCTGATTTTGTTTATATGGAAGAGGAACGATATAATATGTAATTATATAATAATATTTTTTATATACTTTATAAATACGGCTATTTTTTTGACATTTCGGGATGTGCACATCTTTGATTGGGAACCACATATCCCTGACTTAGGATCTTGAGTATTAAATTTGAAACTAAAACAAAGACAAAAAAGTTGCATTTGCTTGCTCTCTAGTGACTAACTTTCCATCTTTTCTTCCATGTGTCAACACTTCCGGTAGCTTTTTACAAACGTTTTTGCCCTTAAATTTGCTTTTAATCACCAATGTATGTTAACGTTTAACCTTTCCAGGTAGGTCATTATTTAAAAAAAAAAAAAAAACTGTCACTAGTTTCTACTCATTTTTCGCATTTTTGTTGGATTGTTTTCGTCGCAGTGAATTATATCGCGCAAAATTTCGACATCCAGGAACATCATGCTGTAAAGCTTTCAGCAATCGCATTTCTTTTAATCTAAGCAAGAGTTCAACTTGACAGGTCTAATGACATAATATGCATTTTGCCATAGTTTCTTAATAGCTCCTTGGGAAATTAATGGGCTAAGCTTAAGAATTAACGAAACGATCAATCATACAATTCTGAGATGCTTGTCTTGAACTGTGAGTGATAGTGACGGTAAGAAGTGTCAACTCTTGGAAATCATTCTTGTCTTGTTGTAAATTATTTACAATGCTTTCCGCGTTCAAAAGATAACTCTATATGCAAATAGTAAAAAAAATGCATTGATGCTTTTTTACTTTTTGTCTGTCTGTCCAACTTGAGACTAGTCGCAATTCGCGTTTTAGTTAAACTGTATCTCTGTTTTCTCAGTTGTCTTCCTGAGTTTTTGAAACAAAAAGAAGGATACTACAATTACAGTTTGAATCATACACGCGCGCAGGAATTTACTTTGGAGGACACATATAGACAAAGTGGTCGATGCGTAAGGTTTCTTTAACTTAATCAACAACGCAACATGCAACGTGTGATGAATCTAGCTTCAAACTGTGAAGAATTTGCAAAAATATGGCTACTTGGAGCAGAATCATAAGAACCCCAGCCACTTTCGAAAACCCCAGACGTAAAACACTTTTTGAAAACACCTCCCTCATTAGCAGTTATTTTGGAATTAAAAAAGTTGCATGTCAGGCAATTAAAATTAACTTTTGGCTAAATAATAATAATACAGTAAATAGAGTTTCCTGAATGAAAAAGAAAAAGAAATCAATAAAAAAAAAAACTAAGACCTAGGGCTTTTTATGATAATATTCGTACTATAACGTATATATTCATATAACGTATATATAACCTATAACGTATATAACGTACTATATTCATAATTAGATGGGTCAAATCTGTTGTAGCTTGATTATGAAGTGGGGGGGGGGGGAATCTGCTCGAGGAATAATCTATTTGTTTTAATTTTATTTCCAGTATCTAATCAAACCTCTATTAATGCTTTAAATTTTCTTATTTGTAATTGAAATGCCTAATAAGCGCTTATAACGTCCTGTTCTTTAAGTTTGGATCCATTTACGTGCTTGGACTCAAATACCCATAAATTTGGAATTGCCTATATTTATAATACCATGCTGACTTCTTGTTATTTTTGTTTTTCTATAAATTTCTTTTAACCTGCTACGAAAAAATTCTTGACATAAATGTACTTCGGATTATTACTGAAACTGGTCACATTTCACGCAACAACAGTGCTACTTGTGGGGTATTTATCTCTGCATCAGGCTGTTATGCGAAATGTCTGCTGCAAACACGATAAAGTGAATTCAAACAATATATGCATATTTTTCTCAAATTTTGTATACACATATAAGCAGTATCAACCTATACTTTTTTTCTGTTGTTATCAGCTTTGACATGCAGTACTAGGGAATCAAGCTTCACTTAGTGAAGGTAAACTTACATAAAAATGATATTAGGAGTTACCCCCCCCCCACCCTCTGGAAAGGTACTCCCCTTTCCCAGATTCACAAAAAAAAACATTTTTTTATTATTTTCCTAGATTAGTTTTGTACATACTTTATTATATTGTACGTATATACTTTTACCACAGTTTATATAATTATCCAGTATGATCATTCCCTGTCTCACCCATTATAAAAACCCGGATCGGGGTGCGAGTGCTCCAGAGAACGTAGAAACATAAGCGGTATCAGATCTTTTCACGGGTAGACAAGTCAGACACGAAACAATCGGAAACAAGTGGAAACCCGCTATTACGAATAGTGCTCCAGAGAACGTAGAAACATAAGCGGCATCAGATCTTTTCACGGGTAGACAAGTCAGACGCGAAACAATCGGAAACAAGTGGAAACCCGCTATTACGAATAATGCACTTTCTAACCATTTCTCATTGATTGACGCAAACACACTTATCCATAACTGCACGAAGAAGTGGGAGGAGCTTTTTGTTCGCACCGAGAACGGAGACCAGAAATGATCTGCGATAAGCTTACTGGATAATTATATAAACTGTGACTTTTACATAGGTTTTGTAAAAACATAAGCTTTTTTCATTAGCTATGTACAATCTTTGGTTTATTTATGTTGTAATACAATTTTTTTTTCTAACTTAAACCTTTAATAACGAATTCTTCCTTCGATATATTCAAAAAATTATATTTACAGGATTTTGTCAGTCTTTTTTCGGTATTAAATAAAAAAACAGGTTTTTTTTTAATTGAAAGTAAGGAGCGACATTAAAACTTAAAACGAACAGAAATTATTCTGTATTTGAAAGAAGCTGTCCCCTCCTCAACGCCTCGCTATTTACGCTAAAGTTTGACTGTCTCACAACTTTATTTTTTAAAACAATAAAAAACTAAATTTAGCGTAAAGAGCGAGGTATTGACTAGGGGGCAAACCCAATCATATACGTAATGATTTCTGTTCGTTTTAAGTTTTGAAGTAGCTCCTTACTTTCAGTTGAAAAACTTGTTTTTTTTTATTTAATTTCTGATCGTTTGTTTGTGCTCCGACATTTTGTGCCCCCTTCATAGCAATGTCCCTTCCCCCATGAAAACTTCCTGCATGGAAAGATCCTCCCAAGTAACCCCCGACCCCCCACTACCAGAAAAAATCCCCCCTGAAAACGTCTGTATACATCCCAATAACCAATGCTACATGTAAACATTGGACAAATTTCATAGCTTACAGCCCTTCCCCCAGGGACTGCGGGGATTAAATCATCCTCAAAGACATAATTACCATATTTTCGACCATGCTGAACAAAATGGCTATCTCAAAATTTTGATTGGGGGACTATGGGAAAAAATGAGCGCAGGAGGGGGTCTAGTTGCCCTCCATTATTTTTGGTCACTTAAAGAGGGCACTAGAACTTTTAATATCCGTTCAAATAGGCCCTTCTGCGATATTCTAGGACCACGTGGTCGATACGATCACCCCTGGGGAAAAGAAAAAAAAACAAATAAACACGCATCCTTGATCTTTCTTCTGGCAAAAAATACAAAATTCCACATTTTTGAGGATATGAGCTTGAAGCCTCTAAATTAGAGTTCTATGATACGCTGAATCTAATGGTGTGATTTTCATTAAGGTTCTATGACTTTTAGAGGGTGTTTCCTCCTTTTTTCGAAAATAAGGCACATTTTCTCAGGCGTGTTACTTTTAATGAGTAAGACTAAACTTGGTGAAACTTATATATTTGAAATCAGCATAAAAATCTAATTCTTTTGATGTATCTAATGGTATCAAAATTCCGTTTTTTAGAGTTTCGGTTACTATTGAGCCGGGCCGCTCCTTACTTACAGTTCGTTGCCATGAACTGTTTGATACCTCTATCCCATGTTAGATTCAAAGGTTGGATGCTACATTGAAAATTAAGTTTAAAAATTTTTTCCACAAAATAAGTCTTTCAAAGGAAAGTAAAGAACTCCATTGAACCAAAAATGAACAAAAATAGAATCAAATAATCTATCAAGCGTAAAACTGGCACAAATCAGTGTCAATAAATAAATGCAACCCAAAGCAAACAGAAATTGCAAGAAATAACTGTTTCAAACTCAAAACGAGTAGAAATTAACATGATTAGGGCTCACAACCCCTATGGCTTCTCAAGGCCAGAACATAATTTGCACTTTACTGAAAATAATACAAATGAATGAACATTGTCTGTTTAATATACATATGCTCATATTTATTCTTTAAAGTCTTAATAATTTTTTATTTATTAAAGTTATTAAAGTAAAAACATTAAAAAGATCAGTAAAGAGCAAATTGAAGTAGCATTTGGAGTAGTTTAGTAGCAGAAGCAGTATTAGTAAAAGTAGCAGTGGGGTAGTAGTGTTAGTACTGATATCCATATATCACCTTTTTGTCAGTTTATCTTCCTCTTTAAGTATTCTTTGAAAGCTCCAACTTAATACCCAAATCCATTCTTGAGGTACGCCCTTTTGACAATCTGCACGCACATAGTGTGTTTTGATTTAGTTAAACTCCCCCTCAATTTTCTGTCAAATTTTCAACTTCATACGCTTAGCCTTATTGTAGTAGTATCACAGCAGCAGTGGTAGTATTGGGTAGAGTAGTAGCAGCAATAGTTTATTATTATTATTAGCAGTAACAGTAGTAGCAGCAGTATTCATAGCAGTAGTAGCAGGTACATTTAGCCTTTTTGTCAAATGAATATCCCACTCATGATACCCCTGAAGTTTCCTCTTGATACGATAATCTGTTTTAAAAATATTGCTGACACGTCCGTATGAGCAATCTGTATGCACATATTATGCTTTGATTCAGTTCATCGTTTCCTCAGATGTTTATTTCAATACTCTCAGCCTTAGTAGTACCCACTACAGCAATAGTAGTTTTATTAGTAGTAGTGGTAGCCGCAGAAGCACCGGTAGTTGTAAACTAGTAGCGTGCAAATGTTGCCTTTTTGGTCATTTGATCATCTCGCTTATCATTTCCTGAAAGTTTTAAACTATTATACACAGTGATTCCTGAGTTAAGCCCTTTTGACAACCCATATACACATAACATTTTTCGATTTAGTTCAACATTCCCCTCAACATTCTTTGAAAGACTCACCTTAATGCCCTTTGTATTTTAGGAAAGTAGTAGTCAAACATGCATACCGTTTCTCAATAACATATGGTATATGTAAATTATGAACACATTGCCGAACTTACAGCCCTTGCCCTAAGGCCTAGGACGGGGGAGTTGACATTCCAAAACACATAATTACTGAACCTTTCAATAATTCAAAAAAAAATACATGTCTAAGAACTTTGTTTGGATGTTTGTTTTTGGGAAATGATGGGCGTGTGGGTGGGGGGCTAGTTTTTTCAAATCACTTTTGACTCTTAAAAAGGGCACTATAACTTCCAATTTCAAATCAAATGAGCCCTATACGATGAAAAATTGTATTCCCCCAGGGCCTAACTTTCAGCCCTTGCCCCAGGGGCTGTAATTATCTCACAATTTACATCAGGTGCGTTTCATAAAAAGAGGGGTATTTAGGGTAGGGTGGCGGGGGGCTAGTTACCTCCATCACTCTTGACTATCAAAGGAAAACTAGAACTTCTAATTTTCAAAAAAGTGAGCCACCTCTAAAGTGTATACAACCATCGCTTCCATATCAACCTTAAATTCCCCCGGTGCATAGCTTACAGTCCTTGCCACCATGATCTGCTGGTTTTTAGCAACCCTAAAAGCCTTGTTATATGATCTTTGGACTATTTTGAATAAAATGGCTATCTCAAAATTTCTATTGTCTGCATTTCAGGAAAACACGACGTTTGGGGGGAGGGGGTAGCTGCCCTCTTATCACTTTGACTCTTAGAAAGGGTACTAAAACTTCTGATTAATTTTCCAATGAGACCCATCTGAAGTATATACGACCACCTTGTTCCATAACAGCCTTCGACCACCTTGTTCCATAACAGCCTTATATACCCCAGGTTATAACTTGCGACGCTTGCCCTGAGAGCTGTGGGGTGGTTGTAATCTTCTAAGCAATAATTTCTGGACCATTCAACTACGGTGAAAAAAATTGCTATCTCAAAATTTTGATTGGATGTGTTTGGGGCAATAATGGGAATCTCTTTGGCTCTTAAAAAGGGCACTATAACATCCAATTTCAAATCAAATGACCAAAAGCTGAAGTTTATACGACCAGCCATTCCATAAAAACCTTATGTGCCCCCAGGGTATAGCTTTCAATTCTTTCCCCAGGGCTCTGGGGGTTGTACCAGCCCTAGAGGCATTGCTATATGTACTTTGGACTATTTCGAACAAAATGGCTATCTCACAATTTCAATCAGATATTTTTGGTGAAAAGAGGAGTAGTGGAGGGGGGTGCTAGTTGCCCTCCATCACTTTTGACTCTTAAAAGGGAACTAGAACTTCCTATTTTCAATCAAATGAGACTCCTTGAATGTTTATACAACCATCCCTTCCATGAAAACCATATATACCCCTGGGGTATAACTTACCCCCTTGCCCTCAGGCTCGGGGGGTTTGTTTCAACCCCTAAATTCTTGTTATATTATCTTTGGACTATTTTGAATAAAGTTGCTATCTCAAAATTTCAATTGGATGCATTTCGGGACAGTAAAACGCCTGTATGGGTGTGTGTGTGTGGGGGGGGGGTCTAGTAGTCTTCTGATCACTGTTACTCTTAAAAAAGCACTAGAACTTCTGATTTCCAATCCAATGAGCCACCTGTGAAGTTTACACGACCACCCTTTGTATAAAAATACGTATATGCCCCAGGGCATAACTTACAACCCATGCCCTGAGGGCTGGGAGGGGGATTCATCCTCAAAAACATAATTTCTGGAACTGTCAACTACGCTGAACAAAATGGATATCTCAAAAATTTAATTGAATGTGTTAGTGGAAATGATAGGCTTGTGGCTGGTTGCCCTCCAATCACTTTCGACTATTAAAAAGGACACTAGCTCTTTCAATTTCCAATCGAATGAGCCCTTCATGAAGTTTCAACGACAAATCCTTTTATACGAAGTGCCCTGGTCTGAAACAAACAAACCAAAACAAAAAAAATAAAAAAAAAAAAAAATTATAATACATTGTGCCAACATCGTTCTTTACTTATTCAGTGTTATTGCGCTGACTATGATATAAACACACAATTTATTTTATTATTCATGTATATTCATGTTATTCATATATAATCAATTAATTAGTGGAAGGGTAAAGGGATATTTCCTTGGGGGGGGGGATTGGAAATCCCTTCAGATCAATGTAGATCGGGGACATTTACTTCCAAGTCTCCATTAATTTGAAGGAATATATTCAGACTAAATGTTCAACAAGTGTTTGGAATAGGCTTCAAGTTCAATGTCCCTTTGTCTCCCTATTGCTTGCAATGTGAAATCAAACGGTCGAAGATTTTCCGACTAGAGTTCGTAAGGCATAAAAGACACTTATAACTTCGAAGATTTCTTGTAATCGTCACGTCACATTCCAGAATGTCCTTTTCTATTTTCTTTCTCCTTTCTGGCCTCTTTCTTTGGATAAAATCAACACTAAAAAAAAATATATATATAAAAAGGTAAAATATAAAAATCTAAGAGATAAAAGGATAAGAAAATGGAAAACATAAAAAATAAAAAAATATATAAAACGACATAAATAAAAATAGTAATGTTTTTCTTTTACCGTTTTTAAAAGTTTTTCTCATGTTTGCCTCATGGAGAAATAATTTTGTGATAATTGAAAAGCGTCGCATTCCAGATCCATATCTGGCTTAGCAGAAATGGATACAGAAATTTCAGCGAATAGTTTGATAGAGAAAATACCTTCAGACATTATTTTTGCAATAGTTTCAAGGTCATATCTAGGGGAGGGGGGGTGAACCCCCACTCCAAAAATGTTCGTCCGATTCATAAAAACGTAACAAAAATGAAAAAAAATTGTGATGCGTTTTCAAAGTTTTTTATGCACCCTCCCCCCCCTCCTGGAAAAAACTCTGGATACGGCCCTGAATAGTTTCTTTCTGAATAGATCAATTCGTTCAATGTTGGTGCTGAGTAGATTGCACTCCCTTATTGCGACTAAATTTTGAGTGTAAAATGGAACATAACATTCGTATAGATACAAGCGTGGAATTTTACAGACGTGAAAATGGTAGGAGGTATCCCCCAAAAATAGTATTTGTCTAATAGACTCTCGTCTCCTAGAAAATTTCAAAATTGACATATATTAGAAAAATATGTCAAATCCTGGCTTACTCGAAACTCAATATTTTAAAGAATACCCCCCAAATCACAAGTCTACATTCATTCTAATATAATTTAGATAAATTTAGGCGTTTTGCAAGTGAGGTTCAAATGGCTGTTTATGGATCCAAGGCCCATCTGAGCAGGAAATCAAGGGGAGGCTCTCCCACAGACTCTTATCTCCTTGAAAAATCTGAAAATTATAGTTTGAAAGCAATTTTTTCAGACTTTCTTTTCTTGAATCTTTAACTTCTAGTTTTCTTTTTAATTAGCAAAAAAAAATTCGTAATACCTGTTTCGTAATTCGTTGCGATACGTGATTCATCCATCGTTCGATTCGTTCCTACACAAATTATTGTGCGGTGTACAATTTATCAATCTTGTACAGAATAAAGAGTACTTGTGCACTATATCTAACCCATCGCTATACACGAAAGAAGTCAAGTTTGGTTAATGCTAATGAAATAAAATAAAATAGGATGAAAATATAATAGTTGAAAAACAAATTTGGGCTATATATTTGCATATTAGGGGGGATTGCATAGAATACGTAATCTAACCTAGGTACCTCCCCCCCTAAGCCCCAAAAACAACAGTTTTATATATTGTACACGCAATAAGAAATAACGCTCTGCGATCCATTTATCTAGCAAATACCCGTTTGTCTGGTTTACTTGTACAGTCTATAGCGGTGGGTTAGATATAATGTACAAGTACCGAATAAAGTGATTAGAGATGAAATACAAACGAATGTAATTTTGTTTTATATCAAATTAAAAAGTAAGTATAAAACCTATAAAAAACGGAAATTCTCCAGTATGGGCGAGAACTACCACTGCCTCAGCCCCCTAAAGCCCCGCCTCAGCTGCTGCTGACTCTCCACGCTAAATTTAAACTTGCGCTTTACAGAATGTATCTAATATAGATTGTTGTCCCTTCCTTGCGTTGTATATGTATCTATAGTTAATAAAAAAAAATATAAGTTTCAAAGTTTTTCGGTTCTTAAAAAACCTAGTTTTTACAGCAGATACACCCGAATTAGAAGTCTGTATTCATTTTGAGTCATTTAGTTAAATCAGGCTTACAGTATGTGAGGGTGTGGGCTAGGGGGCCAAGGCTTCTCTCAGAAGAACCTAGGTGTAATATCAACCCCCCCCCCCTTCAAGAAATGTATGACTCTGCTCTGAAAGGCCTTTCGAAATAACTGCATTATTTGGACGATGGTTGATCTTCCTCTAAACAAATCAAAACTCTACGTCTATGGTGATAAAAATACATAATTGAAAAGTTGATTTTTCCGAGTAATTGAGGGTATTTTTTACGCTTCAAGTTTTAACGTTGCCCTTTACTTTCATGTATAAGAAAAAACTTGATTTTTCAAATTTAATTCTTATAGGAGCGTCACAAGGAATTTCTTTTTTCTCCTCAATTAGAGGAGAGGACTTATTTTTATATAAGCTAACACCAGTGGTGGATCCAGGGGGCAAGGCCCCCCCCCCCCTTAGCGTAGTCACCCTTAGTAGTGTAATTTACTTAATTAACTCAAGTTTGTGTTAATTTAACTTGCTCCTAACGAAAGTTCATCGGATCAATCTATTTTGCCCCCCCCCCTAAACATTTTTTTTTGGATCAGCCTATTTTGCCCCCCCCCTAAAAAAATCCTGGATCCGCCTCTGGCTAATACATTTCTAGAGGGGTCTCTCTAATCCCGGATTTTTAGAATGGAATCTGATTATTAGCAGTACAAGTGTACCACCTTGAAAGTATCGGGTGGCTAGAGGGTTGAATTTGACTGGTATGACATCGGACTTCTAGTTATGTCTATGATTGAAAAGCTAATAGTGGTAAATCCATCACAAAGCTGGCTTATGTTTGCTTAACCCTTGAAGGGTAATAATTAAAACCATTTAGGTATGCCGCTAACAAATGACCTAGGATATTAGTGTCACCCAACCCAAGCAGGTCGATATTTGATATGTTGTCGGTGAGCTAGGCCAAGACGTGGCGCCGTTGTGTCCACAATCATTATTGAATTCGTCATTAGGCTCACCTTTCGTGGTCTTGTCGGAGACCAGTTGATCAAACTTGGTTGCTCTTGAAACCACTTGAAGCTGACAGATGATTAGTCGATTGCCCAATTGAATCTGGGGGTAATTGAAGTCGGCGACTTGTTGACCTTTCTTGACTTGTGTCGTTCCAGGTCCCTAGAATACGGCTCCAGTCTCATATTCTTAGGACTGTCTCCCACGCTCGGATACATTGCCATGATTAATGTAGACTCTGTTTAATGCTGGTTTGTCATTCGTTTTCCCAATTTTCTAACTGATTTCCTTTGAAAAAATTTCCAGAAAAAAACTAATAGTCAATGACAAGGGCTGTTGTCGCTATTAATTTCTATTGAAATGATTTATTATTATTTGAAAATAAAAATTTCCAGAAGAAACCCATATTCTATAGCAAACGGTACTGTTGCTATTAATTTCCATCCAAATAACCTATTATTTGAAAATAAAAATGTCTAGAAAAAACTAATATTAAATGGCAAACGCTGTTGTTGCTATTAATTTGTATCCAAAAAATTTATTGTTACTTGGAAATAAAGCTTTCCAGAAAAAACTAATATTCAATGGCAAACGAAGTTATTGCTACTGATTTCCATCCAAATAACATATCTGAGTATCCAAAATAACTTCTGTATAAGAGCTATTTACTTAAAGAATCACGTTTAGCATTTATTTTTCATACGTCTTATTTATTGTCAGATTTGTTGCAAACATTAAAAATTTCTACCTTGTTCTTATATATTTAGATTTGTAGGTACGTGTGCATTATATCCTACACAGCGCTATAGACTGTACAAGGAAATACTACGGGAAACCAGTCAAACGGTTATTTGCAATGGATAAATGGATCGCAAAGCGTAATTTCTTATTGCGTTTACAATATTTAAACTCTTGTTTTTGGGGTTTAGGGGGGGGGGAAGGTACCTAGGTTAGGTTTGGCTACATATTTAATATATGCCATGCTTTCCCCCAACCCCCCTAATGTGCAAATATATAGCCCAAATTTGTTTCTAAACTATTATATTTTTCATCCTATTCTATTTTATTTGATCAGCGTTAACCAAACTTGACTTCGTTCATGTGTAGGATATAATTCACAAGTACCGATTTGTATTATTTGGTAATTTGTATACTTTATGTTTTTTTATACATATTTGGTAAAGTTTGGTTTTAGTTTATGAGGGCATAGGATTCTCTACTCTCTCCACCACTCTACCTGGTTCTATATGAGAGACAGAGAGGGGAGAGAGAGGAAGAGAGAATTGTAGTAAGCGGGGAAAAGAAAGAGGAAGCCAATTTGAATGGTTAGCAGCTGCAATATAAATCCCAGTAATTAGCCAGCATTTAAACTACTATATATATACTGCTTATTTCTTTCAGAAATAGAAGCAATAATTTGTATAAACTGCTCAAAAGTAAATAAGGCGTCGGCTAGACAGTTTTTAAGCATTTTTTAATCACGCTTGTTTTCTTATGATTTAAATCTGAAGAAAAATTTGCCTATTGTAGGAGTTTGGCTAGATAATGTGGCTATTTTTTAGTTTGTACATAGAGAACAAAAAAGATTACTGTCCTGTACTTCCACGACAAAAAAAATGTGCCTTAATGCCGTTGGTTTATTTTTGCGATGTCAATCTTAAAAATCTTTAGTCAGTTGAATTTTTCCCTAAGCGTATGACAGAAAAAGAAGCATGATAACTCCACCTTTTTCTTTTACCTTTCCTTGTAAATATTTGTTGTTAATAGGCCTGTTTTTTCACTCATCAATGTGCTAAGATCTTATATCTTTTGTCAGAAAACGCTTAAAAGTGAAATCTTTGAACTAAGATCTTACGTCTTCTGTCGTTTTACGCAAACGTCTTTCATCATTCTGCTCTGATCAGCGGTCTGAGAACAATGATGAGTATATCATCAAAGCTCTCTCAATTCTATATGGCAGAACAGTGGCGTTCTTCACACTGTTTGCTAACACCAGTGAGTTGTAAGATCTTAGAACAAAGATGAGTTAAAAAACGATAATCTTTGCAGAAAGATGCAAGATCTTAGATGTAAGATCTTAGTGCTAAAATACGGCCCTAATATGTCAGGCTTTGAGCAAGTAAAAAACAATACAAAATTGGATTCGTTCTTCCCTGTAAAAAGAACGTAAAAAGAACATAAGAGAACATAAGAGAACGTAAAAAAACGTATTCTCTGTCGTGTGCAGAAAATAAATGCATCTTAGTCATTTCTTGTGGCAGTGGCACCCTAACACTTTTTTTTCGAATTAGCCTTGAGACATTAAAGTTACATGTATACATTACGTCCATTGAAGTAATTAAGACTCAGCAAATGATAGTTACGGCTGAAGATTCGGGTACTGGTGCAATATGCGGGCCCACCGCTATAGACTGTATCAAGGAAACCAGTCACGAAACCCGGCAAACGGGCTATTTGCAAAAGACCAGTATAGATAAATGATTGCAAAGCCGTGGTTTCTCAATGAGTTACAATATTTAAACGATTTTTTGGGGATTAGGGGGGAAAATGGTGCCTGTGTTTGGTTACGTATTTAATATATACTATCCTTTATTCCCCCCCCCCCTAATGTGCAAAAATAAAGCCCAATTTTGTTTCTAAACTATTATATATTCATCCTATTTTATTTTATTTCATTAGCATTAACCAAACTTGAATTCTTCGTGGTGCCCGCATAATGCACCAGTACCAAGATTCGTAAAGGCCCATTCAGAGTCACATTTTAGTAATACCAAGATCTAGCTAGTTCCGGTCTGAGCTAATCAAATTTTTCATAGAATTTTTCGATTTCATGAATAACTTTATGAAAAATTCGGATTTGACAGCTGACTATTGCTAAAATTAGTAAAAAAAAAAAGAAAATATATAATTTAAAGAAAAACAAGACTGGTTGCGCTAAGACTGTTGAAAACTGGGAAAAGTATAAAAAACGTGCTCTATCCAATCTTTACTTGACCTTCTATTACGATTATGTCCTGCATACCTCAGTTCTTTCCCTAAAATTTAGATTTAAAAATCTTTATCGAAAATGAATTATTTTTTGAGAGAAGTAAAGAGACTTATGAAAACTTAAGATGAGCAGAAATAAAGTCTTATAATAATTCAAACTTAAACTGAACAGACGTTATTATGAATGAATAAATGAAGCCCAAAACCCACAGAAATCAAAACGAAAACTCCCATCAAACATACAGATATAAGATACTGACATAGATGAATCAATAAGCTATAAACGATTAGAAATTAAAATGAACAATCAATCCAAGATTAACGGACAGAAATTACTACAAACATAAGTAGGGTTTGCTCCCTCTAAACCTGAATAAGGCTATTCTCTCATTAATGTTTTATTGGAAACTGTTTGTGTTTCAAAAAATATATTTTTAACTGTCATATTTTTGAATATTTGAATATAATTATTTGAGTTTATAGTCATTTTGAATATTTTTGAAATATCAGCAAATCAAGATGCAAGATTTTTAGCAACATTTTTTTATTTTTAGCATTACAATGACAAAAAAAAACAAATTTGCTTTTCAATAGTTGCAAATGACGTAATACACTTTCATTGCACGACCGAATCAATTTTCAATCGTGTGAGTCCCCTCTAAAGTTTTTAGTAAGTTCCAAAGTTTTAAAAAGTTTAAAAGTTTTAAAGTTTTTAGTAAAATCCGACGCTAAAGTTTTTAGTCCTTCTATATGAAGTGACTAGAAACAAATAATACATTGAAGGCTTATGACTGTTTATTCAACGCGAAAACATTGTGTCGGATTTTAAGAATAGTAGCTTATATAAAATCTGGACAAATTGTTTAACATTTAGTAAATTTCATCTTTTTATCCACATTAGACAAAAAACGTGTTTCTTCTTAATATTTAGGCGTTGCCGATATGCGATTATATTCTTTTCCCTTCTTTTTTTTTAATGTTACTCGGCAGATATATGACAGTATGGTAATACGATATGATGTATATTAACACTAAAAGTATTTGTGGGCCATGTTAATATAGTAATTCACTTATGTTTAAAATGTATGACAAAGTCTATCTCCAAACTGAACCAAACTATATATTTCAAACTAAAAAAGAAGATTAACGAAAAATTTTTAATGTTCCATAATCAAACCAACCAGCCTTCCCAACTTTTGTATCCCCAAAAATTTATATTATCCATTCTTTCTCCTCTCTTTCAAACCATCCAGGAAAAGTGTTACTCCCCAATCCTTTTAACTCATTCCCCCCCCCAAAATAAAATGAATTAATGATCCTCCTTGTATTGGGCAAAAGTAAGGGCTATTGAAAAAAAAATGTGTGTATTATAAATAAAAGAGAAAGTAATTAACTACTGCCGCAGAATGAATTCAGGGGCAATTATTGTTTAATCATTTTTTACTCCTTAAAATTTGTATTTAAAATATATTAACATATAATGTTGAACTATTTATATTAATGATCCTATTGTCAGTATTTTATTATTATACAACTATTTACATTAATTATTGATTATTATATCTTATTACTTATTTTTGCAATTAATCAAAAATGTTTATCTATTTTTTAGTTTTGGTAGTTAATTAAACAAAATTATTATTAAAATGATTATACTAATGACTTTAACCTTTTCACTCTATATTTCACAGAGATTAGATTGAGCAAACCTCGTTGTAGGATGAGATATAAATAAGCTCTTAATTGACAAACGAATTGTCGGTATTCAAACTTCCAAGGAAATTTCTCAGTAATCTGTTAGCGATCCCCAAACATTAGCATTCAAATGTCAGACGTTTAGGCTATCAATTAAGAAACCTGGAGAATCAATGAGACGTTTCAGAACTTTTCTTGTGGAATTCCTGAAGCTAGGTCTTTTAATTGCCCGGAATTGCTTCGAGGCATTGGAATGGCAAACAGATTACTCGATAAGTGGCTCTAATGATCTTTAATCAAGGCTCCCTAATTGACTGGAAACACAGAAGACGAAATAAGGTTATTGATGGAAGGAAGGACTTTAATAGACATCCAGTGAGACCTAACTAGGATTCCATTTTTGGGAGGAGTGGTCCAGTCAGAGAAGAACACAGAAAGGGGCGTTTTTAGGCCTCCCTCTCTGTTTTTCGGGTATTTTATGCAGGTTCTGTATACTTTTTCTTTTCTGGGGATCTGAAAAAAATACCTCCCCCAATCCTATAAAAAATAATTATAAGTATTCCCTGGGTTCACCTAATAAAATTGTATCTGTGTCACCATTATTGATTATGTTAAAAATCTTCTGACTAAATAATTTTGAATGGTTCTCAAACTTGTCAATAAGGTAGGTTGGGGTCCCACTTCTCCCAGCCCCTAATTATCAATATTTACAACGTTAAGTCGTAAATATTTAAAGAAAATTTTTGTTGAAGTTTACAGAATTCGGACCAAACAAATGATCATACTTTCGCGCTGAAAGCATTAAAAAGAAGTGTGCTTTTGAATACCCTTCGGAAAATCAAACAGTTCGTGGTAACAAACTGTAAGTAAGGAGCGACCCGGCTCAATAGTAACCAAAACTCAAAAAAACAGAATCTTGATGCCAATAGATATGTCAAATAAATCAGATTTTAAGCTGATTTCAAATATATAAGTTTCATCAAGTTTAGTCTTACCCATTAAAAGTTATGCGCCTTAGAAAATTTGCCTTATTTTCGAAAAAAAGGGGAAACACCCCCTAAAAGTCATAGAACTTTAATGAAAATTACACCATCGGATTCAACGTATCAGAGTATATATATATATATATATATATTATATATATATATATATATATATATATATATATATAATATATATATATATATATATATATATATATATATATATATATATAATATATATATATATATATATATATATATTATATATATATTATCTATATATATATATATATATATATATATATACTTGTCACTAAGACACCCACCCAAAAATGATTTCTAGCCGTCACCACATGGGTTTCACGCTACGTCCCTTTAAAAGGGTGTATCCAGGATTTTTCTTCAGGGTGATTTTTCGGGAGGGGGGGGAGTTTTACAAAACGTTTCAAAAATTTATTTATAGGCGTTTTTGTTGCTTTTTTATGCGTAGGACAAAAACTGTCCCTGACACTGCCCCCGGTGGGAGGGGGAGCGTCAAACCCATTACCCCCTTGGGTACGGCATTATCCCTTCATATTCCTTCACCTCCACTGCCATAGAAACTTCCCTTTAATATTTTCGAAACGTGACTTCCAGAGCTATAGTACTCTTAATTAAGTCATTTAGGGCTCATGTAATCACTGTTTTGAGATAATATACCCTGTTAAGAAGATGAAAGGCAGAAACAATAAAAATTTACATTTGAATGAAGGACATAATAGAGTCGTCACTAAACAATGCAACTAACAAGCGGTTGTTATCTTAATAGCTTATCTGAAACCATTCTTTCCAACAACTTTTGTTCCAAGCCTCGACGTTTTCACACGGGTGAAGTTATGACTGTCTAATAAAAAGATTAAATCCTCAAGAAAAATAGTTGATAGTCTAATTGGACTTTTAGAGGATGCTGTCTTCATTATCAAGGAAATAGTTTCCTGTGAAACGTTTTATAATAAATAAACTAAAGTTTTCAGAACAAAGACTTCCAAAATTCCTTGATCAGTTTTTTTTTTTAATGAAAGGGTTGCTTTAGTTTAGAACTTACAAAAATACTGCTACTAAAAACTCATTGCAGCACCAAGCTGTCGAGGGCGAAGATAGTTGCATGCGATCCTCCTCCACCCAGAGAGGTTTGAAGGTTCACTTCTGCACCACTTCCCATGAAGTTCCAAGGTCCTTCAAATCCTTAGAATCCTTAAGAGTGGCCTAGTTTTCCTTTGGTCCTAGATGGATGGAAAAACAGCAAGGAAGTGGTTTACTGTGAAACGTTTTATAATTAATAAAACTGGAGTTTTCAGAACTAAAACTCCTAAAATTTCTTAACCAGTTTGTTTTTTATGAAAGGATTAATTTTGTTTAAAATTTACAAGAATGCTGCTACTAACAACTCATTGCAGCACCAAGCTGTCGAGGGCGAATCAAGCTGCGTATGATGCTCCTCGACCTCGGTTTGAAGCTTCACTTCTGTACTGCTTCCCATAAAGTTCCAAAGTCCTTCAAATCTTCAGTATCCTTAAGGGCAACCTACTTTTCCTTTGACCCTAGATGGATGGCAAAACAGCAAAATTTTTGGACATCAATCATCATTCATTCTTTAAAACTTGGCCTGGCCATCTTAATCTCTTTTCATCATAACCCTAGGAAGTGGGATTCATTTTGCAGCTTTTTGTTTGATACACAGATAGTCAAGTAAGTACTCACAGCTCATCAATGTAGAGGCATGTGTTCATCTCCAGGCTCAGGCGTAAAGGGGCGGTAGGAACTATGCTCTCTTCCCTCTGAAAGCTTGATTTTTTACGATTTATAGAAAGAGTTTGACCTGGTGGCGTGAGAGGGTTTGCAAGAGACAGAGCTGGAGGAACAGAAGCCAGCAAGGCAGATGCAAAGCCGGCGGACCTGGAGGTACAAAGTCAGACAGAAGAGTAATTTACATTTCTTGCAGAATGTGTAGAATCTATGGATTTACTGCAGAATAAAATTTACCCCAATCCAACGGAATGAAAGATTAAGAAATAATTGGTGTAAATTAAGGAAAAAAAAACAATGACAAAAATAGTTACAAAGAACAATATTTAAATCATCTTGTAAGCGTAATTTTCTTTCCCATTGCTTCATATTTTTTGTATACATCCATAAAACGAAGAATTGCCCCGGAAGTTTGGAAAGTTGCTCAAGCCATTCTAATTTATGAAACTGAGAATAAGATAGATCCAGGTAATATTCGTCCAATCGATATTCTTTCCCCATGTTAAAAGTATCAACAAACTAATTAAAATACGACTCATTTCGTATCTTAATAAAAAGAAATCCAAGCGTCAATTTGGAATCGGGTCTTGTCATTCAACCAGACTAGGTTTTGCCAAGCTTTTCCAAATATGAATAATTCCGAAATGATCAAAATCACATATCTACCCTTTTTCACAACATAAAAAGGTATCTGACATGATTTGGGGAGCCACCAGCTTGAACTTTTCCTTCGTATGTACTTGGTTAACGATTAATTCTAACAAAATCAGAGAAAATTGCTATTATGCGTCTCCTTAATGTACGTATATGTCTGGTAAACTTTGGGCAAATCATAAATATACAAGCTGTTCAGTTTTTCAGCTGAATCTCTCTGTGGGCATATAATATGATAATGACAAAGCAGAAATAATTCGTATATTTTCAAACTGTTATTAGTTCAAGATTATATTAAATAAAAAAAACAAGTTTTTTTTAAACTGAAAGTTAGGAGTGACATTAAAACTTAAAATGAACAGAAATTATTCCGTATATGAAAGGGGCTGTCCCCTCCTCAACGCCTCGCTCTTTACGCTAAAGTTTGACTCTGTCTCCCAACTTTATTTTTCAAGACAATAAAATACTTTAGCGTAAAGAGCGAGGTGTTGAGGAAGGGACAGCCCCTTCCATATGAGGAATAATTTCTGTTCGTTTTAAGTTTTAATGTCGCTCCTTACTTTCTGTTAAAAACACTTGTTTTTTTTCTTTAATTTCTGAACGTTTTTGAATTAATGCAGCTTTGATTTTGGCTAACCGTAAATGAATAATAAAAACAAATTTTTGCATATTAATTTTACTTTTTTTTGCTAAATGGCTTTCTCGAAACTTTGTTCTGACATAACTTACGTAACGAACTTCTATATTCGTATATTTTTATTGCGTATATTAGGGAGTTCCCCCTAGTCAATACCTCACTCTCTACGCTAAAGTTCAAATTTTAGTTCCAATTCTTTAAGAATGACCCCTTTATCACTAAGGCCGTTAATTAGAATAGATAGCTCTGATGAAAGTACAAAAAAAAATTAGCGTAAAGAGCGAGTTACTGAATAGGAGATGAACCCAATCATATACGTAATAAATTTTGTTTGTTTTAAATTTTGATGTTGCTCCTTACTTTCAGTTCAAAAAATTGTTGTTTTTTTTATTGAATTACTGATCTTTTTATAATAATGCTGGGAAACCCGGCGCCCCCTTCATAGCAATGTTCCTTCCCCATGAAAACTTCCTTCATGCAAAGATCTTCCCACGTAACACCCAACCCCCACCCCCCACTACCAGAAAAAACACCCCCTGAAAACTTCTGTTTACCTCCCAATAACCAATACTATATGTAAACATTGGGCAAAGTTCATAACTTGCAGACCTTCCCCCGGGGACTGTGGGGGATTACGTCATCCTCAAAGACATAGTTATGGTATTTTTCGACCTTGCTGAACAAAATGGCTATCTCAAAATTTTTATCGGGTGACTTTGGGAAAAAATGAGCGTGGGAGGGGGCCTAGTTACGCTCCATTTTTTTGGTCACTTAAAAAGGGCACTAGAACTTTTAATTTCCAATCGAATTAGCCCTCCCGCGATTCTAGGACCACTGAATCGATACAATAACCCCTGGGAAAAAAACAACAAAAAAACAAATAAACGCGCATCCGTGATCTTTCTTCTGGCAAAAATACAAAATTCCATATTTTGCAGATAGGAGCTTGAAACATCTATAGTAGGGCTCTCTGATACGCTGAATCTGATAATGTGATTTTCATTAAAATTTCTATGACTTTTAGGGGGCGTTTTCCCCTTTTTTCGAAAATAAGGCAAATTTTCTCAGGTGCGTAAATTGATAAAACTTATATATTGGAAATCAACATAAATATCTGATTGTTGATGTATCTATTGGTATCGAACCTTACTTACGGTTCGTTACCACGAACTGTTTGAAAATATAATAGTAAACGATTAATAAACATACTAAGGATAATTCTAAATTTTAGATGGGCTTTTACTTCCTAATAACTCACGCAATAATTTTAGTACACGAAATTGCACATAATATACTACATAGTCGTCATGATGTCACAGAATATGCTAATTGCTCGCTAGTGACCAGCGGCAATTTTTAAGAAATCTTCAAATTCTTCAAATTCTTCGATTTCAAAGACATTAGCTAAAGTTCAAATTTGTGCTAAAATAGGACTTTAATTACTTATATTTAATTATGTTTATGATATATTACTTATAGTAAAAACTAAAAATATGTATGTATATATATTAACAGTACATTACTAATAATTTAATTACTTATAGGCAAAAAATGCCTTCGACGAGAAGCCTGAAAAAACACTCAAAGTGTAGAAAATTAATTTTGTTTAATTTCTTCTTTTCTATTTGATTTTTAAAGTAATTCAGTTTGAAAACTACTTGTATGAATGAAGAGACTTGAGAGTGGTCCTTTAGATGTTCTTCATATATACAGTTTTTTTTTTTTTTTTTTTTTTTTTTTTTTTTTTTTTTTTTTTTTTTTTTTTTTTTTTTTTTTTTTTAATGATGTACCATGACAGCAACATTACTACAAAACAATTATATTACTTCACAGTTAATATAGTAGTTGTGGTTATTGCTAGAAGATAGCTAAATATTAAAATTATTGCTATAGTAATTATTATGTAAGACAAAAAGACCCAATGCTGAATAAAAATCAATAAAATACAAAAGAGCCAAACCCAAAACGAAAAGAAATTACAATAAATAACCGAGTCAAACTCAAAACGAGCAGAAATTAACATAAGTTGGGCTCATAACTCCTGTGCCTTCCCAAGGCCAGAATATAATTTACACTTTACTGAAAAAATATAAATTATTTTACTTTTATAACTTTAATAAATCAAATAATATTAACATTTTGATTACTAAATATCAGTATATGTATATTAAACTGACAATGCTCATTCTTTTGTATTTTTTTCCAGTAAAATGCAAATTATGTTCTGGCCTTGGGGAGGCATAGGGGTTTGGAGCCCAACTTATGTTAATTTCTGCTCGTTTGGAGTTTGACTTGGTTATTTATTGTAATTTCTTTTCGTTTTGGGTTTCTTTTATTTATCGATGATGATTTGTGGCCGTTTCATGCTTGGCAGATTATTTGATTTTATTTTTGCTCAATTTTTTGTTTAATGGAGTTCTTTACTTTTCTTTGAAAAACTTGTGGAAAAAGTTTTTTTAATTAATTTCTGTTCGTTTTATGTTGATATAGTCTTTTCAGGGAAAAAGAAAATAATACTTTAAATTTTTCCGTTTTTTAAGATCTTATAGTTTGGTCTGCTATTTGTATGCTGGAGTAAAAATTTTCAGCAATTTTTAACAACATACACCCTTTTAAAAATCTGGACACAAATAGTAGTGTTTAATTTAGTTTCATACCTCCTCTAGTTGACCTGAAATGGAAAACTTGATACAATTCGCAAAAAAAATCTGTTTAATTTCTTTGATAGCTTGGATACACTTACGCTATTTTGATTTGGTTAAATTGTAAGAGCAGAAGTAGCCCCGAAAGTTTGAACATAATACCCTCAGTCGTTCTTGAGATACTGCTGAGATGCCTTATTGGGAATTAGCATTAGCACGGCGCATTTTGATTTAATCTTAAAGCAACATTTAGTTTTTAAACATAAAGGCAAATGGGAGGGTGGGCGTGGGAGGGGGATTAGTTTCCCTCCAATTACTTTCGACCATTAAAAAGGGAATCAGCCCTTTCTATTTTCAATTGAATGAACCCTTTTTGAAGTTCCGATGACAACTCCATCGATACGAAGTGCCCTGGTCTAAACAACAACACAAATATAATACATTATACCCACATCGATCTTTACTATAAAAATATCAAGCCTTCCAATCACGTTCGATTTAAAAGGGCACTAGGCCTTTCGAATTCCAATCGAATGAGCCCTTTTTGAGTTTCTACGACATCGCTTTCTATAAACACCTTATATTCCCCCAGGGCGTAAATTATAACCCTTACCCTAAGGGCTGTGAGGGTGGTTGTCATCCTCTAAGACCTAACTTCCAGAACTTTCAACTATGTTAAACAAAATGGCTATCTCAAAATTTTGATTGGACGTGTCTGGGAGAATGGTGGGCGTGAGAGGGGCGTTAGTCGCTCTCAAATCACTTTCAACTATTGAAAAAGGCACTAGCCCTTTCAATTTCCGATCAAATGAGCCCTTTTGGAGTTTCTACGAAAATGCTTTCAATAAAAACCTTATATATCCCCAGAGCATAACTTACAGCCCTTGCCCTGAGGGCTGGGGGGGGCGGGTGTTATCCTCAAAGACGTAATTTCCAGTACTTTTTGCAACGTTGAACAAAATGGCTATCTGAAAATTTTGATTGTATGTGTTTTGGGGAATGGTGGGCGTGAGAGGGGGTTTAGTTACCCTCCAATCACTTTCAACTATTAAAAAGGCACTAACCCTCTCATTTTCCAATTGAATGAGCCCCTTTTGAAGTTTTTATGACAACTCTATCTATAAAAACCTTATTTGCCCCCAGGGCATAACTTACAGCCTTTGTCCTGGGGCTCTGGGGGTTTTTCATCCTTAAATACGTAATTTACAAAACTTCCAACTACGTTGAACAAAATGGCTATCTCTAAACTTCGATGGAATGTGTTTGGAGAAATGGTGGGCGTGAGAGGGGGGTTAATTACTCTCCACTCACTTTCGACTATTAAAAAGGGCAATTTCAATTTCCAATCAAATGAGCCCTTTTTGAAATTTCTATATAAACCTTATATACCCCTAGGGCATAATTTACAACCCTTGCACTCATTCTAAAAGACCTAATTTCCAGAACTGTCGACTGCGTTGAACAAAACGGATATCTCAAAATTTTGATTGGATGTGTCTGGGGAAATGGTCGACATGAGAGGGGAATTAGTTGCCCTTCAATCACTTTTGACTATTAAAAGGGCACTGGCCCTTTCAATTTCGAATTAAATAACCCTTTTTGAAGTTTCTACATAATCGCTTTCTATAAAAAACCTTATATGCCCCCAGAGCATAACTTACTACCCTTGCCTTGATGGCTGTGGGGGAGGGGTTGTCATCCTTAAAGACCTAAGTTCCAAAACTTTCAACTACGTTGAATAAAATTGCTATCCAAAATTTTGATTGGATGTGATTGGGGAGAAGGTGGGTGTGAGAGGGGGGTTAGTTGCCCTCAAATCACTTTCGAGACTATTAGAAAGGGCACTATCCCTTTGATTTCCCAATCGAATAACCCTTTTTCAATTTTCTACGACAAAGATTTCAATAAAAACTTATATGCCCCCAGGATATAACTTATAACCCTTGCCCTGAAGACTGTGGACGGAGTGTTCTGATCAGAGGTATAATTTCCTGAACTTTAAATTGCATGGAACAAAATGGCTATCTCAAAATTTTGATTAGATATTTTTAGGAAAATGGTGGACGTGGAAGGGGTGTACGCTGCCGTCCAATCACTTTCCACGGTTAAAAAGGGCACTAGCCATTTCAATTTCCAATCGAATGAGAGTAGGGGAAGGGGTGCTATTTCTACTGGGAGTGATGTCACAACCACAAGCCCATAGAATACTACCGGGAGTGACATCAGACCAGACTTCTGGGAATTTACCTTGAATTTACACAATATACTTTGTCGAAATCAAACTACGTAATATCTGTTTTGATGCAATTCCACCTTGGAACATTGTTTATGTTGTTTGCGCTTCAAGCCAATGATATCAGTTCTTTTGAAACCATTGAGGGATAAACACTATATAAAATGAGAATAATGATGTTATTGCTACGCGAATTTATATCGTAAGTTTTATTTTTATAAACAATGAATTGGGATATTGAGTATTATTGCATTATGTTGGAGACACAAGAAAAAAGACAACAAGAAAAATTTTACTTAATAAAATAAAGAATGGATGGAAAATACTTCAGAAACAAATTTGGGGTACATATTTGCACATTGTGGGGGGGGGTGCGTAAAGCATATATTAAATGTAACCCTGCTAGCATTTTTTCTCTGAACACATTAATTTATTTGGGGTGTAGCCTAGCAGTGAAAATGCCGGTTGATGTAACTTTTAGACCTATAAGCCGTGTTTGTGTGTGTTAACGAGCTTTTTCTACCTAATTATAGGTCTATATAGTGGGAACGTGCTATCAAGCCTTTATTTCTAGATTTTATAGCATTTCGAAGGTTTTATAATGGGAGTCTATAGCGTAGCCTAGACTAGCAGTGAAATTCATCCACACTTAATTCAGTTTTTAGAAACATAAATTTTTTTAATGCTTATTGACTATCTCATAATGGTTAACGGCTGCAAAAAATCTTTATTTCAACTTATTTCAGTTTTAGACCTAATATCCGATAGTTTATGAATGGCTTTCATTCATCTTTGATCAACTCGTTATTATCCAAAACAAGAAAAAAAAATTGTTTTACACATAATCATTGATATTTTTTTTAAAACCTCACCGAATCTTAATGACAAAGGGTCTTTTACTTGAACCGTATAAGTTATCAAAATATTTTTTTACACCCCATGATCTAAGAATAGTTATCTTCGTTAGAGAGAATGACTTTTAAAACCAGTTCAACTATTGAACTTCGTTTTCGTTAGAGTATACGTTTTTTTTGCATTAATATAGAAGATGGGGAGGGGCTGTGTAAAAGGAGGGTGAGTGTTTTTTCACTGTGTCATTCACAAAAAACTATAATTTAATTTCTTATTAAGGATAATTTTGAAGAATGTCTCGCTCCCCCTGAAAAGAAGGCCTGGATTGAGGATGAGAATCATTTACGTCCTTCTTTAATTAAATACGCCGCACCTTCTATGTCATATATACAAGGCGTGAATACCATCACTGACAATACAAGACCCTCTATACAAGAAGGCGAACCGGTAATGGACATGATGGCCTTGCAAGGAGCACTTAATGTGTATGTTGAATTTATCGATATTTTCGCTAATGATTTTTCGCCCAAAGGGGTTAGTAAGTTTGAAGCACAAGGATTGCCCTCTACTAACATTTTATTTCATTGAACTGTTTGAACACAAAAAAAAACAAAAGAAAAAAATGTACACGCATTGAATTTAAGGACCATGTTATAATTTCTGAAAGGAGGGGGAAGACAGTGAACTAACAAAATGACACTATATGCAAACAGATATTACTTCTGCTAATAAGCGTGTTTTTTTGTTTTTTTGCCACTATTGACAACTGAATAATATAAAATAGAAAAGTGATATGTGCATGTCACATAACGTTTGTCACGGGTTAACACTTCCCTTTAATTATTATATCAAGAAGAGCTACAATTTTAAATCAAACCATTTCTAAAAGTATCTCCACTTTATAACCAATCGCTTCAACAACAAGTAATTAACTGATTTTGTGCAGACTAAATGAATATTCATATACATCTGAATAACACATTATGTGCTGCTATATTGGTCATTTTTCGTTCTACTTGATTATTATTAAATAACAACTGTCTGTCTATGCATGTGATATAACATCTACACCCCATTGAACATAGCTCGTAAGTTATACAATTTTCCGTAGTTTTAAAATGTATTTTATTACGGTGGGAGAGGTGATGTGGTAATTGAAGGGGGCAAGTAAGATCCATAGGTTTTTCAAAACGGATAAAAAGTATTAGGATGAAATTTTCAGGGAATGTTGGACAAAATCAGAACCTATTATGTTCATTTAGATTGTAAATAGGATATAACAGTGATACATAGGGGGTGGGGGGGCTATTAAATTGAAACTTGCAGGATATGTATGGAGTGGTTAGGGGACAGGGAACTAACCAAATGACACTATACGCACACAGAGCGTGTTTTTTAATGCATATGTTTTAATGATTCGAAAATATACGTCGCTATGAATCCAATTTTCGACTTAAAAAAATAGGGTGATTTATACACTTTGAAAATAAGTGTCTATTTTCTTTATAGGTTAGAACCGATGTCATATCATCACTACCTATTCCCTAAGCTGAAGAAACAAGCCACGCATTATGTGACTTCATTGACGAGACGGTTTTAATTGAAGCCCCAATGGAGTTCCGTGAAAGTGAGGTCCTTGGATCACCACCAATCGATGAACGGTACGGTAAATTTTTACGGGAGTGTGATGGTAGTGATAATTTAGATGATATAACTTATGACCTTATTGGTGACTCTGAATGGGCAGGTAACTTATTAGGAAAATATTTCAATGTTGGTAATAATTCTTTAGATGTAGACACTAGCACAGTTGAACAAAGCAATGAAGTTAGTTCAGATCAAGGTATCCTAGAGAGCGATTTACCTTGGCTGAGTCCTAACAGCATACAAATTTTAGATAATTTTAGTCGTGAGTTAAATTAGATCCCACCCCCACAGATTTCATGGACATGGACCCCATTTCACACGGAATTTAATTGAAGAAGAAAATAAACTCCCTTGCACTGATTCACTTAGTCCTAACACGTTAGAGGCTATGTTAAGTGAACTGGGGGATTTCACTCCACACACCAACCCTACTGTTGATGTTGAACAAAGTGGGAGAGGGGGAGGTAGCAGTGATATACAATTCTCGGCATCGCCACTACCCAAATTTCAACAAACAAATTCAATTGCACTGACGGCCGTGGTTATTATAAGTGATCCCGTAAATATTATCAGCACATATGTGGAGAAGATTCAAGCACTTCTTGAACACCAAATTCAAATGTGGGGAGGGCGAGACAGCATAAAGGCCTTAATTTTTTTTAAATATTCTATATAAATGAAAATCATTGTGGAGTCTACGATCATTATGTGCACACTGAAATGTTGGTGCTTCACCCGCATTTGGGAAATTATAAGAATGTTTTCATGCAATGGATAGACAATGTGGTAACTCATTTGGACAATTATGATGAGATTGGTAGTGGTTCAGTGGTTTTATTTGTTGAAAATTTAAGTGTAAATATATGTAAATTTAAAAAAAGATTTTATTTTAAGAGGGGAATAGGGAAGAGGGTATAGTTTTAAAATATAATTCTGATTTAGAAGGGTGCAAGGGTATCCAAAGAATCTGTTTCAAAACAGGCCAAAAGTGTTTCACGTATGCATTTCTTATATCTGCTTTCCAACCTCTAAAGATGAAGTTACTAAGTGAAATTTGGACCAGTGGGCCATACATGGGAAAGAAGGGTCTGATTTCCCCCGAGTAGATTTCACTTCTTTAACAGATAAATTTCCTGTAACACTCAAAGGAAAAGATATTTTTGAACGGGCAAACGCGCACTTAAAGATTGGTGTTACAGTGCTACAATACGAAACGGAATTTGAAAACAGAACACGTACTAATAAAAAGGGAGTAATATTCCCAGTAAGGGCCCCGTCGATTGAACCTGTGAAAAATTGGGTTTGGTTGTTGTACACACCACCTAATGAACCTGATTCAATTGGTCATTTTAATCCAATAACAGATATTATTAGAGTTATGGGAGGGGGTAAGAATCTAGGGGCACGTTACTACTGCCCAATGTGTTTGTTCCGACTTCGTAGCCATATAAATCTAAATAATCACATGAAACATTGCAAAGGACATGGATATCAATCTGTGGAGATAGTTTCTGGTGACTGATCAATTTTACGATTTAGAAATTTCCAGAATACATTTATGCAAAGTGATAAAATAAGTTTTGACTGTGAGGCTAAACTCACAGATGTGAACAATCCCAAACATCCAAATCGTATCAAAGAACATCAGGCTATTGCAGTTTGCTATGCCCATGCTCAAAGAGACAGCAGTAACACTATGCGACTGTTAGAAATAGTTGAGACATTGGACAAGGAAGATTTCATGGTAAAAGCATTGACTACATTAATTGTCATAGCGAATACGGCAATCTCCCGCTTGAGACAGACACATAACCCAATAATTCTATCAGCAGAGGATCGCCTAGCAATTAAAAATAAGAAAATATGTTGGGTATGCAAGGGGGAATTTGAAGAGGGGACTAAGGGGAAAGGGACTAGGGGAAAAAGACTAACGGGGGGAGGGGAAGGTCCGTGACCATGATCATTTATGGAAGGAAATATCATCAGGGGGTAGTAATTTTCGTGGTGTAGCACATCAATCGTGCAATGTGAATGTGAGCCAGCAGTTCTTTATACCGGTTTTTATTCGCAACTCAAATTACGATTTGAAATTTATTTTACCAGCATTGGCAAATAGGCACAGAGAGGGAATTGCAGATAGCTCATGGGAAGATAACTCATTTACCTATAAAACTATACCCAAATCAGCTGAGAAGTTGTTACTTTTAGAATTCAAGTTGCAAACAGTGGATAATGGGCATACGTGTTGGAATAAAATCCACTTTTTAGATTCTTATAGTTTTTCCCCAAAGCTCTCAGTCAACTCATTCAAGTGCAGAAAAGTGACAATTTCGATTGTTCCTCTCTGCTTAAACAACGCTTTCCAGACAATGAAATATATGACTTACTAACTTGTAAAGGCATATATGTATATGATTATTACAACTCTGGCGCAAAGTTAAGTGAGGAGAAACTACCTCCCATTGAAGCATTCTATAATTCACTTACCGGTGGTGAATGCACTGTCAAACACTATGAATTTGCCAAGAGGGTTTGGGCTAAGGGGGGTTGTAAAAATGGTTGGGATTATTGTAGAATGTACCTGGCAAGCGATGTTTTATTTCTTTTAGATCTTGTCTGCAAGAGCAAAGACCAAATCTATTCGGAATTCAGCCTAGACATTGGGTATTATTTTTCAAAACCACACCTAGTCTTTGACTTACTTGACTTAAGTCCCATCCGTCCTCGAAGGTCGATTTGGGGCCTCTTCATTCACTATGTTATTGATGTAGCGTCTTTATGAGCATCTATCTTCAGTCAGTCGTAGAAGTTGCGGCAGGTTGAGTGTAGAGAAGTTGTCTTTCCATCTCTTAGGGGGCCGACCTCTGGGGCGAGAACCATGCACGCGACCATCGAAGACTATTTTCGGCAGACGAGAATTTTCCATACGCTGGATGGTGCCTAGCTACCTAAGTTGTTGCAGTTTTATTTTATCAAGTATGGTGTGTTTGATCTTGAGGCTTTCAAACTACCTAATATTAGAAATCCTGTCCAGGTACGTAATGCCAGCAATACGGCGGAGTGACTTTGTTTCAAAAGCGGCTAAGCGACGTTGGTCATCTGTTTTGAGGGTCCATAATTCACAGGCGTACATGGCAATGGGGATAATCAGTGTGTTAAAGAGTCTTGTTTTCAGCAGTCTCGACAAATTCTTGTTCCTCCAGATCGGCATCAAGGCTTTAAAGCTAGAGTTAGCAAGCGCCAGGTGCCTCTTAATATCTTATGAGTGGTTTTTTTTGGACGTTATAAGGCTACCAAGATAGGTGAAATCTTCGACCCATTCTATGTTGTCACCACCGAGCTGGAGGCTTAAGGTTTCTTAGTTTTCCGACTTTTGCGAGCAGAGCATGGCTTTCGTCTTTGAGGAATTGATGGCCATTCCAAAGGATCTGGTGGTTGATTGGATGTAATCAGCCTGGGACTGAAGATCCCCAAGGTTCTCAGTTACTTGGTCTATGTCGTCTGCATAAGCTAATTTATCAATCGATATTCCCCCAATATGGACACCTGACGAGTTGTCAAGGAGTGAGAAGACAGCAGTAAGGAACAGGTTAAACAGTTCCGGTGAAAGCAAGCAACCCTGCAGCACACCAGTTGATGTTTCAAAGCTATCGGAAAGGCCTTCTCCCGTCATGACGCGGCTTCTGGATTTTGAGTACATATCTCTGATCAATGATACTAAGTTCTGTGGTATACCAAAATGGAGAAGAGTTTGCCATAGACCTTCTCTCCATATGAGGCCGAAAGCCTGCTTAAAGTCAATGAAAAGGTTGAAAATACTACGTCCGAGTTCAAGATATTTTTCCAAAATTTGACGTACCGTAAATATCTGATCAATCGTTGACCTGTTTGGGTGGAAACCGGCCTGATATTCTGGAATCACAGTTGAAGATATAGCTCTTATACGCTCCAGCAATACTCTACTGAGTATTTTAGCGGCGTGGTTCGTAAGGCTTATAGGCCTGTAGTTATCACAGATTGCTTTTGAGCCTTTCTTATGGATTGGAGCTATCGTGGCTTCACACCATGAGGAGTGGAAGTGACCTTCTTCCCAAGCAGCAGTAGCAATTTTTAGGTATAGGTCAACAAGGGGATCGCAATTTACTTTTAGTAATTCAGGTTGGATTCCATCTGGGCCTGCAGCTTTGTTTGTCCTTAAACCCTTGATAGCCGATTCTATCTCAGATCGAAGTGGGAGTGGGCTTGGGTCTGCGGCGATTGCGGGGAAGCTGTTAAGCACCGATGGGTCTGGGAGGATCGTTGAGTTTAATTTGCTCTCAAAGTTTTCTTTCCATCTGGTTCGGATCCCGTCTGTAGTTTGGATCTGGTTACCATCTTCATCAAGGAGGGTACAGGCTTTCAGTCCCTTTTTTTGGCTAGTTCCCTCACTCGCCTGTACATGAAGTGAGAGTCACCTTTCTTGAATGCCTTTTCGCATTGCTCACATTGTTTCCTTATATAGGAGCGGTGAGCACGGTGAGTGGCTTTCTCGACCACACGTTTCAATCGTTTGTACATATCCCGACTTTCTCGATCTAGTTTGTTAGTGTGGTTGCGTTTTTCCTCACATAATGAGATTATCTCATCCGTGATCCAAGGTTTATGGTCCGCCTTTTGGACTCCCAGGGTCGACTGGGCGACATCGCATATAACCTGCGAGCCACTCTTCACAAGATTATCGATGTCATCTTTTGATAGAGTTAGTGGGGATGTAGAGAGGAGTTCAGAAATGCTTTCGGAAAGAGTAGTGGTTTAATTTTGTCGAGTAGTTTGGTCTTTTAAGAGGTCTACTCTGAATCTGGGAGGCTTTCTGGAGAGTTTCGCGGCCTTTTTAGACGCATTTTAAAGGAAGTCATAACAAGCGAGTGGTCGCTATCGAAGTCGCCGCCAGCCAAAGTGACTGTGTTTGTGATGGAAAATTTCCAGCGTCTAGATACGAGGATATAATCTATTAGATTCTGAGTCCTTACATCTGGGGATGTCCAGGTTGTTTTACGTCGGGCTCTGTGTTTGAAAAATGTGTTAGTGATAACAAGATCACTATCTCGGCAAAATTCCATTAGGCGCTCACCTCTCTTGTTCAGCTGGCCATGGCCAAATTTGCCCATCACGTCCTCGTCGCCAGATGGGTCGTCACCGACAATGGCGTTGAAGTCCCCGATGACAAAGACTGTATCTTTTTTTGGTACGGAGTCCACTAGACACTGAAGTTGGAGATAAAAGTTTTCAGATTCTTCATCATCTCTGCTAGAGTCGGGTGCATATACTTGGATGATTGTAAGATTCGCTGGTGAGCCTTTCAGGCGGATCATGATCAGACGTTCTGAGATGTGTGTTGCTGCGATTAGTGATCTCCTAGCCTTACTGGAGAGTAAGAAGCCTACTCCCTGCCAGTGTTTCCCATCAGTACGTTCTGATAGTACAAGAGTAGCTTCATCAAGTTTTTCTTCGCTGGTGACTGGGAGGTGCGTTTCGGATAGGCCGACTACGTCCCAATTGTAA
Source organism: Artemia sinica (assembly GCA_027921565.1). NCBI lineage: Eukaryota > Metazoa > Arthropoda > Branchiopoda > Anostraca > Artemiidae > Artemia > Artemia sinica. The sequence goes on from CM051263.1 coordinate 60,699,942, forward strand.
CGGTTTATCTCTCTCAGGAGGAGTTCCTTTTTTCCTTGTTTTGCAAGCGTTCTGATATTAAGGGTACCAATTGATAAAGTCGATTTAGGTGATATAATGGCCTCCAGGGATGGAATTGTCAAAGTTGAGGTATCCGCACGATTAGCGGTCGTCGTATCGTCGGCTGCCCCGGACACGGTAGATCTAAATGCATGGCCTTCGTCGGTTTCCCCGGACGCGGTGGCACTGGTTCTCACATTCATTTGTTTGCTCATTATCATCATAAAAGTGAAAAAAGGGGTTTCTTGGCTGGCGTCAGGACAGCGGCAAGCCACTCCTCTCTGTCCTTAGCAGGGGCCGACTATATCTCCCACCAATAATGCGCCCTTATGGCATCCTGTATCACCAACAATTTACCCATTGCTGGGGGAGTAGATTGTGACTGGCAGGACGTGTCCACGCGCCGCTGGGCCCAGCCCAGTGCACATCAGAGGGGCCATCCTCTTCCTCCACCTGTATTTATGTCCCCCAGGTGAGGGTGTTCCAGTAAATCTAAAAATCACTAGGGAGGAAATAGGTCTAATCACTGATGTGGATCAACACAAATTTGTTGAAAGATCTATGAGGGGGGATACGTTTTTCACGGGGATCGCGTCTTAACAACTGATCCAACTGGACAGAACTCTGTTGACGCCGATGTAAAGACCAATGCTGTTTTTCTGGACATGAACTCACTTTATCCCTCGGCAATGTCTCACTATAGTCGAACGTGTGGCAATTACAAATGGCTTAAAAATCCTTGTGCAATAGATTTCCTCAACATTCATACTGTCGAGGAAAATGGTCCCCAAGGATGTTCTTTTAAATTAACGGTCACATACCAATGGAACTCCACGACTCCGTCAAAGATTTTGATTTTCTGTGTGTAAATAGACCGGTGACCAAGGACCCTTTGAGCCCATACAATTTGTCTTTGGTCAAGAATATGGGCATGCATTGGACCCCCTTCAAGCAGAAACTAATTGCAGATCTGGACCCGAAACAGAATATTGTTGTTCACCGTGTACTCTTGCGGTGGATGGTGACCAACGGTTTCAGGGTTAAAAATATGCACAGAGCCCTGCAGTTCGATCAGACACTCTACTAGAAAACGTTTACTGACACGTTCAGTAAACGTTCACAGGCAAAAAGTAAAGTTGAAAAAGAAATGTATAAACTTATTTTAAATTCAGCTTTTGGGGAATTGTCTGCAAGCGTACGAAACAGATCTCGTTGTGAGGTCGTAACCTGCCCCCGGGAATGTGCTCGAATTGTCGCCGATCCCAACTTCACAACATTCACTGTCATAGACTCGAATATGGTTTTCCTACACAGAAAAAAAGAGAAATGTTGTTCTGAATTAGAATATCACGGGTGGGAGTTCAGCACTGGAAATTTCCCAGAAACTCAAGTTGTCATTCTTTTACAATGTGTGTAAGGTACAATGGCGAAGGGAGGGAGAAGTTCAAGTATACTATGGAGACACAGATTCTTTATGTCCCGGCCTTCGGCCCCGGCCCGGCCCGGCCTTCGGCCCTGGGGGGATTCTCATCTTTTAAAAGGTGTAATTAGTGTTTCCCATTATATTCTCTTAGTCTACAAATATGTTCAACTGTGCTGTTTATTATTGCTGTAGTGTATGCATTATTTAAAATACATGTTTTTTTTTGTTGTTCTCGTTGTCATTGTTGCGAATAAATGAAAAATATGATTCTTAAATTGTTCTTGTTTTTGCTCTTTTGCTATTATCTTTATTGTACAAAATGTGTTGCTAACAAAAGAAAAAATTTGTTTTCGTTGTTCTTGTTGCTATTGAATATCGTACTAGGTAGATGCTGCTGCGGCTTTTATCTAGGGAAAATTATTATTATTATTTATTCATTAGACAAGTATGGTTTACAGTTAGTTGTTGTCCAACTGCATCAACAGCAGTATGTATCAATTTAAAACACCATTCAGATCGTTTCTCCGTGGTCCGTGAATGACGGGGAAAACGACACTTTTAGCTAAAATAATTGAAAATTGTAATGAAATGTTTTTGAAGAAAACCAAAAAATTACTATTGCTATAGTATTTGGCAAGAGTCCTATGATCAAATAAAAGCTATTGCTGCTGCCACATCTATGCCAATACAATTCATACAAGGACTCAATGTTTTCAATAGTATTGAGCCAAACTCATGGCTGATTATTGATGATTAACTGAACCAACTGAGCAATTCTCACAGGAAATGCTACAACTGTTTACTGCTCGCTCTCATCATGAACGTATTTCCATAACCCTAGTTCTACACAATCTGTTTCATCAGAGCAAGTGTATGAGGCTTGCTTTGAACTGTACCAACTATATTATCCACCGAGTTGTACGTGATTCAAGTTCTCTAATAACGCTCAATAAACAAATATATCCCGGTGCTCCCAAACTTCTACTTTCAGCGTACAGTCAGGCAACAAATAAGCCCTACGGGTTCATTCTGTTGGCTCTTAATCGGAATACAACCGAGGATTCGCGTTTTGTCACAGAGATTCTCGACATTGAAATTACCGTATATCTTCCGGTGAATAGTAGAAAAGGCGATTAGTTGCCATCCCGACACTGAAGAAACTAAACGAAAATAGACACTTATTTTCCGTTCTAAGCACTTCAAAACCACCACTCAGGAAGGCCATACTCAAACATGGTGTTGACAATGAATTTATTAATCTAATATCTGAAATTTGTTTAAATTTAACCGAGGACAATGTACAGTTGCCAGAAGGTGTTGAACAACAGACAAAGCCATATCGTTCTACTGTACGTGTCATGGCTTGCAAAAACAAAATAAAAGATTTTAAAAGAAAACGTCTCCTTCAAGCGGGCGGTAGCTTTTTTACACTTTTACTGCCAATAATCGCAGGACTTGTAAACAGTTTTCTCTAGATGACTAAACCCTACAAATTGACTCCTATAGAACTTGTCCTTTTGCCAATTGAACACTTTGAGGACAATCTAAGCAAATTCATTAATCATGAAAATATTGCCAATGATGAAAAACTAGTTTTACTTCAAGATGCACTTCGTCACGTGGACAAACATAGACCGTATCGTGAGAGACCCGCCGACAATGAAAGTGTTATTGACCCCCTCCCCAAAAAGGAAACATCTCCTCTAGATTCTGCAACAACAATAGCAAAATCAAAGGAGAAGGAATTGAATTCAATAGCGACAACAATTGGAAACCTGCTGCCATACATATACCGGGAACAGAAAAAAAGAGTATTAACATATCTCATGTTGGAAAGTGGTAGTGATCATCAAGTTCAAGTCGATAGCACCGGGAAGCGAATTATAATTCAGGGAAAATGTTATAATCGACTTGATTTAATTTGTAATATGGCTACAAATTGTAAAGGACTTTTATCATTTGAGAATAATCTATATAGCTTTCTAAATACATCAAACTTCCCCAAAAGTCTTATTGGCGATAAGCAAATTCTAAAGAAATTAAAGGATTATAGTAGAGGTGTAAGTCCTCTAACAAAAACACGCCAACAACTCCATTTAAAAAAGAAGAAGAAGAAGATTTTAAATCAATCTTGGAAAATACTAGCACACCTAGCAGCAGCAGCAGCAATGATTGGATAACACCGACGATGGTGATGGCTAGACAAAAGAGAAAACCTATTGATATTAACTCACCGTCAAATGCACCACCCTCCAGTGTGCAAAAGGGTAGCGGGCATTACACTACGTGTTTGCGTTCAAACTGGATGAAGTGTTAAAACATGTTTATGAAAATATTGGTGAAGTGGGAAGTCTAAGTTTCCCCACAACACTTTCTAAAGTTGCCTCTGACGTCAGCTACGGTGTCAACAACACTTTAAAAAAAATGCAAAAGAGTATCTAGAAAATAAACCGATGTACACTCTACATCGAAACCATAGGATTCGTGGCAAACAATATCGACAAACTAAAGCTGTTTTCTCACTGCACATAATACAAGCAGATCTTTTATCTCTAGATGAGATTCAAAGACGACACAGTACACCCTACAAATATATTCTAGTGGCAATCAGTGTCTTTATTCGCTATGCATATGCTATTACATTGCAATCAAAGAGAGGTGTTGAAGCTGCTCATTTTTAGAAAGTATTCTTGAACAAGATTGCTATTGAAAAATTCATAGTGATCGTGGCAGTGAATTTTTTAATCCACATGTGCAAAAGTTTCTATTGAAATATAATACAAAGCTCTATCATAGTCTTGGTTCGATAAATGCTGCATCGGCTGAACGATTGATAAGAACAATTCTTCTATTGATTTGGAGATATTGTACACTGAAAAAGACTGACGATTTTATTCATGATTTAGATAAAATCATGCAAATATATAAAAACGACCTCATCGATCTCTGTCCAATGTTAGCCCTCAGCAAGATCATTGCAGTGAAAATACATTTGAAACTTTTCTTAAACAATATTCCAGGGGAAAAAAAATTTGAAGAAAAAATTTAATGTTTCCGATACTGTTTGAATTAATAGAACCATCAAAATCTTTGAAAAGAGGAATGAAAAGATATTAAAGAGCCGTACTTGCAGGGGCAAGAGAAAGTTGCTTTTCCGTTGGCTAGGATACAACTCTGATTTCGATTCTTGGGTTACAGTTGAAGACATTAATAACGCCCAATGATTTCTATGTAATATTCATGTCTAATGTCTCCGACCCTCTCTACAATGATTTGAATAAAATAGGTGATTTTTGGACAAAACTCTCTCCCACCATCAAATTTGACGGCACGTATGAAGTGGCTCTTGTCAACTGTATTCTCAAAAATACCTATGACATCCTGAGAAAAGATCGCATATATGATATATAAATTACACCCTATGATTGGCCGCCACCCGTTATTGAACAACATAAAATTCAAAAGATCAATTGGTTGGATTATCCATATGTTGAATTACCATACGAGGAACTCAGTTTTATGAATGATTTATGTCGTTCTATCAATAAAAGAATTTACGCTCGTAAAAAAGGAGCCTTTCATTTCAACTATTCAAAGGAAGAGGGCAAGATCTACATTAGTTCACCCATTGCCAGTGAAAAGGTTATTCTCAATGATAATCTAAAAATGTTCTTGGCTTGGCTTTAAACATAATATAATGAATGGTAAAAGTGCCGGAAACACTAAAGTTATTTTTGCTGACTACCTACCAGCCTTCTCCTCGGACACGTGCATATTTCTTTATGCTTCATTTGTTGATACATCCAGAGTTGGCAGTAGCAATGTTCTCCTCCTACGAGTTCTTGAACTAAAAACCAATCAAGATTATATTCATCATTAAAATATAAAGCATCTTCACTATATCCCCGCAAACACTTTCTATTTGGAACTCTGCCAATTAACACTAAGAACCGAATTAGGTGACCCTCTAGCAATATCAAAGATTTGGCTGTGATTACATGCTATTTTCAACCCATCGTTTTCGGTGTTAAAAAAAACCAGATATCTAATAGAAAAGTGGTATTCATTTGTCCTGATACTGACTGCTATGTTAATATTCTTGGTCCAAGACAACTTGGCAATGGAATGGACTATTACAAAGGTCGTTCACCTATGTCTGGCTATGGTCTTGGCAGTTGGTTTGCTAAGCTGTATCGCTCTGTATTACCTCTGGCGGAAAAACATATTGTACTGGCTGTGACAGATTGTGCATCCTCTACACTATACGATTGGGGCTCTGGCAAGGATTTTTAAAAAAGGGCTTCGGACAATCTTAGGTCCAGTGCGCGAGCCCCTTGAGAGCAATTGAAATCTCGACAAAAAGGAAAAGGTTGAAAAAGGTCGAGAAACAGTGCATCACTCATCAGTCTCTACTCCAGTCAGAATCGAAAGACATCACTCCTGTCAAAGAAAAGAAGGAAAAAAATAACAAGTGTAATAAAAAGTAGAAGAAGTCCAAAGAAGAGAATTGTTAGATCGAAACTGGATTTTATTTCATAGACTGAACGATGGCATATCTACCGCATAAGGATTCCCATCCTTCAACCACTTCATCTATAAATCTATTCAATGCAGAAAATGTTGATGTGAGTGTAAAACATGGATACTATGAACAATTTTATCCACAACAACCCCTCTCCGATAATATCCACTTTCAAATTTATTACAATGAAGACTGCTTTATGGACATGTCATCGACATTCATAGATTTAAATGTGATAGTCAATTTCGTCAAATCAGTGTCTACATAAATGGAACAAGCCACAGGGTCTCAAATTATACAAGCTATATGCAGTCTATGTTGATGACACCCAAGTCATATAAGGAATTTAGGCACCTCCAGTGGATATGAATATATTACAGATACTGATAGTACAGATGCACTTAAAAATGCTACAATTAGTGAATTACATCTAGTCGGAAAAATATATCATGAGATATTTAATATACCCCAATGGCTACCACCAAATATTCAAGTGGATATAAAATTGACGCTTGCTCCATCCAATTTCATTTTACGAAAGGAGCTTCCTGCCAATCCTGATGTAACTCTCTCCCTCGCCTCGGCAATAATACATGTAGGAAAGCATCCGGTTATGAGTTCTGTTGCTTTGGCAGTGGAAAAACTGAGAGCCAGTGGAAATAATATTAAACTACATGTTCCTCATAAATCACCAATCAACGTCATATTGCCACAGGCTGGTACACCTTCACCGACTCATCCTTTATAAATAGCAAAATTCCATCAAAATTAGCATTAGCATTTGTAACAAGCGCTAGCGGAATTGGATCGTGGACTGGTTGCCCAGATGAATTTGAAATGTTTGGGCTTTCATCTCTTGTATGCAAAGTAAATGGAATCCCACTCTACAATCTATCTTTTGATAAATCCTATAGGACATTGTATGAGTTGATAATGCAAACCTTAGATCATGATTCAAAACTATTTGAAAATGATATAACCAAAGGAATGTTCGCTAAGACACATAGTATCATTGTACTAGACTTGTCCGGCATTCAAGATATGAGTATTGAACGAACAGGGAGAGTGCGTTTAGAGTGTCATTTGCCAACCCATTACCGGAGAGTAAAGCACTAATCTCGTTAAATCAATTTGAAACCTATTGGGAAATTGCTCCCGAAGGCAGTGTTCTATTAGATCTTGCACCATAATCACTAGTCAAATAATCAGTGTGTTGAATATGGACCCCTACATGTCCAAATACAGATCCCATTGTTTACCATCGGACTTCCTTGGAAAAATTCAAAGTGCAAACAATACCCTAATCATTGCTAATAGCAGTCCGTCGACTGTGAATACCGGTCATTGGCAGTGCATCTTTCAAACAATGAAGGTTCTTGAATTTTTTATCCTCTCGGCCTACCCTATACATTCTACACTCGACACATCAACAACTATATTGAAAGCAGTGGGAAAACTATTATTTCAAACCGGAAGAGAGTGGAGGATCGATCGATTAAAAGTTGCAGTTTTCATGCGATACTATATTTTGTCTTCAGATGTCGTGGTAAAACTTACAAGCAGTTTCTCAACATTTACGTAGACAACCCACGTCTGAACGACTTTATGGTGGAAAATGTGCTCTCAGACCTGTATAATATTGATTTTAGTACCCTACGAGTAAAGTGTTTTAAAAGTGTATGTTAATTTTTTTATTAATAAAAAAATGTCTATACACAGCAACAATGTCTTTATTCTTCACTTTAGATTTCTTCTTCTTCTGTTTATAGGCAACTGTCGAGAACCACTAATGCTGGTAGATCATTTGAATTCACTGTATATTGATCTTGATTGGCTGCAAAGTCAGGGTCACATTTTCTACAGTACAATGTAACTTAACTCTTATCATATCCGTTTGTATAGTCAATGATACTATTTGCATTCATATTGCGAAATTCACGTGTTTCAATTTGTCTATTTGAAGTAATATCACATAGAGTGCTTTCAAGTGGTGAATGACATTCTGTAACAGCCAAATAAAAATTACTAGGTTTATAGTCATAATAGGCGGCGTCGTCGCAACGATGACGTAGAAACTAAATTGTCTTGTTACCCCAACAGTTGAGTTGCAGACCTGATTCTTCCTCCCAAAATAATTTAAAACCACGACGATACAAATCTCGTAGAAATAAACTAAAATCACACTTAGGGCTCTTTCCAATCATACCAGGATAAGTATTCTCTCACTGATCACATTTGTCATAGTGACAATTGGAGCATAGTTGCCCTCTAGGGTGAGAGTCACAAATCTCTTCAAGACAAGAATTATAGCCTTTAATTTTTACTGCATATCCTCTATGTAATTTACATGGACTGCATAATTTGCACTTTTCATTGTACTGATCAATAATTGTACAATTCTCACATGATGACCAACTGCCAAGAGTATCTATATATGGTTGAAATGTATAGAACATTTTTTTGGTTTCCAGTGTCAACTCTCTCCCAGCTAAAATGAAACTGATCCACGTTCGATAAATTCAGAGGGGGAGACAGGAGTAACTTTGTGACGTTACATAACCTGTTTTGAGCAGAGAGTCATCTACATAGAATCTGTGGCAATGTATTCAAAAGTATATCCACGATATTATTTTGCTTTATTTTAATTAATATATCAATAAATTGAGTAAAAGCATTTGAGTTACGTGGTAAAATCTTCATACAATAGTCCAACGGTGGAGAAACATTCCCCATTATATTGTCAAGTGTTCCCTGAGAAAATATTTTCTGTTGAAGAGATAACTCGAAAAACTCATAATCTAGAATCAAACGTTCTTCCATAATCACAAGATTCGACTTAATTCTATCTTTCTCATATTCATTCATTTTTCAATCCTAACACTCTCAATGCTGACTCTATACTAACCACGATTCTTTCTACTTCAAGAATATTTGATAACCTACTTTAAAAAAAACTAACAAAAAGAAAGGGAACATTTTCAATTTTGAAACAATTTTATTGCGTGTGAGCATAATTTCAACAATAATATATTACACTTATTCAATTACCGATATAACTTATTGTCCTCAATATAGTTTAATATTACATTTAATGCACTTTGAAGTCTATGTATATGTACTGTATCTACTTTAACAGCGAAGCAAAATCGGTCCACTAATTTAAATTTACTCAAAGATATCACGTATCTTGCATATATTTCTTCCCACTCGAGTCAAAGTCGAGATCCTCTTGTGATTTCAACCGCAATTGTTTTGTGCTCTTGTATCATTGCTGCTGCTGCTACGAGGTCCACTATCAACTTCTAATAGTGTAAACATACCGCTCATTAATGCAAATATATATATCTTGACAAATAAATAAACGAATAAAGTCAAACTGTTTCTCACTCCTTGAATTCTATTCACACACTAATATCAGCTATACTGACAATCCTTCCTTATATTAGTTGTGGTTGCTAAGACCTCTTGGGGCTATTGCGCAAATCCAATGCTAATATTTCCAGGAAGTCTGGCGATGTCACTCCCGGCAGTATTCAATGGGCTTGTGGCTGTGATGCCTTTCCCGGTAGAAATAGCACCCCTTCCCCTACTAATGAGCCCTTTCTGAAGTTTCTACGGCAACGCGTTCTATAAAAACCTCATATGCCCCAAGGACATAACTTACAACCATTGCCCTGAGGGCTGTGGGGGGAGGGTCATCCTCAAAGACCAAATTTCCGGAAATTTCAATGACGCTTAACAAAATGGCTATCTTAAAATTCTGATTGGATTTGTTTGGGGATAAGGTGGGCGTGAGAGGGGGGTTAGTTGCCCTCCAATCACTTTTGACTATTAAAAGGGCACTAACCCTTTGAATTTCCAATCGAATGAGCCTTTTTTGAAGTTTCTACGAAAATGCTTTCTGTAAAAACCTTATATACCCCCAGGGTATACCTCACAACCCTTGCCCTAAGGGCTGTGGGGGAGTGTCCTCCTCATAAACATAATTTCTATCTGGAAATCAAATACGCTGAACAAAATTGATATCTCAAAATGTTGATTGGATGTGTTTGCGGGAATGATGGACGTGGGGGGAGGGGGGCTAGTTGCCCCCCGACCACTTTTGACTATTAAAAAGGGCACTAGCCACTCCATTTTCCAATCGAATGAGCTCTTTTCGAAGTTTTTACGACAACTCCTTCGATACGAAGTGTCCTGGTCTAAGACCAAGAAAAAGAAAGAAATAAATAATACATTGTGCCAATATCGTTCTTTACTTAGGCAGCGCTATTACGCTGCCTATGATTGCATGATTACTATTGCTGTGTGAGAGAAGTTATTTGGTAACTACAAGGAATATAATGCTGGGAATGTAGCTACAATGTGAATCTTGTTAACAAACTGATAGGCAATCTAGGAGGGGAGGGGGGGAGAGGTTTTAAATTCAAGTCGAGATCACAGTCTGGAAACGTGGCCAAAAAGACTATTCAAACCCTAACTCTTTACACCCTCCAGGAAATTCACATTTTTCTTAAATCTTTCTTTATGACGCCCTCCTACCCCAGACGAAGACGGCCCGCTTTCCATTTAGCCCTAGAATGTTTGCCGAGAAGGACAATCTTCGGCAATATGTCATCCTTCATCCACACAACGTGCCCTAGCCATCTCAACCTTTCTTTCATTATAGCCCTAGAAAGCGGGATTGAACCCCATTTTTCGTACAGCCTACTGTTTGAAATATGGTCAGTCAGCCGGGTACCCAGAACAGTCCGTAAGCAGTTTCTCTCGGAAACATCTAGCAAATCTTCATCCGATTTTCGGAGCGCCCATGTTTCAGAACCATATTTGACCACTGTCATCACTGTAGCTTCTGATGTTCTAATCTTGGTTTGCAGACTTATCTCCCTTTTCTGTAATATTCAATGAATCTAAAATTTTTCGTTATATTAAATTTAGACAGAGAAAGAATTTCCACCAGTATTTTGCCCTCATGTGGCATATCCCCGTAATGGCTTGATGACTTCTTAGAAAACAACCGGATGGTGGATATTAAAAATCCGCCATCCAAACAAAGACTGTTTACTAGCATTGTTTGAGAGTTTTTCTAACAAGTCGAGTCAACGTTGGAAAAAATTGTTGAAAAATTTAAAACACGATACTCAAAACAGGATAATGCAACAAACTATTTTTGGCTGGCTTCTATACTTATAGTTTGTATTGAGAATCCAGGACTGGTAATATTTATTGATCAATGTATTAACAGCTTTTTTTATTATTATTTATTTATTTATTTATTTGTGGACCCACCAACATCCTTAAAAATCAACATTTTCTTAGACCTACAAAAATCCCTGTAACTTTCAAGCCTAATGTCCCAATCATTATATTTCTGAGAATTGTTACTAAAACATAAAGACAAAAAAAGCTAAAAATAACTTCATCAATTTCCTCTATTCAAAAAAAAATACTTTATGAGTCTTCTGCTCCTTAGGGCCTCCCCCAGGCCGCTCAGCGTGTCCCCAGGTGGCGATAGGGAAACACCCTACAGATATATAGGGTACCTCCATAGTAGGCACGGACCAAGAGGGGACCTTGTCCCTGGGGGTCCATAATAGATACTGGGGCACCCTCGACCTGGGGCATAATTACAGGTGGAGAAGGTAGAAGGCCCCTCAAATTTACACTCGACAGGGCCCATCGGCATGTCCACACATCCCTTGAGTTACAAACCTTTTCGCAGTAATAGGTTAAATTGCATTGTGACGCAGAACACCATTGTGGGAGGATCCTCTATAGGAGGACAATTGCGGCAGGGCGTAAGATCCAGATCTATGAGCCACGGCCTCTGCAAAGGGCTGCCTCGACCCTTTCGGGGTACCTGCAACACTGGAGACGCATGCTGGAGAGCATCGCCATAATGAGTCGGAGGTAATAGGCTTGAGACTGTGTGTGCAGGATTTCGACTCTTGTTGATAGAAGAACATCGCCAAGTGCTGAAAATCCTGTTGTGACCAAGATGGGCCCAGGATTGCACAAAGCCTCCAATCATACTGGAGATCCCAGGGACTTCTTGCTGTCTGGTTCTAAGCCGGCTTAAGCGCTTCGGTGTAGACTTGAGAAGACATGTTGATCCGCGTCCTGCACTGGTATCCGGGATCATTACTTTTCCTGAGGCTAAAATAATTTCAATGATTTACTACTACTACTACTAACAACTCATCGCAGCACCAAGCCGCCTGTGGCTAGCACAGCTACGCACGCTCCTCTTCTATCCCAATCTATTCAAAGCCTCCCTTCTTACACCCACCCACGAAGTTCCGATTTCCTTGAAATCTTCCTTTATGACGTTCTCCCACCCCAGACGAGGACAACCTGCTTCCCGCCTAGCCCTAGACGGTTGGCCGAAAAGAACAATCTTCGGCAATCTGTCATTCTTCATCCGCACAACGTGCCATAGCCACCTCAACCTTTCTTTCATTATAACCCTAGAGACGGGTATTGAGCCACACTTTTGGTATAGCCTATTGTTTGAAATACGGTCTGTCAGCCGGGTACCCAGAACCATCCTTAAGCAATTTCTCTGGAAAACATCTAGCAAACATTCATCCGCTTTTCTGAGCGCCCATGCTTCAGAGCCATATTTGACCACTGTTATCACTGTAGCTTCAATTATTCTAATCTTGGTTTGCAGACTTATCTTCCTATTCTTCCAAACTTTTTTTAACTGTGAAAAAAACACCCTGAGCCTTGGATATTCTACTTTTAACATCTTCACTGCTCCCACCATCTTTACTAATAATACTACCAAGGTAGGTGAAGCTGCCCACCTGATCAATCTTCTCATTACCCAACGTCACCTTTTCATCTTCACTTATTCCTAGCATTAGTGACTTATTCTTCTTAACATTAATTTTCAAACCTATTCTAGCACCCTGAACTCGCAAAACCTCTAAAACTGCATTCATTTTGCTCTCACTTTCATCTAGGATGCTTAAATCATCAGCATAATCTAAGTCCAGGAGACTTTTTCCTCCCCATTTGATTCCGTGCTCTCCCATTGCCTTTCCTGTGCTCCTTAAAACAAAGTCCATCAAAATAATCCATACAAAGGGGGATAGAACACAACCATGCTTAACTCCTGATTTAATACAAAACCAGCTGCTGACCTCATTTCCTACCTTAACCGCAGCAGTGTTATTCTCGTACATAGCACTAATCACTTTAATGTATTTGTCTGGTATACCATACAAGGATAAAACCTTTACTAAAGCTCTTCTATCAACAGAATCAAATGCTTGCTTATAATCTATAAAACTGAGGATCAAAGGTGTTTGACAACTCAGGCACTTCTCAATTAATAGCCTAAGACTGAAAATTTGGTCGACACATCCTCTACCTTTTCTAAAACCACACTGTTCTTCTCTTAAAACTATGTCTATGGCTGTGTTGCCACTTATGCCGCATTTCGCGGCATTACGCCGCGATTCTAAGAGAAATGCCGAATAAAATTTTTATCATGCCGCACGCCACGATTATGCCGCGAAATGGCTTTTTATACCGCACTTGTTCCCGTATGTGAAATTTGTCCAACTTATCGACTGGCTGGTCATTTTTACCGACTGTTTTATGCAGACAAAAATGATTAAAGGGTCATTTTTAAAGAATTGGAACAACATTTTGTTTATTTATTCAATGACGGTGAACCAAAATAAAAGCTGCATTAACTAAAAAACGATCAGAAATTTAATAAAAAAAACAAGTTTTTTAAACTGAAAGTAAGGAGCGACATTAAAACTTAAAACGAACAGAAATTATTCCGTATATGAAATGGGCTGTCCCCTCCTCAACGCCTTGCTCTTTACGCTAAAGTTTGACTCTGTTTCACAGCTTTATTTTTTAAAACAATAAGAAACTTTAGCGTAAAGAGCAAGGCGTTGAGGAGGGGACAGCCCCTTTCATATACGGAATAATTTCTGTTCGTTTTAAGTTTTAATGTCGCTCCTTACTTTCAGTTTAAAAAACTTGTTTTTTTATTTAATTTTCAAGAAGAAACCGACTGTTTTTAAGAAAAATCTACTGTTTACAAGTAAAAAATTGCCTGTTTTCACGAAAAATAGCGGCACTGCGCGTTGACTCGGCTACTTTTTAACGACTTGCCGACAATATTTGGGGGGGGGGGGCGCCCCCCGCCTAGTCGTTATGGCCCTGGATGTAATCAGGTCAGAAAGAGTTTATTGAGCCAAAAATTACTGGCCTATCCTAGGGAATGGGCGGCTTCTATGAACTGTTTTCTGTGTACCAAAATGCGTGTTTTAACTAGTTGCCAGTTCGTTACTTCATCATTTCAAAATTCGAATTCATCATATGGTATCAACGAGAGGTGTAGTTCTTACCGAAAGTTTTGAAAGTCCGATTCTCATTAGAAGAGATCATCAAAATTACGATGATAAAACAGCTAAAAAATATAATTTTTTTCGAAATTAGCAATTTCCTTGTTGGCACTTGTCGACTGTGCCCAGCCTTTCTACTCTCCGACGCGGCTGGCTGGACGCAAAATATCTGATAACTGAATGTGCCTCTGTGAAAGTGAAAAACAAGACCAAAGGTTCTAAGGGATCCTAAAAATTCAATATTTAATCCAGACATTGGATTTTTTCTTCGCTAGATCCAGTCTTTGCCAGACTCCTTGAAAATTATTACTCTTAAAGATCCAGAAACAGATTAAGGCCAAATGGCTAATCCTCTGAGGAAACCAAGTTCAGATTTGGATTCAGCATGTGTGTTTACCTTTATAAGTCATATCTATTTTGACGATACCGATCGAAACGATCCTGCCTACTGCCAATTTTCCGGTTTCGCCGAAATTCCAGAGCTACTTGTCTTGCGAAAAATTGAAGCTCAGAAACGAATTTAGCGTATCTCCTTACCCCTATTTCCAACATCTAGTCAACTTCAAATAAAAAATATACGTATAACAAATTATCCGGTTTCAGCCAGATTCCGGACGAAATATATATCCTGCTAAAAAACGATTGTCATATACGGTTTCAACTTGCCCTCTTACCCCGAAATTGAACATCTTATCAACTTCAAATAAAAGATTTACTTTTAACAAACTTTCCGGTTTTGGCCGGATTCCGGGCGAACAACTGGTCCGGCGAGAAGATGGTTTTCATTGCCGTGTTCAGCATAATTTCTTACACCATAATCGACTATTTCATTAGATGTTTTAAAATATTTTGTCTGTCCCTTAATTTGAATCCCCACCCCTAAGTGTAGGGCTACAGAGCCCATCTACCAACTTGACCTTTCCCTTGACCCAAAGGATCCTTCCACTGAGTTTCATCAAAATATCTCATTCCCTTCGACAATTATCGTGCTTAGGCTATCGTTAGGCTATAGTTATCGTGTTTTTGCAGTTGTCGTGGTATCTGGCCAGCTGCTGATATTCAAATATCACGGCCCGACCGTGGTATTTGCTCGTGGTATCTGAAAAGTCATCTCATTTTCATCAAATTTTGTCAAATTGGTGAGAAAGAAGTTCAGCACTTAGTTATGTAACTGGATATCAGTTTTTCTTTTGGGATGACTTTTGAAAAGTGCAATTTCGGCAATATTATAGTCGTTTTTCGCAGTGAACCTTTTATCAGATATCACAGTAGCTACAAAACGACTAACTGCAGATTCGCAGTTACCGTGGTAACAGGGGTATCAGCAAAAACGCAACATATGTGTGTTTACGTCATATCTACTGTGATTCGACGTCATATCTGCTTTGACGAAACTGATCAAAACTTCCTGCCTTACTTCTGCCAAATTTCTGACTTCAGCTGGATTTCCAACGAAGGATTTATCCAGAAAGAACAAAGGGTTCTCAGCAGGCTGGCGCTGGAAGAAATTAAACTAATGCAGGTTCGTTTCTTTCACCAGCAAGTCAATCCATGAAAGAAAGGACATAATAGCTAAATATTTCTCTTGTTTATAGAACCAAACGTGTTACAACATAATGGCAGAAGTGATAGATATTGATCAGGAATATGAGGACGGTGAAAAAGACTCGGATGATAGTGAACCCTCCAACAAAAATCGAGGATCACAAAGAAAAGGGCAGACCAAAGGTACAAGACTGAGTGGGAAAGAGAATATGACTTTAAGGAATGGTTACGAAAAGGAAAGGTGCAGACCGGCCAAAACAGTGTATATTTAGCTCACTGTCTTTACTGCGAAAAGGATTTCGTTTGTAAAAAAGGGAAACGCGACGCAAAAAGGCACAAAAAGACCAAAGCTCACGAAGAAAATAAAAAAGCGTGGATAACTTCGTCTTCTAAGACCATGCCATTGAGTCTTCATTTTTCTGGTGATTCAAAAATCGAAAGAGTGGCCACTGTTGAAGCGAAGCTAGTGACATTTCTCGTTGAGCACGATCTACCCTATTCGCTTTTTGAAGACTTGCTGAAACTTGTGAAAAGTATGCCAGGCCCAGATCTTCTAAGCCAGGCCACTCTTGGTAGAACTAAAGCAACTAATATTGTTCGACAAGCGTTGGCCCCTCATTTTCATGAAAAGCTTCTTGAAAACCTGAAAACGAATCTTTTCTCCGCAGTAACTGACGAGACCACAGATTCCTCTGTAGCCAAACAACTTGCTGTTTGTGTCAGCTTTTGTAACGAAGCAATGAATGTGCAGGTAGATTTGCTCGCTCTTGTCGAATGCAGCGACGGATCAGCGTCTGGTCTGTTCAACCAGCTAGTGAAGGTGATGGATGATGTCAAGAAGGCGGTTGTTCCTCTACAAAACTGGGTCGGATTCTGCTCTGACACAACGAATGCTATGATGGGGATAAACCACTCAGTCAAAACACTTGTTGAAGGAAAATATCCCTGGGCTACAGTTGTGAAATGTAGCTGCCATCTGTGTGCCCTAGTTGCAAGTCATGCTTGCAAAAAACTGTCCAAGAGCCTCGAAGATCTATTTCGGACTGTGTGCAATCACTTCAGGCACAGTGCAAAACGCCAAGATGCATATAGGAAGGAATTTCAAGTCTTTACTCAAGTGGAACAGCACAGATTCCTTGCTTTGGCTCCAACACGCTGGTTGTCGTTTCAAAACTGTGCAGGCCGTATTCTCAAACAGTGGGATATGGGATATTCTTACGTTGTACTGGGACTCGTTGGTACTTGATGATCCCTCGCATGCTAATGATCATGTAAGAATGACACTAAACAACCCACACTCAAGGGTTATGATGTTTTTTGTCGAGTACGTGTTGAGAGAGCTGAATGAGTTCAACACCATCTTCCAGTCTGAAAAACCCCTATTTCACCTCATGAAAACCCAGGTGGGAAAACTTCTTCGGACATTAGCCAGGAACTTTATGAAGCCTTCATATGTTAGAACAGTCAACCCTTTTGACATCAATCCGCATAACGAAGTGAACTATCTTCCCGACAAAAATGTCTATATCGGCTACAATGGGTACGATTTCCTTGTGGGGCTCGAAACGAGAGAAGTTACCAGTGGCCGTTTTGTAGCGGAAAGTCTCCGAATTCGTCGCTCCACGAGGGATTTCTACGTCGAAGCTGTTCAACAAATTCTTGACCGTTTTCCATTCTCTGAAAAGATCTACGACCTGGTGCACTTGCTTACCCCAAGCTCTAGTTATGAACTGAAAGTTCCCAGTCTTTGTCAGTTCTTCGACTACTACGATTCTGCGCTTTGGAATAAAGCAAAGCAAGAGCACGAATGGCGGTCTATACCAAGTGTAGCTCTACCTAGTACTGTCGATCTCCCTGACGTAGACGACATGGACAGTGTCGTTTACTGGCGCCACATCTTGCAAACGAAGTCACCAAATGGTTCAGTACTATTTCTCACTCCCTTTCTCAAACGTTATTGCCGAGCGTCTCTTCAGTTTGCTCAAGGAATTGAAAACTGATAAGCGAAACCGACCGAGTGAAGTGACTCTTTCGGCAATACTGAAAACCAAGTGTGGCCTTAAGCGCAATTCTAAAGGAGGGCTTGACTCGGGAAAGTCAGTGCTAGAGCTAGAACCCGGACTAGTCAAGCGTGTACTCAAAGTGAAGGCTAGTGCTTCTTCTCGGGACTGTAACATTTTGAACCAAAGCATTGTGTATGGTCTGGCCAAAGATATTGTTTGTGACACACGTGAACAGTCCGATTCCGATTAATCTTGCCTGTTTGTCTTGTATTATTTATCCGAAATTAATCTTGTTTGTTTGTCTTGTATCATTTATCTGAATGTTCCTTCTTGAAGCTTTCGATATTGATTTTCATTGAACATTAATCGAAAAAGGTCGAGATACGAGAATCTAGTTACCCATCAATTATTCTATTGGATAGGCTTGAAGGCCCAAGGGAAAATCGCTTTTAATTTCTTCACTATTCACTTCACATTTATACGGTTTTCCCACCGTGGACTTTCCCTGCTGTGGTACCTCTGCACTTTTACTTCTGTTGCGGGCTTGACAAAAACGATGAACGACAAATGTGTGTTCACGGCCTGAGCTGACCATGCTTGACCGCTGAAAAGAAGGATAGACAGCTCGTGTTTTCTCAAATTTATGACAGATCTTCACCACACTTCACTTGATACTGAATCAACATTCATATTAAAGCGAGATTTTTCACCCATTCTCTCTTAAAAATACAAAACACAGCTTTTCCGAGAATTTCGGGCATGCCGCGGTTTTTACCGCATTTTGGTTCAAGGATGCCGCGGAAATGCCGCTTTTTGACGAGGCCGGCGCCGCGGAGCGGTGCCGGTCGAGTGGCAACACTGGTCTACGGCATCTCTCAGTCTAAAAAGTATCATATTACTAAGTAATTTACCACCTACAGAGACCAGACTAATGCCTCGATAATTATCACACTCACTTTTATCACCTTTCTTATAATGTGGCTTAATTATGGTTTTCCTACAATCGTTAAGAACTTCCCCTTTTTCAAAAATCATATTCATAATCTTCAGTAACTTATTTCTAACCTCAGAGCCACCATATTTAAGAAACTCATTTACCACCCTATCAGCACCTGGAGCCTTATTATTTTTTAATCCTTTTAGTACTGTCGCTAATTCTTCATCACAAAACAAATCTTCCTTCACATCCAAGGTATCGCAAACTCTTACCAGTACAATATTTTAATATTATGCCGTCTAGCTGTATCTTCCAGATCCTCGGCAATTTTAAAGAACTTGAAAAAGGAACTTGGAATGTTACGAGGTATCGACATTTCGGCTGACAAAATGAGACGATTCGAACTGGACTTATTAGAAGTTTCAGAAACTCGTATCCCAGGCTTAGGAAGCATGAAATTAATTTTTGTTTAGGCTGGGAAAGTATTAATAGTAGAATAATAATTGCTCATTTTATGACTAAAAATTTCTGGATTTTGGTTATAGTAGTATATGCCCCTGCAGAACCGATATATGAAATTTACTTACAGTTACAGGAGCAAATAGACAGAGTCCCCGGTCAAAATATGGTGTTTTTACTAGAGGATTTTATCGCACAGGTCGGTAGAAATAGGGATAGATGGTATCCTAGCCTAGATAAATTTGGTGTAGAAAAGGAAAATAGTAATGGCTACACCGAAGACTGGCAGGATCAATACAAGATACTAGGGTATATAGGAGTGCTGTTATTGATGTTAAAAGTAAAGATCACCATCTAGTAGTGTCAAGGGTTAGTTTAAAGCTGAAATATCGGAAGGGTAACTACCTCCTGGGAAGTTATGATGTTGGTAGACTCCAGGATGAGAATTTGAAAGAAACTTTCCAGGAACAGTTGAATACTAAACTTGAGAGTTTAAAATTTGATAATGTGGAAGATGGTTGGAATAATTTAAGAAAAATAATTTGTGAAGTTGCTGAAGGTGTATTAGGGAAGAAAGCTAGAACTGCAGCTAAGAATATTAGTGAAAAAGCTTTATGTTTAATAGAAAGGAGAAAGGACTTGTACAAGAATTATCTGAGCGATAGATCGTATGAAAACAAAAGAAATGTAAAGAAAGTGGAGAAAGCATTAAAATATGAACTAAGGAGGTGTGAAGTGGAGGCCATGGATAAAATTGCCGAGGATCTGGAAGATGCAGCTAGACGGCATAATAGTAAAATATTGTACTGGCACGTTAACAAATTGAGAGGCAGTAGTCAATCCGGACTTGGCCCAGTTAAAGATAGGAATGGTGTCAGTAGTAATGCATCGTATGGATTCTACGACGCCCCCGTACCAAACAGGTTTTTCTGGTAGGTAAACAGGTCATTACACTCGGTCATTACACTCTTTGTCAAGAGGATTTACGCAATTTCAAAGTTCAGTGTCTTTTTTTAGTGGTAAACCAAAAAACCGGGTAATGGGATATGCAAGCATTTGCAAAAAAGGAGTAATTAATGTTGAAAAGGGTAATTACTTCTTTAGTTTACGAGATTTGCGAATTTTTTGCGAAAAGATATTTGCGTAAAGGTATTGCAATGGTTAAGAATAGGTCATTACACCTTTTTGCCAAGAGGAATGAGTATAATACATGTTTATTTATTTTTTTTAACTGGTATTTTTTCAATGAAGTCCATAGCACTTTGCAGAAACCCGTGAATGTAGGACTGAAAGTCCAATTACTAATCAAGCTAGTGTGACCGCCATTTTTTGATCTGGTTAAGTGGGTATAATCTGGTTTGGTTTGCTATTGCGAGAGGACTCAAGCGATTTCTTTCTTACAGGGTTTCAGTTATACAGGGGTTAGGGTAATTAGTAATTGGAAAATTTTTTAATGCTTTTACAATCGGAGATGTTTGATTAACCATTGCAAAAAAGGGGTAATGGGATATGCAAGCATTTGCAAAAAAGGGGTAATTAATGTTGAAAAGGGTAATTACTTCTTTAGTTTACGAGATTTGCGAATTTTTTGCGAAAAGATATTTGCGTAAAGGTATTGCAATGGTTAAGAATAGGTCATTACACCTTTTTGCCAAGAGGAATGAGTATAATACATGTTTATTTATTTTTTTAACTGGTATTTTTTCAATGAAGTCCATAGCACTTTGCAGAAACCCGTGAATGTAGGACTGAAAGTCCAATTACTAATCAAGCTAGTGTGACCG
Source organism: Artemia sinica (assembly GCA_027921565.1). Classification (NCBI taxonomy): domain Eukaryota; kingdom Metazoa; phylum Arthropoda; class Branchiopoda; order Anostraca; family Artemiidae; genus Artemia; species Artemia sinica. The sequence continues at coordinate 60,721,023 of CM051263.1, forward strand.
CCATTTTTTAATCTGGTTAAGTGGGTATAATCTGGTTTGGTTTGCTATTGCGAGAGGACTCAAGCGATTTCTTTCTTACAGGGTTTCAGTTATACAGGGGTTCAGTTACATGGGGTTGGTGGTTGTTAATCTGGTTTGGTTTGCTATTGCGAGAGGACTCAAGCGATTTCTTTCTTACGGGGTTTCAGTTATACAGGGGTTCAGTTACATGGGGTTGGTGGTTGTTATAATACACAAGTTCTATTTGAACAGTGTTGTGAGATCCCCTACCACACCCCCAAAGGACTCCGATCCCCCCATCCCGTGTATTAGCGAAGTTACTCTGTGATCGTTATAATACACAAGCTTTAGTTTACGAGATTTGGGGACTTGAGTTGCACGAGAGTTCAGTTACATACGGATTCAGTTACACGGGGGTTTAGTTAAATTTTCAGCTAGTGTGACCGTCATTTTTTGATCTGGTTAAGTGGGTATAATCTGGTTTGGTTTGCTATTGCGAGAGGACTCAAGCGATTTCTTTCTTACGGGGTTTCAGTTATACAGGGGTTCAATTACATGGGGTTGGTGGTTGTTATAATACACAAGTTCTATTTGAACAGTGTTGTGAGATCCCCTACCACACCCCCAAAGGACTCCGATCTCCCCATCCCGTGTATTAGCGAAGTTACTCTGTGGTCGTTATAATACACAAGCTTTAGTTTACGAGATTTGGGGACTTGAGTTGCACGAGAGTTCAGTTACATACGGATTCAGTTACACGGGGGTTTAGTTAAATTTTCAGCTAGTGTGACCGCCATTTTTTGATCTGGTTAAGTGGGTATAATCTGGTTTGGTTTGCTATTGCGAGAGGACTCAAGCGATTTCTTTCTTACGGGTTTCAGTTATACAGGGGTTCAGTTACATGGGGTTGGTGGTTGTTATAATACACAAGTTCTATTTGAACAGTGTTGTGAGATCCCCTACCACACCCCCAAAGGACTCCGATCCCCCCATCCCGTGTATTAGCGAAGTTACTCTGTGGTCGTTATAATACACAAGCTTTAAAAAGAGCTTTACGGGGATTGAGAGACTCAGTTGCCTAATTCCGTGTGATTTTTTCTTTACTTGGTAGTCATTAAAAACGAAATTTTTGTGTTAATTCTAGGGCAGGGGTAACTATTTAGTTTAAATAATTCTAGGAGGAATTGAGTTTTATGGATGGTATAGAAAAATGGTACTTGTTAAATATTCGGGTAAACATACGACTAAGAAATCTATGATTTGGGATGTGTGGGTTGCTATTTTTTTTACTTTTCTGAGCTGGATTTCTTAGCCTTTCATAGGTGTGTATGATATTTTCTTGATAAAACATAGCAGTGACTACATCAGATGGTTTTGTAGTGCAGTGAGTTGTTACTAGTAGTAGTATTTTCGTGTTTTTTGCAAGCCATTCATACTATACCTTAAATGCATTCAGATATTTTCTTGATAAAACATAGCCGTGACTACATCCAATGGTTTTGTAGTGCAGTGAATTGTTACTAGTAGTAGTATTTTCGTGTTTTTTTTTTTGCAAGCCATTCATACTATACCTTAAATGCATTCAGATATTTTCTTGATAAAACATAGCCGTGACTACATCAGATGGTTTTGTAGTGCAGTGAGTTGTTACTAGTAGTAGTATTTTCGTGTTTTTTTTTTTGCAAGCAATTCATACTATACCTTAAATGCATTCAGATATTTTCTTGATAAAACATAGCCGTGACTACATCCGATGGTTTTGTAGCGCAGTGAATTGTTACTAGTAGTAGTATTTTCGTGTTTTTTGCAAGCCATTCATACTATACCTTAAATACATTCAGATATTTTTCTTGATCAAACATAGTCGTGACTACATCAGATGGTTTTGTAGTGCAGTGAGTTGTTACTAGTAGTAGTATTTTCGTGTTTTTTGCAAGCCATTCATACTATACCTTAAATGCATTCAGATATTTTCTTGATAAAACGTAGCCGTGACTACATCAGATGGTTTTGTAGTGCAGTGTGTTGTTACTAGTAGTAATATCGTGTTTTTTGCAAGTCATTCATACTATACCTTAAATGCATTCAGATATTTTCTTGATCAACTGTGGTTTTTTCTTTACTTGATGGTCATTTGTTGTATCTTTTAAAAGAGCTTTACAGGGTTTGAGAGACTCAGTTGCCTAATTCCGTGTGATTTTTCTTTACTTGATGGTCATTAAAAACGAAATTTTTGTGTTAAATAAGTAGTTTTTCTGTATCTTTTAAAAGAGCTTTAAGGGGTTTGAGAGACTCAGTTGCCTGATTCCGTGTGGTTTTTCTTTACTTGGTGGTCATTAAAAACGAAATTTTTGTGTTAAATAAGTAGTTCTTGTATCTTTTAAAAGAGCTTTACGGGGATTGAGAGACTCAGTTTTACCTTGTCACAGTTACATTTTCTTGATTTTTCAAAGTTCATTTTGAATTTCTTTCGTTGAAATGCAAGAGTTGGAATTTTTCAGTAGTGTTTGGTTGTGGTTTACCTTGTCACAGTTACATTTTCTTGATTTTTCAAAGTTCATTTTGAATTTCTTTCGTTGAAATGCAAGAGTTGGAATATTTCAGTAGTGTTAGGTTGTGGTTTACCTTGTCACAGTTACATTTTCTTGATTTTTCAAAGTTCATTTTGAATTTCTTTCGTTGAAATGCAAAAGTTGGAATATTTCAGTACTGTTTGGTTGTGGTTTACCTTGTCACAGTTACATTTTCTTGATTTTTCAAAGTTCATTTGAATTTCTTTCGTTGAAATGCAAGAGTTGGAATATTTCAGTAGTGTTTGGTTGTGGTTTACCATGTCAAAGTTACATTTTCTTGATTTTTCAAAGTTCATTTTGAATTTCTTTCATTGAAATGCAAGAGTTGGAATATTTCAGTAGTGTTTGGTTGTGGTTTACCTTGTCACAGTTACATTTTCTTGATTTTTCAAAGTTCATTTTGAATTTCTTTCGTTGAAATGCAAGAGTTGGAATATTTCAGTAGTGTATGGTTGTGGTTTACCTTGTCACAGTTACATTTTCTTGATTTTTCAAAGTTCATTTTGAATTTCTTTCGTTGAAGAGTTGGAATATTTCAGTAGTTTTTGGTTATGGTTAACCTTGTCACAGTTACATTTTCTTGATTTTTCAAAGTTCATTTTGAATTTCTGTCATTGAAATGCAAGAGTTGGAATATTTCAGTAGTGTTTGGTGATGGTTTACCTTGTCACAGTTACATTTTCTTGATTTTTCAAAGTTCATTTTGAATTTCTTTCGTTGAAATGCAAGAGTTGGAATATTTCAGTAGTGTTTGGTTGTGGTTTACCTTGTCACAGTTACATTTTTTTGATTTTTCAAAGTTCATTTTGAATTTCTTTCGTTGAAATGCAAGAGTTGGAATATTTCAGTAGTGTTTGCTTGTGATTTGAATTTCTTTCATTGAGATGCAAGAGTTGGAATATTTCAGTAGTGTTTGGTGGTGGTTTACCTTGTCACAGTTACACTTTCTTGATTTTTCAAAGTTCATTTTGAATTTCTTTCGTTGAAATGCAAGAGTTGGAATATTTCAGTAGTGTTTGGTTGTGATTTACCTTGTCACAGTTACATATTCTTGATTTTTCAAAGTTCATTTTGAATTTCTTTCGTTGAAATGCAAGAGTTGGAATATTTCAGTAGTGTTTGGTTGTGGCTTACCTTGTCACAGTTACATTTTCTTGATTTTTCAAAGTTCAATTTGAATTTCTTTCGTTGAAATGCAAGAGTTGGAATATTTCAGTAGTGTATGGTTGTGGTTTACCTTGTCACAGTTACATTTTCTTGATTTTTCAAAGTTCATTTTGAATTTCTTTCGTTGAAGAGTTGGAATATTTCAGTAGTGTTTGGTTATGGTTTACCTTGTCACAGTTACATTTTCTTGATTTTTCAAAGTTCATTTTGAATTTCTGTCATTGAAATGCAAGAGTTGGAATATTTCAGTAGTGTTTGGTGGTGGTTTACCTTGTCACAGTTACATTTTCTTGATTTTTCAAAGTTCATTTTGAATTTCTTTCGTTGAAATGCAAGAGTTGGAATATTTCAGTAGTGTTTGGTTGTGGTTTACCTTGTCACAGTTACATTTTCTTGATTTTTCAAAGTTCATTTTGAATTTCTTTCGTTGAAATGCAAGAGTTGGAATATTTCAGTAGTGTTTGCTTGTGATTTGAATTTCTTTCATTGAGATGCAAGAGTTGGAATATTTCAGTAGTGTTTGGTGGTGGTTTACCTTGTCACAGTTACATTTTCTTGATTTTTCAAAGTTCATTTTGAATTTCTTTCGTTGAAATGCAAGAGTTGGAATATTTCAGTAGTGTTTGGTTGTGGTTTACCTTGTCACAGTTACATATTCTTGATTTTTCAAAGTTCATTTTGAATTTCTTTCGTTGAAATGCAAGAGTTGGAATATTTCAGTAGTGTTTGGTTGTGGCTTACCTTGTCACAGTTACATTTTCTTGATTTTTCAAAGTTCAATTTGAATTTCTTTCGTTGAAATGCAAGAGTTGGAATATTTCAGTAGTGTTTGGTTGTGGTTTACCTTGTCACAGTTACATTTTCTTGATTTTTCAAAGTTCATTTTGAATTTCTTTCGTTGAAATGCAAGAGTTGGAATATTTCAGTAGTGTTTGGTTGTGGTTTACCTTGTCACAGTTACATTTTCTTGATTTTTCAAGAGTTGGAATATTTCAGTAGTGTTTGGTTATGGTTTACCTTGTCACAGTTACATTTTCTTGATTTTTCAAAGTTCATTTTGAATTTCTTTCATTGAAATGCAAGAGTTGGAATATTTCAGTAGTGTTTGGTGGTGGTTTACCTTGTCACAGTTACATTTTCTTGATTTTTCAAAGTTCATTTTGAATTTCTTTCGTTGAAATGCAAGAGTTGGAATATTTCAGTAGTGTTTGGTTGTGGTTTACCTTGTCACAGTTACATTTTCTTGATTTTTGAAAGTTCATTTTGAATTTCTTTCGTTGAAATGCAAAAGTTGGAATATTTCAGTAGTGTTTGGTTGTGGTTTACCTTGTCACAGTTACATTTTCTTGATTTTTCAAAGTTCATTTTGAATTTCTTTCGTTGAAATGCAAGAGTTGGAATATTTCAGTAGTGTTTGGTTGTGGTTTACCTTGTCACAGTTACATTTTCTTGATTTTTCAAAGTTCATTTTGAATTTCTTTCGTTGAAATACAAGAGTTGGAATATTCCAGTAGTGTTTGGTTGTGGTTTACCTTGTCACAGTTACATTTTCTTGATTTTTCAAAGTTCATTTTGAATTTCTTTCGTTGAAATGCAAGAGTTGGAATATTTCAGTAGTGTTTGGTTGTGGTTTACCTTGTCACAGTTACATTTTCTTGATTTTTCAAAGTTCATTTTGAATTCCTTTCGTTGAAATGCAAGAGTTGGAATATTTCAGTAGTGTTTGGTTGTGGTTTACCTTGTCACAGTTACATTTTCTTGATTTTTCAAAGTTCATTTTGAATCATTCAAGAAACGTGATTAAACACGTTTTTAAACTACATGCTATTTGCATGCCTTTCCTTGGCACCTTTCCAAACGAGCGGGGATTCCCCGCCAGTTCCTACACATTGCAAAAAAGTGAGCAGTATGAAAACTCCACGTTTTCAACCAGACTGGTTTTTTAGACAACACACCCACAGAGATGACACACACACACACATAGAGACGAGACACGCACAGACACAACACACAAACAGAGTCATAGTGAGAGAGATATCCAAAAAGTTGGGTTGATCTAGGTTCACTTAGAGTGGCGCGCCACTCTAAGTGAACCTAGATCAACCCAACTTTTTGGATATCTCTCTCACTATGACTCTGTTTGTGTGTTGTGTCTGTGCGTGTCTCGTCTCTATGTGTGTGTGTGTGTCATCTCTGTGGGTGTGTTGTCTAAAAAACCAGTCTGGTTGAAAACGTGGAGTTTTCATACTGCTCACTTTTTTGCAATGTGTAGGAACTGGCGGGGAATCCCCGCTCGTTTGGAAAGGTGCCAAGGAAAGGCATGCAAATAGCATGTAGTTTAAAAACGTGTTTAATCACGTTTCTTGAATGATTCAAAATGAACTTTGAAAAATCAAGCAAATGTAACTGTGACAAGGTAAACCACAACCAAACACTACTGAAATATTCCAACTCTTGCATTTCAACGAAAGGAATTCAAAATGAACTTTGAAAAATCAAGAAAATGTAACTGTGACAAGGTAAACCACAACCAAACACTACTGAAATATTCCAACTCTTGCATTTCAACGAAAGAAATTCAAAATGAACTTTGAAAAATCAAGAAAATGTAACTGTGACAAGGTAAACCACAACCAAACACTACTGAAATATTCCAACTCTTGCATTTCAACGAAAGAAATTCAAAATGAACTTTGAAAAATCAAGAAAATGTAACTGTGACAAGGTAAACCACAACCAAACACTACTGAAATATTCCAACTCTTGCATTTCAACGAAAGAAATTCAAAATGAACTTTGAAAAATCAAGAAAATGTAACTGTGACAAGGTAAACCACAACCAAACACTACTGAAATATTCCAACTTTTGCATTTCAACGAAAGAAATTCAAAATGAACTTTCAAAAATCAAGAAAATGTAACTGTGACAAGGTAAACCACAACCAAACACTACTGAAATATTCCAACTCTTGCATTTCAACGAAAGAAATTCAAAATGAACTTTGAAAAATCAAGAAAATGTAACTGTGACAAGGTAAACCACCACCAAACACTACTGAAATATTCCAACTCTTGCATTTCAATGAAAGAAATTCAAAATGAACTTTGAAAAATCAAGAAAATGTAACTGTGACAAGGTAAACCATAACCAAACACTACTGAAATATTCCAACTCTTGAAAAATCAAGAAAATGTAACTGTGACAAGGTAAACCACAACCAAACACTACTGAAATATTCCAACTCTTGCATTTCAACGAAAGAAATTCAAAATGAACTTTGAAAAATCAAGAAAATGTAACTGTGACAAGGTAAACCACAACCAAACACTACTGAAATATTCCAACTCTTGCATTTCAACGAAAGAAATTCAAATGAACTTTGAAAAATCAAGAAAATGTAACTGTGACAAGGTAAACCACAACCAAACACTACTGAAATATTCCAACTTTTGCATTTCAACGAAAGAAATTCAAAATGAACTTTCAAAAATCAAGAAAATGTAACTGTGACAAGGTAAACCACAACCAAACACTACTGAAATATTCCAACTCTTGCATTTCAACGAAAGAAATTCAAAATGAACTTTGAAAAATCAAGAAAATGTAACTGTGACAAGGTAAACCACCACCAAACACTACTGAAATATTCCAACTCTTGCATTTCAATGAAAGAAATTCAAATGAACTTTGAAAAATCAAGAAAATGTAACTGTGACAAGGTAAACCATAACCAAACACTACTGAAATATTCCAACTCTTGAAAAATCAAGAAAATGTAACTGTGACAAGGTAAACCACAACCAAACACTACTGAAATATTCCAACTCTTGCATTTCAACGAAAGAAATTCAAAATGAACTTTGAAAAATCAAGAAAATGTAACTGTGACAAGGTAAACCACAACCAAACACTACTGAAATATTCCAACTCTTGCATTTCAACGAAAGAAATTCAAAATGAACTTTGAAAAATCAAGAAAATGTAACTGTGACAAGGTAAACCACAACCAAACACTACTGAAATATTCCAACTCTTGCATTTCAACGAAAGAAATTCAAAATGAACTTTGAAAAATCAAGAAAATGTAACTGTGACAAGGTAAACCACAACCAAACACTACTAAAATATTCCAACTTTGCATTTCAACGAAAGAAATTCAAAATGAACTTTCAAAAATCAAGAAAATGTAACTGTGACAAGGTAAACCACAACCAAACACTACTGAAATATTCCAACTCTTGCATTTCAACGAAAGAAATTCAAAATGAACTTTGAAAAATCAAGAAAATGTAACTGTGACAAGGTAAACCACCACCAAACACTACTGAAATATTCCAACTCTTGCATTTCAATGAAAGAAATTCAAAATGAACTTTGAAAAATCAAGAAAATGTAACTGTGACAAGGTAAACCATAACCAAACACTACTGAAATATTCCAACTCTTGAAAAATCAAGAAAATGTAACTGTGACAAGGTAAACCACAACCAAACACTACTGAAATATTCCAACTCTTGCATTTCAACGAAAGAAATTCAAAATGAACTTTGAAAAATCAAGAAAATGTAACTGTGACAAGGTAAACCACAACCAAACACTACTGAAATATTCCAACTCTTGCATTTCAACGAAAGAAATTCAAAATGAACTTTGAAAAATCAAGAAAATGTAACTGTGACAAGGTAAACCACAACCAAACACTACTGAAATATTCCAACTTTTGCATTTCAACGAAAGAAATTCAAAATGAACTTTCAAAAATCAAGAAAATGTAACTGTGACAAGGTAAACCACAACCAAACACTACAGAAATATTCCAACTCTTGCATTTCAACGAAAGAAATTCAAAATGAACTTTGAAAAATCAAGAAAATGTAACTGTGACAAGGTAAACCACCACCAAACACTACTGAAATATTCCAACTCTTGCATTTCAATGAAAGAAATTCAAAATGAACTTTGAAAAATCAAGAAAATGTAACTGTGACAAGGTAAACCATAACCAAACACTACTGAAATATTCCAACTCTTGAAAAATCAAGAAAATGTAACTGTGACAAGGTAAACCACAACCAAACACTACTGAAATATTCCAACTCTTGCATTTCAACGAAAGAAATTCAAAATGAACTTTGAAAAATCAAGAAAATGTAACTGTGACAAGGTAAACCACAACCAAACACTACTGAAATATTCCAACTCTTGCATTTCAACGAAAGAAATTCAAATTGAACTTTGAAAAATCAAGAAAATGTAACTGTGACAAGGTAAGCCACAACCAAACACTACTGAAATATTCCAACTCTTGCATTTCAACGAAAGAAATTCAAAATGAACTTTGAAAAATCAAGAATATGTAACTGTGACAAGGTAAACCACAACCAAACACTACTGAAATATTCCAACTCTTGCATTTCAACGAAAGAAATTCAAAATGAACTTTGAAAAATCAAGAAAATGTAACTGTGACAAGGTAAACCACCACCAAACACTACTGAAATATTCCAACTCTTGCATCTCAATGAAAGAAATTCAAATCACAAGCAAACACTACTGAAATATTCCAACTCTTGCATTTCAACGAAAGAAATTCAAAATGAACTTTGAAAAATCAAGAAAATGTAACTCTGACAAGGTAAACCACAACCAAACACTACTGAAATATTCCAACTCTTGCATTTCAACGAAAGAAATTCAAAATGAACTTTGAAAAATCAAGAAAATGTAACTGTGACAAGGTAAACCACCACCAAACACTACTGAAATATTCCAACTCTTGCATTTCAATGACAGAAATTCAAAATGAACTTTGAAAAATCAAGAAAATGTAACTGTGACAAGGTAAACCATAACCAAACACTACTGAAATATTCCAACTCTTCAACGAAAGAAATTCAAAATGAACTTTGAAAAATCAAGAAAATGTAACTGTGACAAGGTAAACCACAACCATACACTACTGAAATATTCCAACTCTTGCATTTCAACGAAAGAAATTCAAATTGAACTTTGAAAAATCAAGAAAATGTAACTGTGACAAGGTAAGCCACAACCAAACACTACTGAAATATTCCAACTCTTGCATTTCAACGAAAGAAATTCAAAATGAACTTTGAAAAATCAAGAATATGTAACTGTGACAAGGTAAATCACAACCAAACACTACTGAAATATTCCAACTCTTGCATTTCAACGAAAGAAATTCAAAATGAACTTTGAAAAATCAAGAAAATGTAACTGTGACAAGGTAAACCACCACCAAACACTACTGAAATATTCCAACTCTTGCATCTCAATGAAAGAAATTCAAATCACAAGCAAACACTACTGAAATATTCCAACTCTTGCATTTCAACGAAAGAAATTCAAAATGAACTTTGAAAAATCAAGAAAATGTAACTGTGACAAGGTAAACCACAACCAAACACTACTGAAATATTCCAACTCTTGCATTTCAACGAAAGAAATTCAAAATGAACTTTGAAAAATCAAGAAAATGTAACTGTGACAAGGTAAACCATCACCAAACACTACTGAAATATTCCAACTCTTGCATTTCAATGACAGAAATTCAAATGAACTTTGAAAAATCAAGAAAATGTAACTGTGACAAGGTAAACCATAACCAAACACTACTGAAATATTCCAACTCTTCAACGAAAGAAATTCAAAATGAACTTTGAAAAATCAAGAAAATGTAACTGTGACAAGGTAAACCACAACCATACACTACTGAAATATTCCAACTCTTGCATTTCAACGAAAGAAATTCAAAATGAACTTTGAAAAATCAAGAAAATGTAACTGTGACAAGGTAAACCACAACCAAACACTACTGAAATATTCCAACTCTTGCATTTCAATGAAAGAAATTCAAAATGAACTTTGAAAAATCAAGAAAATGTAACTTTGACATGGTAAACCACAACCAAACACTACTGAAATATTCCAACTCTTGCATTTCAACGAAAGAAATTCAAATGAACTTTGAAAAATCAAGAAAATGTAACTGTGACAAGGTAAACCACAACCAAACAGTACTGAAATATTCCAACTTTTGCATTTCAACGAAAGAAATTCAAAATGAACTTTGAAAAATCAAGAAAATGTAACTGTGACAAGGTAAACCACAACCTAACACTACTGAAATATTCCAACTCTTGCATTTCAACGAAAGAAATTCAAAATGAACTTTGAAAAATCAAGAAAATGTAACTGTGACAAGGTAAACCACAACCAAACACTACTGAAAAATTCCAACTCTTGCATTTCAACGAAAGAAATTCAAAATGAACTTTGAAAAATCAAGAAAATGTAACTGTGACAAGGTAAAACTGAGTCTCTCAATCCCCGTAAAGCTCTTTTAAAAGATACAAGAACTACTTATTTAACACAAAAATTTCGTTTTTAATGACCACCAAGTAAAGAAAAACCACACGGAATCAGGCAACTGAGTCTCTCAAACCCCTTAAAGCTCTTTTAAAAGATACAGAAAAACTACTTATTTAACACAAAAATTTCGTTTTTAATGACCATCAAGTAAAGAAAAATCACACGGAATTAGGCAACTGAGTCTCTCAAACCCTGTAAAGCTCTTTTAAAAGATACAACAAATGACCATCAAGTAAAGAAAAAACCACAGTTGATCAAGAAAATATCTGAATGCATTTAAGGTATAGTATGAATGACTTGCAAAAAACACGATATTACTACTAGTAACAACACACTGCACTACAAAACCATCTGATGTAGTCACGGCTACGTTTTATCAAGAAAATATCTGAATGCATTTAAGGTATAGTATGAATGGCTTGCAAAAAACACGAAAATACTACTACTAGTAACAACTCACTGCAGTACAAAACCATCTGATGTAGTCACGACTATGTTTGATCAAGAAAAATATCTGAATGTATTTAAGGTATAGTATGAATGGCTTGCAAAAAACACGAAAATACTACTACTAGTAACAATTCACTGCGCTACAAAACCATCGGATGTAGTCACGGCTATGTTTTATCAAGAAAATATCTGAATGCATTTAAGGTATAGTATGAATTGCTTGCAAAAAAAAAAACACGAAAATACTACTACTAGTAACAACTCACTGCACTACAAAACCATCTGATGTAGTCACGGCTATGTTTTATCAAGAAAATATCTGAATGCATTTAAGGTATAGTATGAATGGCTTGCAAAAAAAAAACACGAAAATACTACTACTAGTAACAATTCACTGCACTACAAAACCATTGGATGTAGTCACGGCTATGTTTTATCAAGAAAATATCTGAATGCATTTAAGGTATAGTATGAATGGCTTGCAAAAAACACGAAAATACTACTACTAGTAACAACTCACTGCACTACAAAACCATCTGATGTAGTCACTGCTATGTTTTATCAAGAAAATATCATACACACCTATGAAAGGCTAAGAAATCCAGCTCAGAAAAGTAAAAAAAATAGCAACCCACACATCCCAAATCATAGATTTCTTAGTCGTATGTTTACCCGAATATTTAACAAGTACCATTTTTCTATACCATCCATAAAACTCAATTCCTCCTAGAATTATTTAAACTAAATAGTTACCCCTGCCCTAGAATTAACACAAAAATTTCGTTTTTAATGACTACCAAGTAAAGAAAAAATCACACGGAATTAGGCAACTGAGTCTCTCAATCCCCGTAAAGCTCTTTTTAAAGCTTGTGTATTATAACGACCACAGAGTAACTTCGCTAATACACGGGATGGGGGGATCGGAGTCCTTTGGAGGTGTGGTAGGGATCTCACAACACTGTTCAAATAGAACTTGTGTATTATAACAACCACCAACCCCATGTAACTGAACCCCTGTATAACTGAAACCCCGTAAGAAAGAAATCGCTTGAGTCCTCTCGCAATAGCAAACCAAACCAGATTATACCCACTTAACCAGATCAAAAAATGGCGGTCACACTAGCTGAAAATTTAACTAAACCCCCGTGTAACTGAATCCGTATGTAACTGAACTCTCGTGCAACTCAAGTCCCCAAATCTCGTAAACTAAAGCTTGTGTATTATAACGACCACAGAGTAACTTCGCTAATACACGGGATGGGGAGATCGGAGTCCTTTGGGGGTGTGGTAGGGGATCTCACAACACTGTTCAAATAGAACTTGTGTATTATAACAACCACCAACCCCATGTAATTGAACCCCTGTATAACTGAAACCCCGTAAGAAAGAAATCGCTTGAGTCCTCTCGCAATAGCAAACCAAACCAGATTATACCCACTTAACCAGATCAAAAAATGACGGTCACACTAGCTGAAAATTTAACTAAACCCCCGTGTAACTGAATCCGTATGTAACTGAACTCTCGTGCAACTCAAGTCCCCAAATCTCGTAAACTAAAGCTTGTGTATTATAACGATCACAGAGTAACTTCGCTAATACACGGGATGGGGGGATCGGAGTCCTTTGGGGGTGTGGTAGGGGATCTCACAACACTGTTCAAATAGAACTTGTGTATTATAACAACCACCAACCCCATGTAACTGAACCCCTGTATAACTGAAACCCCGTAAGAAAGAAATCGCTTGAGTCCTCTCGCAATAGCAAACCAAACCAGATTAACAACCACCAACCCCATGTAACTGAACCCCTGTATAACTGAAACCCTGTAAGAAAGAAATCGCTTGAGTCCTCTCGCAATAGCAAACCAAACCAGATTATACCCACTTAACCAGATTAAAAAATGGCGGTCACACTAGCTTGATTAGTAATTGGACTTTCAGTCCTACATTCACGGGTTTCTGCAAAGTGCTATGGACTTCATTGAAAAAATACCAGTTAAAAAAAATAAATAAACATGTATTATACTCATTCCTCTTGGCAAAAAGGTGTAATGACCTATTCTTAACCATTGCAATACCTTTACGCAAATATCTTTTCGCAAAAAATTCGCAAATCTCGTAAACTAAAGAAGTAATTACCCTTTTCAACATTAATTACCCCTTTTTTGCAAATGCTTGCATATCCCATTACCCTTTTTTGCAATGGTTAATCAAACATCTCCGATTGTAAAAGCATTAAAAAATTTTCCAATTACTAATTACCCTAACCCCTGTATAACTGAAACCCTGTAAGAAAGAAATCGCTTGAGTCCTCTCGCAATAGCAAACCAAACCAGATTATACCCACTTAACCAGATCAAAAAATGGCGGTCACACTAGCTTGATTAGTAATTGGACTTTCAGTCCTACATTCACGGGTTTCTGCAAAGTGCTATGGACTTCATTGAAAAAATACCAGTTAAAAAAAATAAATAAACATGTATTATACTCATTCCTCTTGGCAAAAAGGTGTAATGACCTATTCTTAACCATTGCAATACCTTTACGCAAATATCTTTTCGCAAAAAATTCGCAAATCTCGTAAACTAAAGAAGTAATTACCCTTTTCAACATTAATTACCCCTTTTTTGCAAATGCTTGCATATCCCATTACCCGGTTTTTGGTTTACCACTAAAAAAAGACACTGAACTTTGAAATTGCGTAAATCCTCTTGACAAAGAGTGTAATGACCGAGTGTAATGACCTGTTTACCTACCAGAAAAACCTGTTTGGTACGGGGGCGTCGTAGAATCCATACGATGCATTACTACTGGTGTCGCAATTAGCGATAAGGAAAAAACTAAAGAGAGATGGGCCGAACATTTTGAGAATTTGCTTAACCGAGATAGAGTTGCAGGAAAAAATATAGAGGAAAATGAAAAAGTTTGTGATACCTTGGATGTGAAGGAAGATTTGTTTTGTGAGGAGGAATTAGCAACAGTACTAAAAGGATTAAAGAATAATAAGGCTCCAGGTGCTGATAGGGTGGTAAATGGGTTTCTTAAATATGGTGGCTCTGAGGTTAGAAATAAGTTACTGAAGATTATGAATATGATTTTTGAAAAAGGGGAAGTACCTAACGATTTTAGGAAAACCTTAATTAAGCCACTTTATAAGAAAGGTGATAAAAGTGAGTGTGGTAATTATCGAGGCATTAGTCTGGTCTCTCTAGGTAGTAAATTACTTAGTAATATGATACTTTTTAGACTGAGAGATGCCGTAGACAAAGTTTTAAGAGAAGAGCAGTGCGGTTTTAGAAAAGGTAGAGGATGTGTCGACCAAATTTTCACTCTTAGGCTAATAATTGAGAAGTGCCTGAGTTTTCAAACACCTTTGGTCCTCAGTTTTATAGATTATGAGCAAGCGTTCGATTCTGTCGATAGAAGAGCTTTAGTAAAGGTTTTATACTTGTATGGTATACCAGACAAATACATTAAAGTGATTAGTGCTCTGTATGAGAATAACACTGCTGCGGTTAAGGTAGAAAATGAGGTTAGCAGGAGGTTTTGTATTAAATCAGGAGTTAAGCAGGGTTGTGTTTTTTCCCCTTTGTATGGATTATTTTGATGGACTTTGTTTTAAGGAGCACAGGAAAGGCAATGGGAGACCACGGAATCAAATGGGGAGGAAAAAGTCTCCTGGACTTGGATTATGCTGATGATTTAAGCATCCTAGATGAAAGTGTGAGCAAAATGAATGAAGTTTTAGGGGTTTTGCGAGTTCAGGGTGCTAGAATTGGTTTGAAAATTAATGTTAGGAAGACTAAGTCACTAAGGCTAGGAATAAGTGAAGATGAAAAGGTGACGTTGGGTAATGAAAAGATTGATCAGGTGGGCAGCTTCACTTACCTTGGTAGTAATATTAGTAAAGATGGTGGGAGCAGTGAAGATGTTAAATATAGAATAGCCAAGGCTCAGGGTGTTTTTTCACAGTTAAAAAAAAGTCTGGAAGAATAGGAAGATAAGTCTGCAAACCAAGATTAGAATATTAGAAGCTACAGTGATGACAGTGGTCAAATATGGCTCTGAAGCATGGACGCTCCGAAAAGCGGATGAAGATTTGCTAGATGTATTCCAGAGAAATTGCTTAAGGATTGTTCTGGGTACCCGGCTGACTGACCGTATTTCAAACAATAGGCTATACGAAAAATGTAGTTCAATACCGCTCTCTGGGGCTATAATGAAAGAAAGGTTGAGGTAGCTAGGGCACGTCATGCGGATGAGGGATGACAGATTGCCGAAGATTGTTCTTTTCGGCCAACCATCTAGGGCTAAACGGAAAGCAGGTCGTCCCCTTCTAGGGTGGGAGGACGTCATAAAGAAAGATTTAACGGAAATGGGAACTTCGTGGGCGGGTGTAAAAAGGGAGGCTTTGAATAGATTGGGGTGCAGGAGGAGCGTGCGTAGCTGTGTTGGCCTCAGGCGGCTTGGTGCTGCGGTGAGTTGTTAGTAGTAGTAGTAGTAGAAGAGAGAGATGGGCCGAACATTTAGAGAATGTACTAAACCGCGGTCAGGAAAAGATATAGAGGAAAATTAAAAAGTTTATGATGCCTTCAACCTGAAGGAAGATTTGTTTTGTGAGGAGGAATTAGCGACAGTACTAAAAGGATTAAAAAATAATAAGGCTCCAGGTGCTGATAGAGGGGTAAATAAGTTTCTTAAATATGGTGGCTCGGTGGTTAGAAATAAGTTACTGAAGATTATGAACATGATTTTTGAAAAAAGGAAGTACCTAACGAATTTAGGAAAACCTTAATTAAACCACTTTATAAGAAAGGTGATAAAAGTGAGTGTGGTAATTATCGAGGCATTAGTCTGGTCTCTGTAGATAGCAAATTACTTAGAAATATGATACTTTTAAGACTGAGCGATGCTGTAGACAAAGTTTTAAGAGAAGAACAGTGCGGTTTTAGAAAAGGTAGAGGATTTGTCGACCAAATTTTCACTCTTAGGTTAATAATTGAGAAGTGCCTGAGTTGTCAAACAGCTTCAAATGGGGAAGAAAAACAATCCTGGACTTAGATTATGCTGATGATTTATGCATCCTAGATGAAAGTGTGAGCAAGATGAATAAACTTTTAGAGGTTTTGCGTGTTCAGGGTGCTAGAATAGGTTTGAAAATTAATGTTAAGAAGACTAAGTCACTAAGGCTAGGAAGAAGTGAAAATGAAAAGGTGACGTTGGGTAACGAAAAGATTGATCAGGTGGGCAGCTTCACTTACCTTGGCAGCATTATTAGTAAAGATGGTGGGAGCAGTGAAGATGTTAAAACTAGAATAGCCAAGGCTCAGGGTGTTTTTCACAGTTAAAAAAAGTTTGGAAGAATAGGATCATAATTCTGCAAACCAAGACTAGAATATTGGAAGCTACAATTATGACAGTGTTCAAATATGGGTCTGAAGAATGGGCGCTCTGAAAGCGGATGAAGATTTGCTAGATGTTTTCCAGAGAAATTGCCTACGAATTGTTCCGGGCGCCCGGCTGACTGACCGTATTTCAAATAGTAGGCTGTAAGAAAAATGTGGTTCAAACGAGAGTGGCCAGATGTGGCGGATTTCCACCATTTTGGCGCTTTTTTTGTGGCGGTTGCGCATTGAATTTTTCGAACCGGCGCATTTTTTTAAGGGAAAAATCCATCATTCGGCGCATTTTCGCTAGAAAAATGGAGCTTTCGGCGCTTTTTCACTTTTAGGCGACGCAGCTTTAGACAAAGCAGCTGTCAATATTGGTTCAAACCCACTTTCTAGGGGTATAATGAAAGAAAGGTTGAGATGGCTAGGGCATGTTCTGCAGATGAAGGATGACAGATTGCGGAAGATTGTCCTTTTCGGTCAACCGTCTAGGGCTAAACGAAAAGCAGGTCGACCTCGATTGAGGTGGGAGCATGTCACAAAGAAAGATTAAAAGGAAATGGGAATTTCCTGGGAGGGTGTAAAGAGCGAGACTTTGAATAGATCTGGATAGAGGAGGAGCGTGCGTAGCTGTGTTGGCCTCAGGTGGCTTGATGCTGCAGTGAGTTGTTAGTAGTAGTAGTAGCTATGCGATAAATCATGGAGTTGTAAATGAAAAAAAATACATTGTGGGTATTAGTTATAAAGGGAGAGAATCAGTGTAATCTTATTTGCATGGCAAAAAATTCATCTGGATGTAAATGGTCGCTTGTCTATCCCAAGGCCCATTGATCGTATCGGGGTCTCTAAAGGATTAGAATTAGGGCCCACATTCATCCTAATTTATGTCAAATACATAAACATGAAGCGAAAAATTGGAAGATAAAAAAAAATCGAAAATAGACACTGAGTGGTGTCAATTCGGATTCAGAAGACGTTTGGAAATAAACGGATGGATTTACCGAAAATGTTGACAAGCTAATTTGTACATCATGTACAAATTATATAACGTCAGGACTTAAATTATTGAGCTACACTCTTGTTCAAAACATAAAGATGCGAGAAGAATAAAATTCAAAGATAAATCTGAACAGAATGCTAAGCGTGTATCAAAGTTTGAAAAACAAAGCAAGTTCTTAAAGAGTTTGGTTCCCAGCTAAAATCACGCTACATCTACCAGCTACCAGCTTTGCTGAAGCTCTTAGTCTCAGTACCAGTGAAAAACTCG
This sequence comes from Artemia sinica, assembly GCA_027921565.1. NCBI lineage: Eukaryota > Metazoa > Arthropoda > Branchiopoda > Anostraca > Artemiidae > Artemia > Artemia sinica. Next base: position 60,739,262 of record CM051263.1, read on the forward strand.
TTACAAAGGATAATTTTTTTTGTAAAGCTGTGAACACCATTTGCTCGTGATTAATGACTTCAGAAATAAAATAGAAATAACCAGGCCAATCAAAGAAATGCCTTTTTCAGCTAGAGCAGCGACGTGTTATAGATATTGCCAAAATTACTCACGAAAAGGTCGAAAATGATTCATTATCTAGTGCAAGACCATATCTAGGAGGGAAATAAGGGTTTTAGAACCCCTAGAAATGTTCGGCTCATAAAAACGTAGTAAAAATGCAAATAAACAAATTTGAATATAAAAAAATACCTCTGCTCTGAAAAAAATCCCATCGAACAAAGTTCTGAATATGGCCTTGATCTAGTGGCACAATTAACATATAGTTTACAATTAATGAAAATCTAATCACTTAAAGATTGTTTTACAATGAAGCAAAGAAGCACACATTTTGGCTGATTTTGACCTGTAGCCAAAAAAGCTGTTGACCTTGGTGTAAATCTTTTCAATAAGGAGTTTCATGCGTCAAGAAGGGAGCCTTATGGAACACCAAACATGGCGTTAGAGTCTCGAGATGCAGCACCACTATTAACTGAACAACACATTTCTCTTTACCTAAAATAAGACCATGCACAAACTGGATTTCCTAAAGAAAACGGTTATTTTAAGAAAACGAATCAAACATCTTGATTTGGGGTGCTAGGTATGGGGAGAATTTAGTATGTCAGTATTCAGTGAATGATTTTTTATGTTATTATGATAAGTTGCTAAAGGAGAAGGAGAAAGAGGTTTTTGGTCAAAGGTCTCAGAACCAGATCCTTGATTTGTATGATTATGGTACCCCACCTCCTGATCTATGTCACCCAGTCAGACACCTGGCTATCAGTATATTCAGGCTCAGAACAGGCCATGCTCGAATTAGGAGTGTATTATTTAAATGGAAGTCAGTAGACTCCCCATTATGTGAGGTATGCAACGTAGAAGAGGATGTTAGACATATTTTAATGTATTGTAAAAAGTATGAGACACAGAGATTGACACTAAAAAAAGCGTGCCTAAAGTATTTTGGTGCATTCACGCTCAGAAGTATCCTGGGCCATGCACAGGCACCACCATGGGCTAGGAAAAAATCTGTGGAAGTACTAGGCCGTTTTATTGTAGATACTAAGCTACACTTAGAGCTGTAATTTGTATTAATAATTGTATATACAATTATTATTGCACATTATTTTAATATTGTACATGTAAATTAGTGATTTTTAAGCTATATGTATGAGTATGTGTATATATTACAAGCCAAGCTCATCAGTTTAAATTGCCATATCAGCCAGTTGTGTTTGAATTGTAAATATGGAGGCTCATTTGTGACACCATTGGACAAAGTTGAATACAGCCTGATATTGGCTTATTGTTTTTTTGCCTTGAGATTCTTCAAAACCCCTCCCTAACCACAGTGACAAAAACCAGATGGCTTTTTTAAATTATTTGACCCTCGGTCATGACAGAACAACAGCTGGACAGCCGAATTTTGACGTGGAATACCTTTCATCCCTGAAGGCTCTGATGAAATCATGGAGACGTGCACAATGGGCAGCTTGCCCAGGAGTGCTACAAACAAACAACAAACAACATCTTGATTTCAATTTGCTCCTTTTAAATGCGCACTTGGGTGATTCAACCTAGTGTGACTTAACATCCAAAATTAAATTTTGTAAAACCTTAACTGCACAAAACTCAGCCCACTTGAAGCGCAACCCAGCGGAAAGTCAAACAGACCATAATCACTTCACATAAAACTGAAGGAAATAAACTGGACAAAAACTACAAGAAGCAAAACTAAAAGAAACTGGACAGGATTCTTTCTGCATAAAACAAAAGTAAAGAAAACATCCTGATAATCTGATAACCTGATAATCTGAAAAGTACAAGGTCAGACACAAGGTCATCCAGCTTTCGCACAGATTAACATCACTTTTATTCTCTTCTTCTTTCGTAATAGATGTCATGGGGAACAAGCTCATTTGGACTTTTCACATATACTGGCTTATCAGTAAGGCCATATTTAGGAGGTTTGAACCCTCCTAAATGTTTGTCAACTCGTAAAAACGTAATAAAACTGTATAAAAATAAACTTTCGATGTGTTTTTTAAAGTTTTTGCCCCCCTCCCATAAACAAAATCCTAGCTACGGCCCGCTTATCAGGCTAAGATTTAAGAATTTTGGTCTCCCACCTCTATGGTGCCAATTATAGCTTCAGAGGGCGATATTCAATATCGATATTGATATATCGATATATCAGAGCAAATATCGATATCAAATATCGAAACGAAAATATCGATATCGAAAACGATATTTGAACATATTTGACTATTTTCGGCCTTTTCTGCTACTGGTAAACGTCCTGCAGAAAAGATCCAGCATAGAAAATTGTTTGGGAAATGGGCGAGAACAAGAACAATGATGTATTTAATCCATTGACTCATACATGCTGATACACAGCATACTTACCTGTATCCATAAGTTGGTATAGCCTGTTCTCAAACCAAAAATACGTTTAGTCAGGAGGACTTCCAAATGTTGCTGAGAACCTCCAAAAGGCCTTGGCTGTATTAATGCCTTCTAAGCTGATAGGCCTTGCTCATATAAAAGAGAATTGGCTTTTTATGCTGAATCCAAATATATAGGATTCATTCAGTTTAATGTTCCCATCAAAAGATACGAGCCTGAGAAAATTTGCGTGATTTTGGGGAAGGGGAGAAACCCCCCTCCCCCCCAAAAAAAAAGTTCAAAGAATCTTAAAGAAAAGCGTACCATCAGATTCAGCATATCATGGAACCCTACTGTAAAGATTTTAACCTCCCGTCAGCATAAATGTAGAATTTTGTATTTTTTGTCAGAATAAAAATCACGGATGCATGTTTATTTATTCCTCTTTCTTTCGCCAGCGTGATCGCATCAATTCAAAGGCCCAAGAATGTTGGGAAAGTGCTCGTTCGAAAGAAAATAACAGTTCTAGTTCCCTTTTAAAGTGACCCGAGATATTGGAGAGCCAATAGCCCCCCTCCCACGCCCTTTTTTCCCTGAAAACACCCGATCCCAAATTTGAGATATTCATTTTGTTCATCATAGTTGAAAGATCGAAAAAATGTTCCTCCGGAGATAACCTGACTCCCCGCAACCTGAGGAAAGGGCTTTAAGTTATCAATTTGCCTCTTGTTTACGTATAGTATTTTTTATTTGTAAGTAAACAGGCCTTTTTAGGGGAGGGGGAATTTTCTGTGGGGGGATTTTCCACAGGTAGAATTTCCCATGGGCAGGGAAGTTTCCGGGGCTGAACTAACAAGGGGGAATTTTACACCGGAGAATTTGTCATAACTCCTATACGAAATTCGTCATAATGTTTCTCTGCCGATTCAATTTTTGATGTAGAGATGCTCCGAGGAAATTGTCATGATCCCCCCATGGTACCCGGGGGAAGGGCTATAAGTTATGAATTTTGTCTGTTGTTTACATATAGTTTCTTTTATTTGGAAGTAAACAGACGTTTTTAGGGAGGGAAATTTTCCGCAAGGGGATTTTCCACGGGGAGAATTTTCCATGGGCAGGGAAGTTTCTGAAGATGAACTTATAAGGAGAAATATTACACGGGAGAATTTGCCAGAACTCTTATATCAAATTTATTTTACTTTCTCTTTGCCGATTCAATTTAACATCTAGAGATGTTCCGGGGATATTATCCGGGGTAAATTTTCAGAGAGGTTAAAATTGCCTGGGAGATTTTTTTGTGGGAGGGAGGGAGTTCCCACGGGGGAAATTTTCCATGGGAAAGTTTTCAGTGGGAGTAATTCTTCGTGGCGGAATTTTCCGCAGGAGATATTCTCCATGTGGAAATTTTTCGCGGGAGAAATTCTTCATCAGAGGATTTTCCGTGGAAGAAACTTTCCATTCGGAGGATGGGATTTCAATGAAAAATTTCCTGTTGAAGGAGTTTTCCGGCATGATTTGAAAAAGATCAAAAATTAAATGAAAGACAAGTCTTTTTTTTCAAATGAAAATAGGCTTAAGAGAAATTTCTAGGCGAAATTGTCCACAAGAAAATATCTGGGTGGAATTTTCAGCAGGGACGGATTTGTAGTGATGATTTCCTGGTATTAAATGAAAACAACCAAAAATTAAATAAAAAAGAAAAATTTCAACGGAAACTAGGGAGACATATTGAAACTTGAAACAAAAAGAAATCCTACCGTATGCGAGGGGAGTTACCCCCTCCTTTAAAGAGTTCCAATTATTTAAAAACAACTCCTGAAACACAAGGGCTATTTAATTAGAATAAGAAGCTTGTTTTTAAAATACTAGAAAAAACGTATATGAAGGGCATCCCTCTCATATACGGAATAATTTCTGTTCGTTTTAAGTTTTAATGCTGAACCTTACTTTCAGTTGAAAAAACCTGTTTTCTTTTTTTTTTATTTAATCACTGAAAGGTAGAACAAATGCTCAGGGAAAAAACATTGACATGTTGCTGAGTTTGAATAGCCAAAAGTAGTCAGTAGGTCATCTTTCGTTACCTTGATCCCGAGTAATTTCAAGTCTAGATTTCTATGATATTCACTCTTGTAATCGAAGTTTGTTTTTATTGCTTGATTTTCTATTATTCAAAGTTTAAAAAAATTGTGCAAAATACACTTTTATTATAATTGTTGGTACTTTTCTATCAGCCAGGACACATTCGAGAATTTGGATCTACAGGTACGGGGTAGAAACAACCGCTATGCTTGGGAAATAGATAGGATATATATATAATTTGGGCTGTATATTTGCACACTAGGGGGATGGTGGGGTGGGGGTTAAGTATAGCGGGGCTGCATGCAATAAGTAACCTAACCTAAATAAACCAAAATACCAACTAAATATTTATTAAAACATAGCTACAATGTAGTTTTCCACTGAATCGAAGCTAATTGTCTCCGTATACAAACAGCAATAAACTGGTTGTTGTATGATTTTATAGATTCAGATTCTCGAGTGTGTAGTGGCTAACAGATAAGTACCCAATTTTTTTTTAACTTTGCAAAGCCAAGAGTTAATCTGAATAAAACTGATCAGAAATATCGAAATCGATATATCGATTATCGAATATCGAAAGTAAAAATATCGATATTTCGATAAATCGTTTGATCAAATTATCGCCCAACACTACTTCAGGTTAACACAGATTCAATCACAAAGTTGGAGTGCCGAAAGTCATACCCGACAATGTACATGTTTATCTAGTACTCCTATAGTTTCAGGTCTTTGAACAACCCTACCAGTAACATACAGCTAATACAATATTCTGTTTTAGGAGCACTGTCGGCAAAGAGCTAGTGGTTGAGGGTTTTGTCTTTTTTTGGGAAGAGCCGATTGAAAAGTGATTTTGACAGAGACGCTGAAGTTAATATATTTTTGAATATTGTTGCCTCATTTACTTTGTACTTTACATAAATCCCTTTGTAGCTGGGAACATACTGGAAACGGATTTTGGAGTTCTTCTCTGCTAGTTTATTAAGCAGGTTGAAGAGGCTAAATGCGGCGATGGCATAGAATCAATTTGGTAGTTCTTAATCAGGAAAAGTCTAAGTCTGGCACAGGGGCGGATCCAGCATTTTTTTTAAGGGGGGCGCAAAATAGGCTGAAGCGATAAAAAAAATTTAGAGGGGGGGGGGTGCAAAATAGGTTGATCCGATAAACTTGCGTTAGGAACAAGTTTAATTAACAGAAACTTGGGTTAATTAAGTAAATTACACTACTTTAGACTACGCTAGGGGGGCGTGAGCCCCCTTGACCCCCTGGATCCGCCACTGGTCTGGCAGAGTGTGATTTCGCGGCAATTATGAGCGTTTCGCGAGTCATGCAAGTTCTCCGAGTCAATGATAATGGCAGTAATTTTAGCTGATGAGATGCAAGAGGAGTGAGGGTATGGAGGATGAGAGTAGGAGTGAGGATAAAATATTTTCCTGTTAGACCTCAGATTGTTGCAAACGTTGAAGGAGCTCCCGCTCTTTTGGCAACTTAGTTTTATCATATATTTTCTCCCATCGAGGAGGCACCCAATTCCCATCACCTAGTGAATATGTCAGAACACCACGTACGCCTCACGGCTCCACCACGCTTGGCACTGCTTCTACCATGCCTGGTACAGTCTCCCCCCCCCGCTTGGCACACTTCCGCCAAGCTTAATGCGCGCCATCTGATGTTCTGAAAGCGAGCTCCCTCTCGCTCTCAATAGTCAAATTTATGAAAGTTATAGAGTCGAATGTTTATTTTAATCGGTTCTTACATATTATAGTGACCACGTCAATATTTGGACAGGGTCACTTGAAACATAGCGATAAAAATCATTTAGTTTGCAATTTATAGTGATAGTGGGAAGTGTCTGATAGTACAATATTGCAGCCATGGATGTTCAAATAAAGATTTGGGATTTGCCAAGGACAGTAGAAGAGACAAGGGCGCCGACAGAAAAATTTTCCAGGGAGGTCCAGACACCAAAATAGCAGTGGTGGTTGGGTGACAATTTAGGTGGTTTAGGGTACCAAACAACGACTTTACCCCAAAAAGGACGAATTTGCAGTCAATTAAAATCCTGAGAAGCCAATTGATTTAAAAGTATCAGTAACTATATTTTAGGCTTCCCAGTTGCAAAAGAAGTAATGTCATGCCAAGCAGTACTGGATTCAACCAAGTTGATTCGCCTTATTTGTAATGAAATTAGGCTGCGTTTGGTGATCTGTAATTGCGTATAAGCTATAATGGGGGAGGGGGCGAGTCATTGCGTAGGTGGTGGTAGGATAGACCCCTACAAAAGTAAATTTTAATGGAAAACTGCTTACTCTTCATTGGGCTTCAGATAAATGTTGAAAGAGGTAGGGGAGTAGGAATTAATTAAAATGTTTCTCTATACAGCTAGTATGTTACATTCCCATATCTACCAGCAGAGAGGTGGAAAAGACAAGGCAGGCCATCATTAGCCCCGCCATGAAATTTCTTTGGGGTGGCAAATACTGCTAGGAACTTAGTTTTTAGCAATTTTAAATGGTAATATTTTTCTTTTTCTATTTGTATGAAGTACTTCAATGTATTTAAAAAGATGTATGTAATGTATTTATCGATAAGAAAATCCTATTGTAGAGGTTGTGATGGCTTCAGTTATGTAGAAGATCAAAAGTCTCACAGAATTTCCATCCCTACAAACAATAATACTCCTTTTCATCCAACTGAAATTCTTTAGTAATAATATTAACAAGGACTTTTCACCTAGATTACTATTTCTCGCCAATTTTTAAGTATATTCAAATTTTATCCAAAATAGAAATTACAAATTTAAAGTTAGGAAGCTACTAATCCACGTATAAAGATTGATTTGCAAATTTTAAAAGTGATAACCAGAGATTTAAGGACCGGTATACCTCAAATTATATCTAGATTAGGCCTGGGTATGATTTGGAAAACAATCACAAATTAAATAAAAAAAAGAGCATTTCAACCTGAAAGCAAGGAACAGATTTGAAACCTATTTGAACAGATTATTCTTTGTATAAAGGAGGATGTCTCCTCCCTAGCTCCTTACTCTTTACTGTGAAGTTAGGCTTTCTTCCGAATTCTTAAAGAAAATCTGCAATTTGAAAAAAAGATTTTTCAAAACACTAAAAAACTTTTGTGTAATGAGCAAGGTGTTGAGAAGGGGGCAGTCCCCCTTATATATAGAGTGATTCATATTTGTTTTAAGTTTTAAACTTGCTCCTTACTATAGTTGAAAAACCTTTTATAATTGTTTAATTACATGTCATGAAACTGTAAAGTTTTAGGAATACAATACTTTTGGTAACGCAGAAAAAATGATTTAGATTGCAATGATCTCTGTTTGGATTTTGATGGGTAATCAAACAGTTCGTGGTAACGAACTGTGCGTAAGGAGCGACTCGGCTCAATAGTAAACAAAACTCTAAAAGCAAAATTTTGATACCATTAGATAGATCAAAAGAGTTGGCTTATTATGCTAATTCCAAACATAAAAGTTTCTTTAAGTTTAGTCTTACCCATCAAAAGCTGCGAGTCTGAGAAAATTTGTCCGATTTTTGAAAAATAAAGAGAAAGACTCCCTTGAAGTAATAGAATTTTAATGAAAATCACACCATCAGATTCAGCTTATCAAAGAGCCCTACTGTGTAGGTTTCAAGCTCATATCTGCAAAAATGTAGAATTTTGTAATTTTTGTTAGAAGAAAAATCACGGATGCGTGTTTATTTGTTTGTTTTTTTTTCCACGGGGGATCGTTTCAACCCAGTGGGCCTAGAACGTTGGGAGAGGGACTATTTTAATGGAAATGAAAAGTTCTAGTGCTCTTTTGAGTGACCAAAGAAATTGGAGGGCAACTAGGCCCCTCCCACGCCACTTTTTTTCCCAAAATCGTCCAACCGAAATTTTGAAATAGTTTTTTTGTTCAGCACAGTTGAAAGAGCCAATACATATGTCTTTGGAGAAAAAACGACCCCCTACAGCCCCTAGGGAAAACTTTTGAAGTTATAAAATTTGCCCACTGTTTCATTGATATTGGGAAGCATGCATACATTTTTCGGGTGGGGAGGGAGGACGATTTTTCTGCTGAGGTATTTAGGAGGTAGGGGGAAACCCCCTCATGAGCTTAATAATTTTTGTTCGTTCTAAGTTTTAGTGTTGGTCCTTTCTTTTAGTTGAAACAACTTTTTTTTTCTTTATTTAATGAAGCTTAGAGACAAACATTTTTCTAAAGGCAATGGAAAAAGAATGTCAATTAAAATAAAAGTAAATAAAAATGAAAAAAATAAGTAATTACAAAAAATACACAAAACAATAGCCTACTTACAAAACTAAAATATAAACTCCCAGCATTCAGTTCTGTTGAGCAATGCCGAAGCGTTGAACGGATATTTTTTAATAATTAATTAAAAAAAACTTTTTCCACAAAATATTAAAAATTTAAATTAATTTCTGTTCGTTTTATATTGACGTTGTCTTTTAAGGGAAAATAATATAATACTTTAAATCTTTTCGTTTTTTCAAAGACCTTATAGTTTGGCCTGCTATTTGTATGCTGGAGAAAAAGTTTCAGCAATTTTTAACAACATACACCCTTTTATAAGTCTGGACACAAATAGTAGTGTTTAATTTAGTTTCATACCCCCTCTAGTTGACCTGAAATACCTTTCACAAAAAAATCTGTTTACTTTCTTTGATAGCTTGGATACACTTACGCTATTTTGACTTGGTTAAATTTAAGAGCAGAAGTAGCCCCGGAAGTTTGAACATAATACCCACAGCCGTTCTTGGGATACTGCTGAGATGCCTTATTGGGAATTAGCATTAACACAGTGTATTTGGATTTAATCTTAAGACAACATTTAGTTTTTAAACATAATGGGCAAATGGGAGGGTGGGCATGGAAGGGGGATTAGTTGCCCTCCAATCCCTTTCGACTATTAAAAAGAGCATCAGCCCTTTCTATTTTCAATCGAATCAACCCTTCTCGAAGTTACCACGACAACTCCTTCTATACAAGTACCCTGGTCTAAACAACAACAACAACAAAAAAATACAAAATACCCACATCGATCTTTACTATAAAAATACCGAGCCTTCCAATCACTTTCGACTAGAGTAGGGTAAGAGGTACCATTTCTGCCGCCTGTATAGCAATTCCTATGTTATTTGCGTACGGCACGTTCCATGGTAGCTTTCCAAGGCATAGTCTACAGCCAGTGGTTATTTGGCGGTGTATAATGTCCTCAAACAGGTTTTTTTTTCTGTTTTTGTTGTCAATTTCACAATGAATGTAGGTCATGAGTTCACATACACATTCTTAAAACTACACGTGATTAAACACGTTATAAAACTACGTGCTATTTGCTTATGTCCTGTTGGTACCATTCCAAACGATTGGGGATTCCCTGCCTGTTCCTAAACATTGCAAAAAAGATAACAGTATGAACGGGGGATTCCCCGGGCAAATTTGTTTCAACTCCAAGTTTTTTTTTCAATCAGAGTGGGTTTTTTTTTCGAGCTGACACCAGTTTTTTAGGCAGCCAATCAGAGAATTGCTTAACAATTCGTCATTGAAACCCCGTATAAAGTGTTCATGCTTTGGAATTCAATTTTCATTATGTATTAGCATATCGAGCATAGTACACTGGATTTTATTAACTCTGAAACAATGGATATTTCTATTTTCAATGTGAGTACACTTTCATTCTTTATTTCAGAAAAAAATCGTTTTACTAGTAAATTCAAATTTCAGGGGGACTTAGCCCCCCTCCAACAACACAAAGCTTAAAATATGATGCGTATATTCGATAGAAACGGCAAAGCACGCTTTTTTCTATTATGTAAAACAAAAAAACTCCCTTTTCCATTGCTCTGTTAGGAGTATAATTCTGTAGTTTTAGTTCGTTCTTTTTCGTTCAAAATGTGGCTTTTCCTATCGTGCCTTTAAAATGTACTATCTTCTTCCGCTCTAAATAAAGCCATCTGTGTTTAACATGTTACCAAAGAGGGGATGATTTCAAAACAACATTTGGCATGCGTCTTATCGGAATTAAGAAAACAAAAAAAAGACGGATATGTGCGATTCAAGACTCATTGACAAAAGAGTTTGTTTTTTGACCAAATTAGACAGATATTTTTCAATTGTATTTGATGAAAGTAAATGGATTTCATAGATGATTAAGAGGCTTTTATAAAAAATATATGACAGGGAAGAGGGCAATGAATCAATTCTAACACGGTTTTTCTTTACTTGGTATCCGTTAAAAACGAAATTTTTGTGTTAAATAAGTAATTCTTGTATCTTTTAAAAGAGCTTTACGGGGTTTGAGAGAGACTCTGTTCCCTGATTCCGTGTGGTTAGAGGGGGTTCTTTGTGCAGACTAATTTTTTCTTCTGTAAAAAAGGGAATTGTTTTTTTTCATGCTAAATTTTGCCTTCTTTTTAAGGAAGAGGATTCCTACAATTACCCTCCCCTGGAAAAGAGAGCTAAGACTAACGGCATTGCTCCAATACAACAAGTGGAGATAGGCGGTCCATTGGGGGCCACTCACATCCATTCCAGACCCACGCTGCCTGCTCAAAACTCACCAGTGCCAACTCCTATGCAGCCAGGTAGAAAGCTGAAAAGAGAATGGATAGTTGCTCACATGATGGGGAGCCCCACTGTCTCACCTGTACAAGCCAGTGACATCGCCACCACATCTATGCAAGAAACGGATGGCACTCAACAGCAGTCTGAATTTGGAAATGTGAGTATTTTCACCTCTAGCTTCTACCTATTTCTATCCAACTTTTTTTGTTTTTTTTTTTAAGTATTTTCTTTTCGACATTTTTCAACATCGTAAAAGTGTATGTCAGAGATATTAAAATGTTAATCCCCCCCCACCCCCGACCATTGTTTTAAATTTCTCTACCCCGCTCAGAGATTGCTGAATATAATGCATTTTTTTTATTAGCAAAGAAAGCACTCTTTTGCGTCTTTCTGAACTTTCTGAGGGGGTGGGCGGGGGTAACTATTTAGTTTAAATATTCTAGGAGGAGGAATTGAGTTTTATGGGGGGGGGGGGTCGAGGCAAGTATTTAGTTTAAATAATTCTAGGAGGAATTGAGTTTTGAGGATGGGGTGAAAAAATTAACATGTTTTTTTTTAACTTCATAAAATAATGGTTATTTCGCATAGAAAATAAAACCTTTTTTCTATAGGTTAATGAATTAGCCTTTTCGCCATTTTTTTCAACACTGTAAAAGTGTGTGTGTGTGTGTGTGTGTGTGTGTGTGTGTGTGTGTGTGTGTGTGTGTGTATGTGTGTGTGTGTGTGTGTGTGTGTGTGTGGTGTGTGTATGTATGAGTGTGTGCGCATGTGTGAATGTGTGTGTGTATGTGTGTGTGAACGTGTGTGAATGTGTGTACGTGTATGTGAACGTGTGCGTGTGTGAGTGTGTGTGTAAGTGTGAGTGTGTGTGTGAGTGTGTGCGCATGTGTGCGTGTGTTATTAACAAAATTTGTAATTTATTATGCATTGTTTTGTAAATAATGCTATAAGCAAAAATTTGTAATTTATCATGCATTCGTTTGATAAATAATGCTATAAGCAAAAAAAAAAGTGTGTTATAATTGTGATAAAACTTTCGTCAAAGAAAAAAACTTAATCCATTCATTTTCTAGTTTCAGGGGGAAGCTGTGAAAACTTCTGCCTTCCCTGGTCCGGGACTTCAAAGTATCATTGGTAATTGTCCCCTCTCACCGGATGATGATGTTAGTGAAGGTACGTTATTTGATATCCCCCTGGATTTTCAATTTACAGCTGAAGAAATGGACAGTCTTATGCAAATTGTTGGGCATAATTTTTCCGGGGATATTTTTTAACGACAACTTTACTATTAGTGAATTGAGTCCTGTACAAACAGGTGCAGGACATGAAAATAGTGCTATGTCCCCGGAATTGCGTGAATTTTATTTGTTAGAGTCTGCTCTAAGTCATTTACAAACATATAGGGTAGATTTTAACCCTCCCGAGGAAAACGCGGGCATTATTTTAACTGACCCTGTGAAAGTTCTCCATAGCTACATCGACAGAATTCGAGCACAAATTGAGATTCAGATTCAGAAATGGGAGGGTCAAGGGGGAGTTAAAGCATCAGTTAATCAAAAAGTCTATTTACAAAAGGGGACATCTGGGGAAATTTTTTATTTTCATTTTTCAACTGGGAACCAGACTTTTTACCCAGGTGTAAACGAATTTGAAGACAACTTTTTCAACTGGGTGAATAAATTGATATCAACTTTGGACACGTTTAGCGAGGGGGGAAGTGGGTCCACCATTTTATACATTGAACACATGGATCTGAATCTCAGTAGATTTAAAAAAATCTTTATTTTAAGGGGAGCGGGTAGTCGACAAATAAAATGCCGCCCAAATTTGTCGGCTACCAAAGGGGTTCAGAGTTTCAATTTTGAAACGGGGCTGCAATGTTTTAAGTATGCATTTTTAGCAGCAGCCCATAAAACATTAAAAAATGAGTCATCAATGAATAATCTCGACGGACTTGCTCGTAATGGTGGAGAAAATTTCCCTAAAGTAAATTTTGATTGTTTAGAGGGGAAATATCCGGTGTCCTTGAAAGAAATAACCATATTCGAGAAAGCAAATGAAAATCTTGGGGTGGGGGTGGTTGTTCTCCAGTATGACACAGAATTTGTAAATGGGGGAAAAACCAAATAAAAAAGGGGTTTTGTATTCAGTGAGGACACCAATGGTGGAAAATGTTAAAAATTGGGTATGGGTTATTTACGAGCCTCCCAAAGATGTAAATTCCTATGGTCATTTTTTCCCCGTTACTGCAATAAGTCGACTCTTATCTCAAGGCGTTCAGAAATGGGAACGTCTCTATTGCCCCATGTGCCTTTCCCCATTTAGATCTGAGCGAACATTCTCAGATCACATGAGCAATTGCAAAATTCATGGCAATCAAAGAATAGAAATGCCGGCAGAAGGCAAAGATATTTTACAATTTAAAAATTTCCAAAATTCCCTGCTACAAGTTGATAAAATATCTTTGGATTGTGAAACAAGACTGGTTGAGGTATCAGACCCATCAAGGCCAAATATAGTCAAGGAACACAAACTAGTTGCGTGTTCCTACGCACACGCTCGTCGCGATTCCAACAATAAAATGCAATTGGAAGAGTTTTTTTCGGCTATGGATGAGGAGGGCAGCATGGAAAAGCTATTGGTTTCTTTAATAAAAACAGCAAACGGGGCAATTTCACGATTACGTCACACCAACCACCCAATGACATTGTCAGATAAAGAGCAACTGGCATTAGAAAAGGGGAAAATTTGTTGGGTATGTAGGGGTGCTCTTGCCCCAAAAGACGCGGTCCAGGACCACAATCACCTTATTGATCCCAATTCAACGGGAAAAAGTAACTTTCGAGGGTGGACACACAATTCATGTAATTTAAAAATTAAACAGCAACTTTTTCCTCCTGTTTTTATACATAACTCTAACTACGATCTAAAGTATGTGCTACCAGCATTGGCACGTCTTCAAAGAAATGGAACAATAGATGATGCATGGGTGGTAGACAGCTTTACCTACAAAATCATACCTAAATCAGCGGAAAAGTTGCTTGTTTTGGAATTTATGTGGAAATTTGTTGAAGCCAACGTTGAGTACACGAATAAAATTCGCTTTTTAGATTCCTACAGTTTTTTCCCTAAATCATTGGGCGAATTAATTCAAGTGCAGAAAAACGATGACGGTTGCAATGCTTTCCCCCTTCTCAAGCAACAATTTCCAAATGATTTATATGATTTGTTGACGGTCAACGGCATCTATCCTTATGACCATTATTTGTTCCATGTCGAGATTCGCCGAGGAAACTATTCCTTCGATTGAATCGTTTTACGACAGTCTTCACGATCGTAGTTGCACCCCCGAGGAATACAGTTTTGCTAAAAAAGTGTGGGCAGAGGGAGGGTGTAAAAATGGGTTTGACTACTGCAAGCTGTATTTGTCGAGTGACGTGTTAACTCTGTTAGACATTATGTGTAAAAATACGGACAAAATCTATAAGGAGTTTAATCTTGATTTGGGCTATTATTTTTCATCTCCTCATCTAGTGATGGACCTCATCCTAAAAATTAGTGGGGAAAAAATTGGGTAATCACAGACATTGATCAGCATCTGTTCTTTGAAAAGTCAATGAGGGGTGGATTTGTCTTTCACGGGGATCGTATCTTGGAAACTGATCCAACTGGAGAGAAGACGGGGACAAAATCGGATGCAGTTTTCCTTGATATGAATTCTCTCTACCCCCCGGCCTTGTCCCATTATGCGCTACCTTGCGGTGACTATAAATGGCTCAATGACCCTCAAGCTCCCCATTTCCCCAACATTGGCGACAGTGTTGAGGAGAATGGACCGGTTGGATGGTTTTTTGAAATTGATGGGAGATACCAGTTGAGCTTCACGATTCAGTAAAGGATTTTGTTTTCCCGTGCATCAATAGACCTGTGACTAAGGACTCTTTGAGCCCTCGCAATAGGCGTTTAGTCGAGGTGGACGGATTGCATTGGACACCTTCAAAACAAAAACTTATTGCTGACCTTCTGCCAAAAAAAACATAGTTGTACATCATGTGGCTTTAAAATGGATGTGCAACAACGGTTTCAACGTCACAAAGGTTCACAGAGCACTCCAGTTTAGTCAAAAACCCTATCTGAAAACATTTGTTGACACTTTTGTCAACAAACGTTCAGCAGCGCAGACGAAGGCTGAAAAAGAAATTTATAAACTCATTTTGAATTCGGCTTTCGGCAAAATGTGTGAGAGTGTTCGTAATAGGAATCGTTGTGACGTCGTGACCGACCCCAAACAATGTGCTCGAATTATTGCCGATCAAAATTACACTTCCTTCACAATCATTGGCCCGGACATGGTACTATTGAATAGGAAAAAAAGACGCATTGTCTTGAATAAAAATATTGCTGCAGGCAGTGCGATCTTGGAGATCTCAAAAAAGCTCATGTTGGAATTCTACTACAATGTGGCTAGGGTACAGTGGCCGGAAAAGGGGCAAGTAGAGGTCTGCTACGGGGACACGGATTCTCTACTGTTAAAAGTAAAAACCCCAAATCTAATTGATGATTTGGCGCACGGTGAAATTATCAGCTCACGGATGGACTACACCAATTGGAGTGGTCTTTACCCAGAGCTAGTGAAACGTCGGGCACCCAATCAGCTTTTATTTTTTAAATCAGAAACGGGAAGCGACATGATTTCCCATGGTATGTTTGTAAGTCCGAAGGTGTACTTTATACAGACACACGACGAGGAAATCAAGAAACGTTGCAAAGGAGTACCCACGCGCTATGTGGATAAGAATTTCGACATGGAACATTTATAGGAATTGTATTGTTGAAAATACAATTCCACGAGCCAAATTGCTGGCAATTCGTTCTCTCAAATACAGGAACTTTACTGTAAATGTAGAAAAAATTGCCATGAGTACCATTTCCGACAAGGTCTATGTTTGTCAAGACGGTGTGACCACCCTCCCCCTTGGACACTATTTAACTTCAGACCGGGCCGAATGTGTTATCCATAGGGAAAGTCTCGGTTTGAATAAAGTCCTGTAAATTATTTCCTAAAACCTTTGGGGGGGGGGGGGGGCTCGCGGCCTTTTTTTGGGGGGGGGGGCTCGCGGCCCGGGGGGGGGCCGAGCGCCGCCAGCGCGGGGGGCGCACCGCCACTGTCAAAGTTATCTTTTTTGACTTAGAGCAGATTTTTTTTTGTAAATGTTTCATTCAAAAAAAGTGATATTTTTTCAAGTGCTCTCTAATTTAATGCTGTATTTTTTTCTCTATAAATAAACAAAAAAAAGTATTCAAGTGTTTTTTCTCTCTCTGTGCCCATGTAAATGTTGTATTTTTTTATAAATAAATTTTAAAAAAAAAGTATTTTTTCATGTTTAATGTGCTTTTTTCAATGTATTGTTACTTTTTTATGTATATAATAAAAGAAAATATGATTCTTTATTCGTCTTCTCATTCTTCTTGAAGAACAGAGTAGTAGTAGTAGGGAAATTATTTAGTCATTAGACAATTAGGGTCTACAGTTAGTTGTCCAGGTGAACTGTTGAAGGGAACATGTATCAATTTAAAACACCATTCAGATCGTTTCTGTGTGGGCCCTCAATGTCGGGCAAAACAACACTCTTAACTAAAATAATTAAAAATTGCGATAAAATGTTTGCGGAAAAGCCGAAAAAAATCTACTATTGTTACAGTATTTGGCAGGAGTCATACGATAAAATAAAAGCAATTGCTGCCATGGGATTGGTGCAGATACAGTTCATACAGGGACTTGATGTTTTCAACATTATTAAACCAAACTCTTGGCTGATCATTGACAATCTGGCTGAATCTATTGAACAATGGTCCCAGGAAATGCTGCAATTGTTCACTGTTCGCTCTCATCATGAACAGATTTCCGTTACTCTGGTTCTACACAATCTCTTTCATCAGAGCAAATGTATGCGAACACTTGCTTTGAACTGCACCTACTATATCATCTACAGAGTTGTTCGTGATTCTAGCTCGCTAATAACGCTCAATAAACAAATCTATCCAGGTGCCCCTAAATTTCTGCTCTCAGCATACAATCAGGCAACTAATAAACCCCACGGTTATATCCTATTGGATCTTAATCAAAATACACCCGAGGATCTGCGTGTAGTCACAGATATTTTCGACAATTAAATTACAGTATATCTCCCTGTGAACACTAAAAAGACCTATTGGTCGCTATCATGACACTGAAGAAACTACATGAAAATAGACATTTGTTTTCAGTTCTAAGCACTTCAAAACCTCCGCTTAGGAAAGCAATACTCAAACATGGTATTGACAATGATTTCATTAATCTAATATCTGAACTTTGTTTAAATTTGACCGAGGGTAATGTTCAACTGCCAGAAGTAGTTAAGCAACAGGCAAAGCAACATCGTTCCATTGTACGTACATTGGCCTCTAAAAAGAAAGGAAAGAATTTTAAAAGGAAACGACTTCTTCAGGCGGGCGGTAGCTTTTTCACACTTTTACTGCCAATAATTGCAGGACTTGTAGACAGTTTTCTCTAGATGGCAAAACCCTATAAATTGACTCCAATAGAACTCGCTCTCTCACCCGTCGAACACTTTGAGAACAATCTGAGTAAATTCCTTGACAATGAAAATATTGAGGATGATAAAAAACTGCTTTTACTTCAAGATGCACTTCGCCGAGTGGACAAACACAAGTCCTATCGGTCGAAGCCCACTGCTGCTGCTGCTGATCCCAAAAAAGAATCATCTTCTCAAGAGTCTGCTGCTGCTGGAACACTATTAAAGAAGGAGGAATTGGATTCAATTGTATTGAAAATTGGAAATCTAATGCCCCACTCATATCGTGAACAAAGTAAACGACTCCTAATCTATCTCTCGGAAAGTGGTCAAATTCAAGTTGAGAGCAATGGGGAAGGGATTATAATTCAGGGCAAGAGCTATAATCTACTTGATTTAATGTATGACATGGTTACAAATCGTAAAGGACTATTATCATTTGACGCTCATCTATACAACTTTCTACATACATTAAACTTCCCCAAAAGTCTTATTGGCAATAGACAAATTCTAAAAAAATTAAATGAACATGCATCATCATCATCATCATCAACAACATTGACACCATTAAAATATGAAGAAGATTTTAAATCAATTTTGGAAAATACTAGCACACCACTGAT
Organism: Artemia sinica; assembly: GCA_027921565.1. Taxonomy (NCBI): domain Eukaryota; kingdom Metazoa; phylum Arthropoda; class Branchiopoda; order Anostraca; family Artemiidae; genus Artemia; species Artemia sinica. The sequence continues at coordinate 60,757,591 of CM051263.1, forward strand.
AGCTAGACAAAAGCGAAGACGTATCAAGTCAACGTCACCATTACCACCACCATCACCACCACAGCCAGTATACAAAGGGTAGCGGACGCTACACAACGAGTTTAAGTTCAAAATGGTTGAAGTTCTGAAAGGTGTTTATGAAAATATTGGTGAGGCGGGGAGTTTAAGTTCCCCCACCACTCTTTCCAAAGTCACTGGTGTTCACACTAAAAGTGTACAAGACTATCTACAAAATGAATCAAGTTACACTCTGCATAGAAATCATAGACTTCGTGCCAATCAATATCGAAAAACTAAAGCCTTTTACCCATTGCATATAATGCAAGCAGATCTCCTGACTCTAGATGAGCTTCAAAGACGTCACAATACACCGTACAAGTACATTCTACTTGCAATCAGTGTTTTAGTCGCTATGCATATGCAATTCCATTGCGATCAAAGAGAGGTGTTGAAGTTGCTCAGGCCATTGAAAGTATTCTCGAACAGGATTCATATAAAAAAATTCAAACGGATCGCGGTAGTGAATTTGTTAATCCTCATGTTGCAAAAGTACTAGAGAAATATAGTACACTGCTCTATCATAGTCACAGTCCTATAAAGGCTGCATTGGCCGAACGATTGATAAGAACTATTCGACTTTTAATTTCAAGATATTGTACATTGAAAAATACACCGACTTTTATTCATGACCTAGATAAAATCATGTTGATTTATAATCAACGACCTCATCGATCATTGTCCAACTCTACACCAACGGAAGTTCATCATTCTGATCATGATACAATTGACACCTTTCTTAAACAGTATTCCAATGAAACGATTGTCAAGATGAAAAATAAATTCAATGTTGGTGATACTGTTCGAATTAATAGAACAACTAATGTTTTTGAAAAGGGGAATTACTTGTGGTCCACTGAACTTTTTAAAGTGGCAAAAATCCTAGACACTAAACCCATAACTTATCGCTTGCGTGATACCAAAGGTGAAGAGATTCTCGCGGCTTTTATGACTATGAACTGCAAAAAGTTAAAAATGCTAGTGAAATCTACAATGAAAAGATATTAAAGACACGTACTCGCAGGGGTAAGAAACAGTTACTTGTTCGGTGGCTAGGATACAACTCTGATTTTGATTCTTGGATCGGTGTTGAAGATATTGACAATGCCCAATGATTTCTATGTAACTTTCATGTCCAACGTTTCCGATCCTCTCTACAATGACTTGAATAGAACAAGTGATTTTTGGACAAAACTCTCCCCCGCCATCAAATTTGACGGTGCGTATGAAGTGGCTCTTGTCGACTGTATTCTCAAAAATACCTACGACATCCTGAGAAAGGATCGTAAATATGATATAAAAATTAGACCGTATGATTGGCCACCACCACCTTCAGGTGATCAAGAACAAATTCAAAAAATCAATTGGATGGATTATCCATATATTGAATTACCCTACGAGGAACTCACCTGTATGAATGATTTATGTCGTTCTATTAATAAAAGAATTTCCGCTCGTAAAAAAGGAGCTTTTCATTTCAACTATTCAAAGGAGGAGGGCAAGATTTACATTAGTTCACCTATTGCCAGCGAAACGGTTATTCTCAATGATAACCTAAAGGATGTTCTTGGCTTTAAGCTCAATATAGTCAATGGTAAAAGTGCCGGAAACACTAATTTCATTTTTGCTGACTACCCACCTGCCTTCTCCACAGACACTTGTATATTTCTCTACGCTTCATTTGTGGAAACATCGAGAGTCGGTAATTCAAATGTTCCCCTCCTACGAGTTCTTGAACGAAAAACCAATCAAGAGCATATTCATCACTACAATATAAAGCATCTTCAGTATGTTCCTGTAAACACTTCGTATTTGGAACTCTGCCAGTTAACACTAAGAAGTGAATTGGGTGATCCTCTAGCAATAACAAAAGGCCTAGCAGTGATTACATGTCATTTTCGACCCATTGTCAACGACAGCACAATCACCTAAAATGAACAATAGGAGAATTCCATTTGTCTGTCCCGATATCGATTATTATGTTGGTGCCTTGAGTCCACATCAAATAGGCAATGGATTGGACTACTACAAGGGTCGTACTACAATGTCTGGCTATGGTCTTGGTAGCTGGTTTGCTAGGCTATTTCGTTCTGCACTACCCCTTGCCAGAAAATATCTTGTACCTGCTGCATCAAATTTTGCTGCCTCCACACTACAGGACTGGGGGTCGGGTAAGAATTTCAAGGAGAGTGTTAAGGAAAATATTAGATCTTCAGCAAGAGCCGTTGGTGAGCAACTAAAATCTCGACAAAATGGGGAGGGATTGAAAAGGATGCGTTCGCGTCATTCACTCATCAGTCTCCACCCAGGCAGGAAGCAAAGGACATCAACAAGGACTTTGAGGAATAAAACAACGAAGGCCAATAAGCAGAAGAAGAAAAAGATTGTTAGATCAAAGAAGGATTTCTTCTCTTAAGATGACTTATCTCCCCCACAAGGAATCATATCCATCAATCAGTTCCTCATTGAATCTATTCAATGCTGAAAATGTTGATGTCAGTGTCAAGTATGGCTACTATGAACAATTTCATCCCCAACAACCCCTCTCGGAAAATATACACTTTCAAATATTTTCCAATGAAGACTATTTCATTGATTTGTCGTCAACATTTATTGATTTAAATGTTGCGGTGAAGAAAAAGTCAGATAATACAACTCCAAATGCCGGCGATGGTCTCTCCTATGAAAACTGTATTCTACACAACCTATTCAAACAAATTAATGTATTTATTAATGGAACATTGGTGAGCACTAGCAATAATTTATCCAACTATGCAAGCTACATACAATTTATGATGATGACGCCAAAGGCATACAAGGAGTTGAGAGGACAATCATTGGGCTATGAATATCGATCAGGTGTTGATACTGACGGTGAGTTGACTACTGCAGTGACCCAGGAGTATCATCTAGTTGGAAAATTAAATCATGAGATATTCAATATATCCCAATGGCTATCCCCCAATGTCAAGATTGACATAAAGTTACAGATGGCCCCATCAAATTTCATTTTGAGAAAAACACTTCCTGCAGCACCCGATGCAAATGTCATTATCACATCGGCAATTCTCCACGTCCGAAAACAACAAGTTATGAGCTCTGTTGCATTGGCAGTGGAAAAGCTAAGAGCCAATGGTAACAACATTAAACTTCTTGTCCCCCATACGATCACCAATCAACGTCACATTGCCACCGGCTCTCGTAGCTATAGCGATTCATCATTTATCAATGGAGAAATCCCATCAAAATTGGCTTTGGCCTTTGTGAAGAGTGGCAGTGCCGTTGGATCCTGGACTGAATCCCCCCATGATTTTAATTTTTTCGGTCTATCTAGCCTAGTGTGCAAAGTGAATGGTATTCCACTGTACACTCTATCATTTGACAAAAAATCCTATAGAACTCTGTACGAGTTGACCATGCAATCCCTAGATCATGACTCTCAACTATTTGAAAATGGAATAACCGATTCAATGTTTTCAAAAAATCATGGGGTTATTGTTTTGGACTTGTCTGGCACACAGGATATGAGCATAGTACGAACAGGGAATGTACGTTTAGAGTGTACATTTGCCAATGCTCTGACTGAGAGTATCACGCTAATATCACTGAGTCAATTTGAAACCTATTGGGAAATCACACCCGACGGCAGTGTTCTACTAGACCTAGCACCATGAACACAAACCAAATAATCAACGTATTTAGTATGGATCCATACATGTCCCAGTACAAGTCCTATTGCATACCTTCGGACTTCATTGAAAAAATTCCAAGTGTTAACAATACCCTAATCATTGTTAATAGCAGTCCATCGACTTTGAAGACCGGTCATTGGCTATGCATCTTTCAAACAGCGAAGAATATTGAATTTTTTGATCCTCTTGGCCTATCGTATAAATTCTACGCTCCATACATCAGCAACTTTATTGAAAGCAGGGGGAAAACTATTATTCAAAATCAACGAAGAGTACAGGATTTAACGACTAAGACATGTGGCTTTCATGCACTACTCTTTTTCATGTTCAGATGTCGTGGCTACACCTACAAGCAGTTTCTCGACATCTACGTTGACTTACCTCGATTGAACGACTTTCTAGTGGAAAATATACTTACAAGCGTATTTAATATTGATTATAGTGCCCTAAGAATAAAATGTTCTAAAAATGTATGTGAAATTGTTTATTAATAAAAAATTTATATACATGATAAAACGACTTTTCTACTCTTTAGATTTCATCCACTACTAGGTATTTGTCGACAACAACTAGTGCAGGTAGATTATCTGAATTCACAGTGTACTGATCCTGATGTAGTGCAATGTCAGAGTCACATTTTCTACAATAGAGTGTAACTTCACTCTTGTCATATCTCTTTGTATAGTCAATGATACTATTCTCATTCATTCTATAGAATTCACATGTTTCAATTTGTTTATTTGAAGTAATGTCACAAATAGTGTCCTCAAGTGTCGAATCACATTCCGTCACAGCCAAATAAAAATCAGTGGGCTTATAATCATAACACCCATTGTCTTCACAACGATGACGTAGAAACCATATTCTTTTGTTGTTCCAACAGTTGAATCGTTGACCCGTTTCCTCCTCCCAGAACAATCTAAAACCACGACGATACCAATCTCGTAGCAATAAACTAAAATCACGCTTAGGATTCTTTCCAATCATACCGGGATATGTATTCTCCCACTGATTACATTTATCATAATGACAATTGGAGCATAGGTGGCCTCTAGGATGAGAGTCACACACCTCTTCATGACAGGAATTACAACCTTTAATTTGTACAGCATATCCTCTATGCAATTTACACGGGTTGCATAATCTACACTTTTCATCATACTCCTCAATCATTGTGCAATTCTCACATGATGATGACCAGCTGCCCAGTGTGTACATACATAACGGACATGTATGGAACATTTTGTCATGTGTTGACACTCTCACTACCACAATGAAACTGAGCTAGCAACAACAAAAAAATTGAGAGAGAGAGAGAGGAGTAAATATCTCCGTTGTCTCTGATTGGCTGCCTAAAAAACAGGTGTCAGCTCGAAAAAAAAAACCACTCTGGTTGAAAAAAAAACTTGGAGTTGAAACAAATTTGCGCGGGGAATCCCCTGTTCATACTGTTATCTTTTTTGCAATGTTTAGGAACAGGCGGGGAATCCCCACTCGTTTGGAATGGTACCAACAGGACATAAGCAAATAGCACATAGTTTTATAACGTGTTTAATCACGTGTAGTTTTAAGAATGTGTATGTGAACTCATGACCTACATTCATTGTGTAATTGACAACAAAAACAGAAAAAAAACCTGTTTGAGGACATTATACACTGCCAAATAACCGCTGACTGTAGACTATGCCTTGGAAAGCTACCATGGAACGTGCCGTACGCAAATAACATAGGAATTGCTATACAGGAGGCAGAAATGGTACCTCTTACCCTACTGACTAGTAAGAAGGGCACTGGGCCTTTCGATTTTCAATCAAATGAGCCCTTTTTGAAACGAAAACGCTTTCTATACATACCTTATATGCCCCTAGGGCATAAATTACAACCCTTACACCAAGGGCTGTTAGGGTGGTTTGTCATCCTCTAAGACCTAATTTCCAGAACTTTCAACTGCGTTAAACAAAATGGCTATCTCAAAATTTTCACTGGATGTGTTTGGGGAAATGGTGGGCGTGAGTTAGTCGTTTTCCAATCACTTTCAACTATTAAAAATGACATTAGCCCTTTCAATTTCCATTCAAATGAGCCCTTTTGAAGTTTCTACGACAACACTTTCAATAAAAACCTTATATGCCCCCAGGGCATAACTTACAACCCTTGCCCTGAGGGCTAGGGGGATGCCATTCTCAAAGACCTAATTTTCAGAACTTTCTACTACGTTTAAAAAAAATGGCTATCTGAAAATTTTGATTGGATGTATTTGGAGGGATGGTGGGCGTGAGAGGGGGGTTAGTTACCCTCCAATCACTTTCGTCTATTAAAAAGGGCACTATCCCTCTCAATTTCCAATTGAATGAGCCCCTTTTGAAGTATTACGACAACTCTATCTATAAGAAACCTTACATGCCCCCAGGGCATAACTTACAACCCTTGCACTGAGGGCTCTGAGGGGGTTATCATCCTAAAAGACCTAATTTCCAGAACTTTCAACTACGTTGAACAAAATGGCTATCTTTAAACTTTGATTGAATGTTTTTGGGGTAATGGTGGGCGTGAGTGGGGGGTTAATTACTCTCCATTCACTTTCGACTATTAAAAAGGGCAGTTTCAATTTCCAATCAAATGAGCCCTGTTTGAAATTTCTACGACAACTTTCTGTATAAGCCTTATATGCCCCCAGGGAATAACTTACAACCCTTGCACTGATGGCTCTGAGGGGGTTATCATCCTAAAAGACCTAATTTCCAGAACTTTCAACTACGTTGAACAGAATGGATATCTCAAAATTTTGATTGGATGTGTTTGGGAAAATGGTGGGCGTGAGAGGGGCGTTAGTCACTCTCCAATCACTTTCAACTATTAAAAAAGGCACTAGCCCTTTCAATTTCCAATTGAATGAGCCCTATTGAAGTTTCTACGACAACACTATCAATGAAAACCTATGCCCCCAGGGCATAACTTACAACCCTTGCCCTGAGGGCTGTGATGGGGAGGGGTTGTCGTTTTTAAAGACCTAATTTCCAAAACTTTCAACTACTTTGAATAAAATGGCTATCTAAAAATTTAGATTGGATGTGTTTGGGGAAAAGGTAGACGTGACAGGGGGGTTAGTTGCCCTCAAATCACTTTCGACTATTAAAAATTGCACTAGCCCTTTGAATTTCCAATAGAATGAGCCCTTTTTCAAGTTTCTACGGAAAATATTTCACTAAAGCCTTATATGCCCCCAGGGCATAACTTATAACAATGACCCTGAAGACTGTGGGGGGAGTGTCCTGCTCAAAGGTATAATTTCCTTAACTTTGAACTGCGTGGATCAAAATGGTTATCTCAAAATTTTTATTGGATGTGTTTGGGGAAATGGTGGGCGTGGAAGGGGTGTTAGTTGCCTTTCAATCATTTTCGACTATTAAAAAGGGCACTAGCCATTTCAATTTTCAATAGAATGAGCCCTTTTTGAAGCTTCTACGACAGCTTGTTCTATAAGAACCTTATATGCCCCCAGGGCATAACTTACAACCCTTGACCTGAGGGCTGTGTGGTGGGGGGGGATTGTTATCCTCAAAGACCCAATTTACGGAACTTAAAACTATGTTGGATAAAATGGCTATCTCAAAATCTGATTGGATGTGTTTTGGGAAAAGGTGGGCGTGAGAGGGGGGTTAGTTGCCCTCCAATCGCTTTCGACTATTAAAAAGGGCACTAGCCCTTTGAATTTCCAATCGAATGAGCCTTTTTTGAAGTTTCTACGACAACGCCTTCTATAAAAAGAACAACTTATATGCCCCCACGGCATAACTTACAACCCTTGCCCTGAGGACTGTGGGGGAGTTTCCTTCTCAAAAACACAATTTCTATCTGAAAATCAACTACGCTGAACAAAATGGCTATTCAAAAATTTTGATTGGACGTGTTTCGGGAAATGGTTGGCATGGAAGGGATGTTAGTTGCCTTACAATCACTTTCAACTATCAAAATGGGCACAGGCCACTCCAATTTCCAATGGAATGAGCCCTTTTCGAAGTTTCTACGACAACTTCTTTGATACGAAGTGTCCTGCTCTAAAGGAAAAAAAATAATAAATAATACATTGTGCCAACATCGTTCTTATAGCCCCCAGGGCATAACTTAAAACCCTTCTCCTGAGGGTTGTGGGGGAGTGTCCTCCTCAAAAACATGTTTTCTATTTGGTAATCAACTACGCTGAAAAAAATGGCTATCTCAAAATTTTGATTGGATGTGTTTGGGGGAATGATGTACGTGGGGGGGGGGGCTAGTTGCCCTTCAATCACTTTCGACTATTAAAAAGGGCAATAGCCACTCCAATTTCCAATCGAATGAGCCCTTTTCGAGGTTTCTACGACAACTCCATCGAAATGAAGTGCCCTGTTATGAAAAAAACAAACAAAAAAGAATAAATAGTACATTGTACCAACATCGTTCTTTACTTAGGCAGCGCGATTGCGCTGCCTATGATATCGACAGTTTTGAACTTGGTTATCAAACACCAAAATATTTAATGCCTTTAGACTTAGAGTTTATAAAATGTCACGCATTTTCAAAGTAGTTTATTCAAAGTAAAACATTAAAACTAAGATTAAGAATATCAGATAAAAATTTTTATTCAATATTTTTAATTTAATTTTGAATACCAAAAGCCGGTATATTTGACGCCTTTATACTTCATAACTGTAATTTTTTTTTTTTTAAGTGACAACTAGATAAATACAATCGCTCCTGGAGAAAAAATATTAATAAACACAAAAATCGTTTCCGTTCAGGGGGAAAAAACAGAAATTCCCAGCATTCCGTTCAGGGGAAACATACCTGATTTTAGTGGCTTCATATATTAGTTCATGGGTACTCTGGCAATGCAAGCAAAGTTGACGGCATATTCTTACCAAAATTGCCCATTATTAAGTTGTTTTCCTTATGTTTTCTATAATTTTACGAGCTTTCTTGTGTTCTAACAACTGCTCTAATTACTAATAAACAAATGCATATTTAGGATCACCAAAAAAGCTGATTCTTTGATTTAATGTTATCAATAGTTAGGCTCTTACACTTTCGCTATTGACAAGGATCGTTATTCACTTACCATTCATTACTATGAAGAACTGGATTTTTTATTTTGCTCCAACCAAATCACATAGAAAACATATTTGTGGAAAACTGGTTAGGGGTCACTCAGTCACAAATTAGAACTTTTATTTTCCTTATTGAGGGTCAAAATCTATCGGCAGGCAGCCAACACTGGGGCAACTCACATTTTTTCCATGGTTTTTCCCTATTCTGCTCTCTTTCCTTTGGTTTCCTTAGGCCTATAATTACTTTACAATCCCAAATTTCCAGGGGGGCATACCCCCCCCCCCCTCCTGCCGGCATCCATGAGAAGAGACTATTAGACTTTTCCAGGATAAGGGGGTGTTCCCAAAAACAAAACAGTGCGTCAATGGACGCAACATGACTTTATACTCTTTCCAGAAGAATCCATTTTGGAAGTGTCCAACTAGGCCAAAAAAGTCGGTTGGCCTGACAATACGTGGTTTGCTAACAGTAAAATATCAATTGTTACTACAGTTCGTTTCATTTATTACTGGGTTTACGAAACTGACATCTATGTGTTCTGAGCTGCCTGATTTCCATAATTCTCTGTTGCAGTTTCCATAATTTTGTTAATAAAGTATTATATTTTTATCATACTAAGGTCTGTCTCATTAGGATTAACTTAACCGAACTTCACTTCTTGGGTGTGGTTGTTATAATACGTAAGTACCTTTTAATATTTAGCTATCAAACGGTTATTAAGAAAATTCATTCTGTAAATTAAACCATATCTGGTAGAATTTGGCATTATGGGAAGCTTCTTCAACATCATCAACCGTTAATGAAACTACAGCATATCTTTACCCCGCAATCCGGCTACCGATAATTACGTCCTATGCTAGGAAGTAGCTAAAACTCCACTAAATCCCCGTTGGGGTGTAGTAATCACTCATCATTTAGGCTTAAAATACCGACACCTCCCAGCACGGGGCATATTAATTCATCTCGATCTTTATTGACTTTAGAGACTCATACACGCAAACTAAATGTTTTATTCATAAATGCATCTTGTGAGTCGAGCGTGGATCAAATATGACCTTTTAATAAGAAGTAAATGATTGATCTTTGTTTAACAAGGTTTCGACTCGTAATTATTTCTTGGTCGATAGTTAATTATTTCGCCTGCCTTTATTTGGTCCTGATCTCTTATTTATTATTCGATAATTGCGTATTGTTTAAAATGGGCGGAATTTACAGGTCGCTATTGAAATTCCATTGGTTGGAGTTGTGTGTAAGTATTAAAACGTTTAAAATCGATTGCGAGATGAAAAATATATGTTGTAATAGACAAAGTGATGTAACCATAGCATGCAAATACATACTCAGAAATGGATTATTTTTTTTTAGGGGGTAGGGGGCAACATATCAAGAGATGGCCAAATTTGAAAAGGTACTTGTATGATAAACGCCCTACCGCTCAAGTTGTTCATTCATTGACGCATTACAGAACCGTTTTTTTCGTTAGTTTCTTTCAGCTTAGTGTGAGACAAGACAAAGAGAAGTAGCAGAATAGATAGGAAATATAACTTGGACTATATATTTGCACATTAGGGGGAGGTAAAGCATTTGGACAGTGTGAAGTTAGAAAACAATTCTTACTACTTAATATGCAGAATAATTTTACCTAACACATTAGGTATGCAGACCCTCTATACTTTACCCCCCCCCCCTAATGTGCAAATATATAACCCACATTTGTTTATAAAGTGTCATATTTTTATCATCCTTTGGTATATTTCATTAGGATTGAGCGCCAGAGAAACATATTAGAAGAACATTAGGTAGGGCATATAGCATACAAGTATCTTTGAAGAAACCGGAAAAAGTGGACGAATTATCCGAAAAAGTATTTCTACATAACTGATTTATTTTGAACTGCACCTCCCCAAGATAATTCTACGCGCATGCCTACGACCACTTTCATGGAGACTGACAGGTAATAGCCTATTTATGACAAAGGGGTCGAGAAACTCAATCCATGCAAAATCAAACCCAAAAAATCAACCCAAACAAAAATCCGCCGCCCTAAATTTCGCGAGGCAAAATTTACTTAGCCAAAAATTCTATCCTACAAAGCTCGACGCAAGAAAAATTCAACCCACAATAAATTAAATTCACAGAAAATTTTACCCAGCAAAAACTCAAACTATTAAAGTTCAATCCATCGAAGCTTAATCCCCAAAACTCAACCTAGTATCGTTCAGCTCAAACAAAGCCTAATATCAACAAAGGTCAGCCCAGAGTGACATTCAGTCCAACAAAACGCGGCTCGAGAAAATTCAATATACACTAAAAGCTGCAACCGGTAAGACTCACATCACGACAATCCAAGGAATTCAATCTACTTAATGTAGAAAACTTGAACTCTCAACCCAAAAAGATGATCTCACAAAACTCAATCCAAATATTTAGATTAGGGAAACAGGCCTTGTACCAAACCCAAGTGAGTAATGATAATCGTTTTAGGTTTAACCGAAGAATAAAGAAACTTGGATAGAACTTGTCTTTCTTCTGTTTTGTTGTAAGTTTCGGTGTATTTAGATAAATTGATAAAAAGTCCTTTAGAAAATAAATTTTTGTGTTTAATAAAGTGGACAAAGAATGACTAAAGAATAGATAATTCAACTATAAGAGGATTTCTTTGTCTTTTTTTTCTGACTTTAACTGAAGTCATGCTTATATTTTTCAAACAGATCGTGGTAACTAAATGTAAGTAAGGAGCGGCGCTACTCAATAGTAACCAAAACTCAAAAAATGATTTTGATATCAATAGATACATAAGGAGAATTGGCTTTTTATGCTGATTCTAAATATACAAGATCTATTAAGTTTAATACTACTAATCAGAAGCTACGAGCCTGAAAAGGTATGCCTAATCTTCGAAAAAGCGGGAAATACCCCCAAAAACCAAGCAAGCTCAATGAAAATACCCAATCAGATTCAGAATATCAGAGAATCCTGCTGTAGAGGTTTCAAGGGTCTATCTGCTAATGTGGGACTTGGTATTTTTGCCCGAAGAAAGGTCACTGATGTGTTACCCCCCTATAGTTGCGGGGGAGCGGTTGTAAGTTATGCAGTTTGCCCATTGTTCACATACAGTATTTGTTATTTGGAAATATAAACCAGGGTGTAATTTGCTATGGGGCAGGGGGAACAACTGCCCCCTCCAGACCCAAGTTTGCCCCTAGACCTCAGTGTTCCCCCGCAGCTGAAATTTAGTTTGTGCAAAGATGTCATTAAAATTAAGATAAGCCTTCTTAATTCAAGTATCCAGAGCAACAGGTCAATTTTCTTTAGTATATCTTTGCCTTCATGGTAATATATGACTCATTTTTCAGTTTCCTCTGTCCTTTTCACTTGATTTGGGTAAATTGGCTCAAGCTTTGTCCCTCCCTCCAGGATTTTGACGGCATTACGCCACTGATAAGGATATTTTTTGGGGAGAAATTTTCTGCGAGGGGGATTTTTTGGGGGTAAGAAATTTTCCAGGGGAGATTCCATGTGGGAGGAGAGGAGGGAAGAGAATTTCCTGGGATGATTTAAAAATGGTCAGAAATTAAATAAAAAAAAGGTTTTTTCAAGTAAAAGTAAGGAGCGACATTAAAATTAAAACTAACAGAAATTATTCCGTATTTGAGGGGCTGTCACTTCATCAACCCACGCTCTTTACGCCAAAGCTTGGATTGTTGTCATAATTATTTAGTAAAGACTGCTTAAACATAAAAATGGTTGAATTTGAATAAGATGTATTTTTGAAGAACTTAAAGACTTTGGCGTAAAGAGGTAGGGTTGATGAAGGGACAGTACCCCTCATATACGGAATAATTTCTGTTCGTTTTAAGTTTTAATTTTGCTCTTTACTTTCACTGGAAAAAACTTGTTTTCTTAAAATCCAACTTCATTATAGAATTTTTGTTTTTCTAAGGATGAATTCTTTGAATAAAATCTCCAAAATGTCTTGATAACGGGAAATACTTTTTTAAAGTTAATGTGTGGTCAATCATAGGCAGCGCGCTAGCGCTGTCTAAGTAAAGAACGATGTGGGCACAATGTGTTTTTTCTCCACCCGGGCACTTCGTATCGAAGGAGTTGTCGTAGAAACTTCGAAAAGGGCTCATTCGATTGGAAATGGGAGTGGCTAGTGCCGTTTTTAATAGTCGAAAGTGATTGGAGGGCAACTAGCCCCCCTTCCACGCCCATCATTCCCCAAAACACATCCAATCAAAATTTTGAGATAGCCATTTTGTTCAGCGTAGCTGATTTCCAGATAGAAAATATATTTTTGAGGAGGACAATCCCCCACAGCCCTCAGGGCAAGGGTTTTAAGTTATGCCCTGGGGGCATATAAGGTTTTTATAGAAGGCTTTGTCGTAGACACTTCAAAACAGGCTCATTCGATTGGAAATTCAAGGGGCTAGTACCCTATTTAATAGTCAAAAGTGATTGGAGGGCAACTAGCCCCCCCCCACGCCCATCATTTCCCCAAATACATCCAATCAAAATTTTGAGATAGCCATTTTGTTCGACGTAGTTTTAAGTTCTTGAAATTAAGTCTTTGAGGTTCACAACCTCCTCACAGCCCTCAGGACAAGGGCTGTAAGTTATGCCCTGGGGGCATATAAAGTTTCTATACAATGCGTTGTCGTAGAAACTTCAAAAAGGGCTCATGTGATTAGAAATTGAAATGGCTTGTGCCCTTTTTAATAGTCGAAAGTAATTAGAAGGCAATTAACACCCTTTCCACGCCCACCATTTCCCCAAACACATCCAATCAAAATTTTTAGATAGCCATTTTGTTCCACGCAGCTAAAGTTCAGGAAAGTATACCTTTGAGAAGGACACTCCCCCCAGTCTTCAGAGCAAGGGTTATAAGTTATGCCCTGGGGCATATAAGTTTATATTGAAATCTTTGTCGTAAAAACTTGAAAAAGGGCTCATTCGATTGGAAATTCAAAGGTCTAGTGCCCTTTTTAATAGTCGAAAGTGATTTGAGGGAACTGGCCCCCTTCTCTCGCCCATCTTTTCCCCAAACACATTCAAACAAAATTTTTAAATAGCCAATTTATTCAGTGTTTTGGATTTCCAGATAGAAATTATGTTTTTGAGGAAGACACTCCCTCACAGCCCTCAGGGCAAGAGTTGTAAGTTATGCCCTGGGGGCATATAAGGCTTTTACTGAACGCGTCGTCGTAGAAACTCCAAAAATGACTCATTCGCTTGGAAATTGAAATGGCAAGTGCCCTCTTTAATAGTCGAAAGTGATTGGAAGGCAACAAACACCCCTTCCACGCCCACTATTTCCCCAAACATATCCGATCAAAATTTCTTGATAGCCATTTTGTTCCACCAAGTTTAAAGTTCAGGAAATTATACCTTTGAGCAGGACACTCTCCCCATAGTCTTCAGGGCAAGGGTTATAAGTTATGCCCTGGGGGCATATAAAGTTTTTATTGAAATGGGCAACTAACCCCCCTCTCACGCCCACCATATCCCCAAACACATCCAATCAAAATTTTGAGATATCCATTTTGTTCAACGTAGTCGAAAGTTCAGGAAATTAGGTCTTTTAGGATAAAAACTCGATCAGAGCTTTCAGTGCAAGGGTTGTAATTTGTGCCCTGGGGGCATATAAGGTTTATATAGAAAGTTGTTGTAGAAATTTCAAAAGGGCCTCATTTGATTGGAAATTGAAATTGCCCTTTTTAATAGTCGAAAGTGAGTGGAGAGTGATTAACCCCCCTCTCAAGCCCTCCATTACCCCAAACACATTCAATCAAAGCTTAGAGATAGCCATTTAGTTCAACGTAGTTGAAAGTTCTGGAAATAATGTATTTAAGGATGACAAACCCCCGAGAGTCCCCAGGGCAAAGGTTGTAAGTTATGCCCAGGGGGCTTATAAGGTTTTTAATGATAGAGTTGTCGTAAAAAACTTCAAAAGGGGCTCATTCAATGGAAATTAAGAGGGATAGTGCCCTTTTTAATATTTGAAAGTGATTGGACGGTAACTAACCCCTCTCTCACGCCCGCCATTCCCCCAAACACACCCAATCAAAATTTTCAGATAGCCATTTTGTTCAATGTAGTAGAAAGTTCTGGAAATTAGGTCTGTGAGAATGACAACCCCCCCCCCCCACCCAGCCCTCAGGGCGAGGGTTGTAAGTTATCCCCTGGGGGCATATAAGGTTTTTGTTGAAAGCGTTGTCGTAGAAACTTCAAAAGGGCTCATTTGATTGGAAATTGAAAGGGCTAGTGCCATTTTTTTAATAGTTGAAAGTGATGGAGAAAGACTAACGCCCCTCTCACGCCCACCATTTCCCCAGACACATCCAATCAAAATTTTGAGATAGCCATTTTGTGTAACGTAGTTGAAAGTTCTGGAAATTAGGTCTTAGAGGATGACAACCACCCTCACAGCCTTTAGGGTAAGAGTTGTAGTTTATGCCCTGGGGCGATATAAGGTGTTTATAGGAAGTGTTGTCGTAGAAACTCGAAAAAGGCTCATTCGATTGGAATTCGAAAGGCCTAGTGCCCTTTTTAATAGTCGAAAGTAATTGGAAGGCTTGACATTCTTATAGTAAAGATCGATGTGGATGTAATGTATTATTTTGTTGTTATTGTTTAGACCAGGGCACTTTGTATCAAAGGAGTTGTCGTAGGAACTTCGAAAAGGGATCATTCGATTGAAAATAGAAAGGGATGATGCACTTTTTAATAGTCGAAAGTGATTGGAGGGAAACTAATCCCCCTCCCACGCCCACCCTCCTATTTGACTTCATATTTAAAAACTAAATGTTGCCATAAGATTAAATCAAAATGCACTGTGTTAATGCTAATTCCCAATCAGACATCTCAGCAGTATCCCAAGAACGACTGAGGGTATTATGTTAAAACTTTTGGGGCTGCTTCTGCTCTTAAAATTTAACCAAATCAAAATAGCGTAAGTGTATCCAAGCTATCAAAGAAAGTAAACAGATTTTTTTGCAAATGGTATCAAGGTTTCCATTACAGGTCAACTAGAGGAGGTATGAAACTAAATTAAACACTACTATTTTGTCCAGATTTTTAAGAGGGTGTATGCTGTTAAAAATTGCTGAAAATTTTTCTCCAGCATACAAATAGCAGGCCAAATTATAAATCTTAAAAAAAAAAGATTTAAAGTATTATTTTCTTTTTCTCTGAAAAGACTCTGTCAATATAAAACGAATAGAAATTAATTAAAAAGACTTTTTCCACAAAATAAATTTTTCAAAGAAAAGTAAAGAACTCCATTAAACAAAAAATGAGCAAAAATAAATCAAATAACCTACCAAGCGTGAAACTACCACAAATCAGCATAGATAAATAAATGAAACCCAAAACGAGCAGAAATTACACTAAATAACCGAGTCAAACTCAAAACGAGCAAAAATTAATATAAGTTGGGCTCAAAACCCCCTATGCCTTCCCAAGGCCAGAACATAATTTGCACTTTACTGAAAAAAATACAAATGAATGTGCATTGTCAGTTTAATATACATTTACTGATATTTAGCAATCAAAATCTTAATATTATTAAATTTATTAAAGTTATAAAAGTAAAAACATATATATTTTTTTCAGTAAAGTGCAAATTATGTTCTGGCCTTGGGAAGCCATAGGGGTTTTGAGCCCAACTTATGTTAATTTCTGCTCGTTTTGAGTTTGACTCGGTTATTTATTGTATTTTCTGCTCGTTTTGGGTTTCATTTATTTATCGATGCTGATTTGTGGTAGTTTCACACTTGGTAGATTATTTGATTTTATTTTTTCTCATTTTTGTTTAATGGAGTTCTTTACTTTTCTTTGAAAAAATTATTTTGTGGAAATATTTTTTTAATTAATTTATAATAAAATAAGATGATACTCTTAATCCTATCTTCTGTAAAAAACAGCTTTCTCTGGCAAAATAAAAAAAATAATTGATAACAATATATCAACCAAACAAGCCCGTATCCAGGGATTGACTCCCCCCCCTGAAATTTTTTCCGACTCGTAAAAACGAAATAGAACTGAATAAAAACAAATTTTTATGCGTTGTTTAACGTTTTTTTGTAACCCCCACTCCACCCCCCAAAACAAACTTTTGTACCCCCCCCTGAAAAAACTACTGGATACGGTCCTGCAACCAAGGAACAGAATTTTTCGCGTTGGGGTTAAGGAGGGAGTCTGGAAGGGTTAAGTTCAAGTTCTTTAATAATCAGTAATAAAAAATCCCAAAACTATCAATATAATGACCAAGAGTGAGGTTAACTCGTTTGTGGGTTATACACGCAACAATTAATAAATAACACTATCTTCAAATACCGGAATAAAATATGGCCCTTCAGCTCACCATATGGTAACAAAAAACAAAAGGCCCAAAAATTCGAAATAAGCAAATAAAAAATAAATAAAAGGAGGAGCCTCCACTCCAGAATTCAAGTTAAATTAATAACTAAATGAATCTTTAAGCTAATTTTATTAACATAAAGGGGTATCAAGGAACCCCTTTACGCCCCCCCCCCAGTCGTAGAGTGAAACAGTTCGTGCAACCAAACTGTAAATTTGGGCAATTAAGATTGCAAATATAATTAATAAGCCAAGCTTTTTGCAAAAATATTAATTGTTTCTGCAGGAACATTTGCTTTTGTAGGAACCACTTTAGCAAAACAGAAAGGGCTAAAAAGGAGGCGATCCGCAAATTTTACTTTATCTACAACATTATTCAAATTACTGAGTCCCAGCTTCATCACACATTGTTTTGTCATATTAAAAATTAATGAAAGTATAACACACGATTTACCATTTGCACATCACTTATATGCAACAGAATATGCATAGCTCTGTCAATTAGGAAACCGTTTCTAATTGTGAAAGGAATCACATTCCATAGCCTCAGATATTAACCATTAAAATTCACTATGTGCATATCATTCACGGTTTATGATTGTCGATTCAACTATACAAAATCACTCAATCAGGTTACAATAGAAATCACGATCTTTTATAGCAGCCGCCATATAAAGTCTTGTGCCTTAGTCCAGGAATGGAATATTGATTTGAATTCACGCGGAAAAGGTGATACTGTTAGCTTATGGTGTAATGAGTGTCGGTAGGTCATACATAAACCTATGATTAATAGGTCTTTGGAGAGTTGCCGTGTTTAGTATGCTATGACCGTGCAGAAGTTGGGGTGTTTGCGGGAACCAATGTTCAAATTATCCC
This sequence comes from Artemia sinica, assembly GCA_027921565.1. Lineage (NCBI taxonomy): Eukaryota > Metazoa > Arthropoda > Branchiopoda > Anostraca > Artemiidae > Artemia > Artemia sinica. The sequence goes on from CM051263.1 coordinate 60,775,665, forward strand.
AGAAAATATCCTTGATAATTACTAAAATTAAAATCATAAATATAGACTAACGGAAATTTGCCTCTAGAATGCTATGGGAATAACTAGGCTTGAAATTGCATTGGCTGTTCATAAGGTTGAGCCACCTTAACAGCAATAGAATAAGATATAGAACGATTTGAAAATAGTAATGATAATAATAATAATAATAATAATAAAGAGCAGCACTGCCCTCTGAATCCGATTGGCCTTTTCTTTAATTTTCATTTATCTTGTAATTTGCAGTAGATATATTTCAAAAGACGTACCTGTTTATTTTTGTTTGAACATCACTTTGAAATCAGTATTCATTTATTTCTAAATTTTTATAGAAATAAGGTAGAAAATATAATAGCATATAAATTAAAAAAGCCCCTATATTCAGAGTAAAAACAAAGGTGTAAAACCGGTTGTCTAACATAGTGGAGCATCGGACTCCGAATGTGGGTGTCAAAGGTTCGGACGAAACACTATTATTTTTTCTATCGGATAAAAGTAAAATATGTCATTTTTGTTATAATCTATTTTGTGGAGAGAAATTCAATATTAGACTATTTTACGCGTGCAAATGGATAAAGAATTTGTCTAAAGTAGATAGAAGGAGGAAGGTTTTTTTCCTTTGCAACTGAGTATTTTTTAAGTTTCAGTTCTATTATTTCTATCCTGTTTTGTCCCACAGTGTGGGGGTGGGGTCGAATTGACACTTTCAGGGAGAGATTTTGTTTTTATGGGGGATTGGGTGAAGGTGACATTTTATTTGAACGGAGATTACCTGTGCTAGAATAGGAAAGAACTAATTGGACCCTGCCTTCACGTTTTGGATGGTTGAGGTTTTTTCATAATCTCAGTAATCTGCCTTCACTTCACTAGAAGAGACTTTTTAATGATATCCTATCAGTACTTGGCGTTTATCGAAACACGGTACCCATAATTACAGTGTTTTCTGACGGATACAATGGAAGACCTGAGTAGAATGCATCGTCTGGATTCTTCAAGACATATAGGAAACATTTCTACAAGACACATACACCTTTTCAAAGAGAGTGAGTATCACGTAGACATTTTTTAATTGTTTGATTGACGTTTTTGGGGAGATTACGTTCCTTGACACCTTTTCAGAGCATATACTTATGGATACCTTTCAAACAACGTGATTAAACACGCTTTTACAAACGGAAATGTTTGATTGACATTTGCAAAAAGAGATAAGGAATTCGCAAATTGGACACTATGAACGATATTAATTAATGTTTGAACAATAGGAGTGTGATATAATTTTTTAACAAGAAATCTCTGAATAAAATATTTTTGGAGGGATGGGAGATAGTTTTGCTTGCCTTTCATTGGTACCTTTCCAGAGCATGTACTTGACGATGGAGAAAAAGGGTTAAAGTGATTAGCAATTACGAGCGGGGATTCCCCACTGGTTCCTGAATTGCCTTACGTTCCTTGACACCTTTCCAGGCATGTACTTGACGATGGAGAAAAAGGATTAAAGTGATTAGCAGTTAAGGTAACCTCAATGGTGTTTGAACAGTGTTGTCAGTTTAAAATAGGGTCCAACATTATAGTATACTAAAAAGTTGATACTAAGAGAGATGTAGATGGCAAGAAAATAATTTTAATAAAGAAATCCAGAACAAACCATAGAAATCCTTGCAAATCAAGTAGTAAGGTGTATGTGAGTACGAACCATCAAGGATCATAAGCACCAATGACCCTAACCAGCAGAGACATCAGCCCTCCATAGGTCCCCTATCCCCAAACTCGAAGGGCGCCCCCCTACCTCCAACTTTTTGAGCCCCCTTTTTTATTTTTTTTATTTTTTTTGGCAATTGACATTTTTCTGATAACAAGTATCATTCATTACGATCGTAGCTTTCAAATGTGAAACTTAAGTCCATTTTTTGGATTGAAAAATAAACTATTTTTGTAAAATCTGAGTTAATAGGAGTCTTTCACCGTAAACTCTAGTTTTTTGTAAGAAAACTATGGAAAATACAATTCTCTGGTTCAAATGTGAAACTTAAGTCCATTTTTGGATCGAGAAAATCAACTATTTCCGTAAAATCTGAGCTAATAAGGGTTTTGACCGTAAACTATAGCTTTTTTTGTAAGAAAATTATGGAAAATACAATTCTCTGGTTCAAATGTGAAACTTAAGTCCATTTTTAGATCGAAAAAATTAACTATTTCTGCAAAATCTGAGCTAATAAGGGTTTTTGACTGTAAACTCTAGTTTGTTGTAAGAAAATTATGGGAAAATACAATTCTCTGGTTCAAATGTGAAACTTAAGTCCTTTTTAGGATTGAAAAATAAAACTATTTCTGTAGAATCTGAGCTAATAAGGGTTTTTGACCGTAAACTCTAGTTTTTTGTAAAAAAATTATGGAAAATACAATTCTCTGATTCAAATGTGAATCTTAAGTCCATTTTTGGATCGAAAAAATAAATTATTTCTATAAAATCGGAGCTAATAAGGGTTTTTGACCGTAAACTCTAGTTTTTTATAAGAAAATTATGGAAAATACAATTCTCTGGTTCAAATGTGAAACTTAAGTCCCTTTTTGGATCGAAAAATAAAACTATTTCTGTAAAGTCTGAGTTAATAAGGGTTTTTGACCGTAAACTCTAGTTTTTTGTAAGAAAATTATGGAAAATACAATTCTCTGGTTCAAATGTGAAACTAAAGTCCATTTTTGGATCGAAAAATAAAACTATTTCCTTAAAATCTGAGCTAATAAGAGTTTTTGACCGTAAACTCTAGTTTTTTGCAAGAAAATTATGGAAAATACAATTCTCTGGTTCAAATGTGAAACTTAAGTCCTTTTTTGGATCGAAAAATAAAATTATTTCCTTAAAATCTGAGCTAATTAGGGCTTTTGACCGTAAACTCTAGTTTTTTGCAAGAAAATTATGAAAAATACAATTCTCTGGTTCAAATGTGAAACTTAAGTCCTTTTTAGGATCGAAAAAATAAACTATTTCTGTAAAATCTGAGCTAATAAGGGTTTTTGACCGTAAACTCTAGTTTTTGGCAAGAAAATTATGGAAAATACAATTCTCTGGTTCAAATGTGAAACTTAAGTCCATTTTTGGATCGAAAAAATAAATTATTTCCGTAAAATCTGAGCTAATAAGGGTTTTTAACCTTAAACTATAGTTTTTTGTAAGAAAATTATGGAAAATACAATTCTCTGGCTCATAGGTGAAACTTAAATCCAGGTATGGATCGAAAAAATAAACTATTTCTGTAAAATCTGAGCTAATAAGGGTTTTTGACTGTTAACTCTAGTTTGTTGTAAGAAAATTATGGAAAATACAATTCTCTGGTTCAAATGTGAAAATTAAGTCCTTTTTAGGATCGAAAAATAAAACTATTTCTGTAGAATCTGAGCTAATAAAAGTGTTTGACCGTAAACTCTAGTTTTTTGCAAGAAAATTATGGAAAATATAATTCTCTGGTTCAAATAGGAAACTTAAGTCCTTTTTAGGATCGAAAAATAAAACTATTTCTGTAAAATCTGAGCTAATAAGGGTTTTTGACCGTAAACTCTAGTTTTTTGCAAGAAAATTATGAAAAATACAATTCTCTGGTTCAAATGTGAAACTTAAGTCCCTTTTAGGATCGAAAAAATAAACTATTTCTGTAAAATCTGAGCTAATAAGGGTTTTTGATCGTAAACTCTAGTTTTTTGCAAGAAAATTATGAAAAATACTATTCTCTGGTTCAAATGTGAAACTTAAGTCCTTTTTAGGATCGACAAAATAAACTATTTCTGTAGAATCTGAGCTAATAAGGCTTTTTGACCGTAAACTCTAGTTTTTTGCAAGACAATTATGGAAAATACAATTCTCTGGTTCAAATGTGAAACTTAAGTCCATTTTTGGATCGAAAAAATAAACTATTTCTGTAAAATCTGAGCTAATAAGGGTTTTTGACTGTAAACTCTAGTTTGTTGTAAGAAAATTATGGAAAATACAATTCTCTGGTTCAAATTTGAAACTTAAGTCCTTTTTAGGATCGAAAAATAAAACTATTTCTGTAGAATCTGAGCTAATAAGGGTTTTTGACCGTAAACTCTAGTTTTTTTGTAAGAAAATTATGGAAAATACAATTTTCTGATTCAAATGTGAATCTTAAGTCCATTTCTGGATCGAAAAAATAAATTGTTTTTTTAAAATATGAGCTAGTAAGGGTTTTTGACCATAAACTCTAGTTTTTTGAAACAAAATTATGGAAAATAAAATTCTTTGGTTCAAATGTGAAACTTAAGTCCCTTTTTGGATCGAAAAATAAAACTATTTCTGTAAAATCTGAGTTAATAAGGGTTTTTGACCGTAAACTCTAGTTTTTTGTAAGAAAATTATGGAAAATACAATTCTCTGGTTCAAATGTGAAACTTAAGTCTATTTTGGATCGAAAAATAAAACTATTTCCGTAAAATCTGAGCTAATAAGGGTTTTTGACCATAAACTCTAGTTTTTTGTAAGAAAATTATGGAAAATACAATTCTCTGGTTCAAATGTGAAACTTAAGTAATTTTTAGGATCGAAAAATAAAACTATTTCCGCAAATTCTGAGCTAATTAAGGGTTTTTGACCTAAACTCTAGTTTTTTGCAAGAAAATTATGGAAAATACAATTCTCTGGTTCAAATGTGAATCTTAAGTCCATTTTTGGATCGAAAAAATAAATTATTTCTTTAAAATCTGAGGTAATAAGGGTTTTTGACCGTAAACTCTAGTTTTTTGTAAGAAAATTATGGAAAATACAATTCTCTGGTTCAAATGTGAAACTTAAGTCTATTTTTGGATTGAAAAATAAAACTATATCCGTAAAATCTGAACTAATAATTCAATATTTTTTTTCATAAAAACAAACTTTTTTTTTTAACTTCGAAATTTTTCAACTTTATTTATTTTTTTCTTTTTGTACATATCTTAAAATGTCAAAATATGCTTACGGTTCTAACAATTGTGCTCTATGATTGGTCAGAGACACGATGTGGCTTTCCCACTGGTATTCTATGACGGTTATCGACACTACCTAGTCTATTGCATGTATTAAATCAGTATTTTTTACGCAGTGGAACGATAAACACATAAGTCATATCTTTTAAAAAAAGTGAAGATGGAACATTTTAATAGAGTGTGTTCACATAACAAGGTTATTGTAGCATTGAATGCCGACAAGGAGAAGTATTTAAACTATGAAACAAGTACAAGTGGTAGCACTATTGGAAATGTATGCATGCATTGTCATGACAGTAAGGAATTAAACATCTTTGGAAGACCGAAAACTTTCAACTCTTATGATGGTGGTTATGCGAGATTGAGATCTCCAGAGATGATTGCACTCAAAGAGAATGCTAACATAAAAATAATTGTTGATGATAGAGGACAACTCCTTGCTACTGCTTCAGGTAACACATTACCTACGGATACATCCAATCATCAGCTTTCGGGTATTAGTATTCAACGGAAGGCTAATAAAAGAAAGGCCTACTCTGCTACTAATATCGTAAACCATATCTTGTTTACGTGCCGAAACTGTTACCTGTGTAAAAATAATGTGTTAATAGACAGTGAAATTGCCAGAAAAATAAAAATGGCATTGTCAGAAAATATCACTACGGAATATAAAGATGAAACGATGAAAAACAAAGCACCAGCAAACGTTACTGGCATTGATCAAACAGTCAATGAATCAAATAATACCAAAGACGAAAAGCATATTGAGCCTGTCATGAGACACCAGTAAAAATTGTGTATGATTCAAAATGGAATAATGATTATTCTACTGATTACGAACTAAGAGAAGACAATAACTACAATATCAAGAGAGAACATGGTGAACTATTTTATGGAACAGATTCAAAATGTCCAAGGTTAATCATTGATATTAATAATGTATCATAATATATTTTTGTATTAATATTCTACATAGCATTATTTCATTAAAAATATTACATTGTTATGTGTTCATTATTTTTTAGAGTAAGCTAGCATATCAAGCGTTTAGAATGTCCATTGAAACATCGGAGATGTAAGAAAAGGAATTTGCGTACATCTATTGTCAGACACACTATTTCCGTAAAATCTGAGCTATTAAGGGTTTTTGACCGTAAACTCTAGTTTTTTGTAAGAAAATTATGGAAAATACAATTCTCTGATTCAAATGTGAAACTTAAGTCTATTTTTGGATCGAAAAATAAAACTATTTCCGTAAAATCTGAGCTAATAAGGTTTTTGACCGTAAACTCTAGTTTCTTGTAAGAAAATTATGTAAAATACAATTCTCTAGTTCAAATATGAAACTTAAGTCCAGTTTTGGATACTCATAATGATGAGGACTGATGGTTCTAATTCAATAATTTTTTTTTTAAACTTCAAAATTATTCAACTTTATTTATTTTTTATCTTTTTTTTGTACGTATCTTAAAATGACAAAATATCTTTCTTGAATTCACCTCTTGGATACACAAAACAGAAATTAAAAAAAATTGTAATTTCCAGACTTCATTTGCATGCAATAGATACCGAGAGTTCTATGACTCCTCCCCGCAATGAATTCTAAGGGTTTTATGACTCCTCCCCACAATGAATTCAGATGGTTTTAGGAGTCATACCCCTAGCCATAACTCCATTCAACCTTGAGCGAAGATATAAAACTTTGATGATGTATTTCTCTTCTTAACAACTACATTAATAGCTTCCAAGATGATAGGACTCTATGACACAGAATTTATCGGTTTGAAAAAATCCTCTTGTGGTGTTATATTTGAATGTGCATTTTTATTATTGTCAATGGAACTCGAAGAAATTGACTGTTATCATTGGATAGTGAACTATAACATGTTTGAGTATGATAAAAGCTTGTGGAGTACTACATTACATCGTATAAACAGACTGGGATTCTACGATAGAGTGATTACACCACTTAATAATAGTGGTCAGGAACTGAGAAATGTCCAGGAGGAAGTCAGTGAAATTTGCAGCTTTTTCGGGATTGAAGCACTCTATGTAAAGGGTAATGTACCTACAGATAAAGTTTTAATTCAAAAGTGTGACCCTAGGATTCCACTTTTCAATCTAGAAGAATTTAAGTGTCCTAAATTTGAAGGAGTTTATCATCGTCCTGAAGACGAGGTCAGGTTCTTCGCGCACTGTATACCTAAGGACATATCTGATCGTGATAAATGCATTAGACATGGTAAAAACTATTCTATATCATGGGACCATCTTTTCTGGATGTTTAAGAGTGAACGTGTGTATGACTATGTGTCATAATATAATTTTGTATTAATATTTTACATAGCATTATTTCATTAAAAATATATTATGCATTACATTGTTATGTGTTCATTATTTTTAGAGTAAGCTAGCATATCAAAAGTTTAGAATGTCTATTAAAACATCGGAGATGTTAGAAAAGGAATTTGCATACATCTATTTTCAGACACATGAGGTAACATTGACAAAATATAGGTATCAGAATGAATAAATTCTTTATCAACATCCGTTGTTGGATATGTCATTATGTCATTATGAAAAAATTGTAAGTAAGTAGGAAGTAGGTAAGTAAGTAAGGAAGTAACAAACTCTTTCTTGAATTCACCTCTTGGATACACAAAAAAGACATTTCATTCGAGAAAATATGAAAATATTTGTAAGTAAGTAACACACTCTTTATTGAAGTCACCTCTTGGATACACAATACAGATACTTCATTCAAGAAATTATGAAAAAATCGCAAGTAAGTAACAAACTCTTTCTTGATTACGTACTTCTTGATTTCTTGAGTAAGTAACAAACTCTTTGACGAGGTTACGTGCGCGCACGTAACCTCGTCTAAATTAACCCTAAAAATTGAAATAAAGCTATGTCGACTTTGCATATTTTATTCAACATATCCGACAGTTGATGCTGAAAAAGCATAGAGTTTGTTACTTACTTACTTAAATTTTTTTTCATAATTTCTTGAATTTAATTTCTGTATTGTGCATCCAAATGGCGAAATTTCTGTATTTTTAATTTCTGTATTGTGTATCCAAGAGGTGAATTCAAGAAAGATATTTTGTCATTTTAAGATACGCACAAAAAAAGATAAAAACTAAATAAAGTTGAATAATTTCGAAGTTAAAAAAAAAATATTGAATTAGAACCATCAGTCCTCATCATTATGAGTATCCAAAACTGGACTTAAGTTTCACATTTGAACTAGAGAATTGTATTTACCATAATTTTCTTACAAGAAACTAGAGTTTACGGTCAAAAACCTTTATTAGCTCAGATTTTACGGAAATAGTTTTATTTTTCGATCCAAAAATAGACTTAAGTTTCACATTTGAATCAGAGAATTGTATTTTCCATAATTTTCTTACAAAAGACTAGAGTTTATGGTCAAAAACCCTAATTAGCTCAGATTTTACGGAAATAGTGTGTCTGACAATAGATGTACGCAAATTCCTTTTCTTACATCTCTGATGTTTTAATGGACATTCTAAACGCTTGATATGCTAGCTTACTCTAAAAAATAATGAACACATAACAATGTAATATTTTTAATGAAATAATGCTATGTAGAATATTAATACAAAAAGATATTATGATACATTATTAATATCAATGATTAACCTTGGACATTTTGAATCTGTTCCATAAAATAGTTCACCATGTTCTCTCTTGATATTGTAGTTATTGTCTTCTCTTAGTTCGTAATCAGTAGAATAATCATTATTCCATTTTGAATCATAGTGTCACAATTTTTACTGGTGTCTCATGAACAGGCTCAATATGCTTTTCGTCTTTGGTATTATTTGATTCATTGACTGTTTGATCAATGCCAGTAACGTTTGCTGGTGCTTTGTTTTTCATCGTTTCATCTTTATATTCCGTAGTGATATTTTCTGACAATGCCATTTTTTTCTTGCAATTTCACTGTCTATTAACACATTATTTTTACACAGGTAACAGTTTCGGCACGTAAACAAGATATGGTTTACGATATTAGTAGCAGAGTAGGCCTTTCTTTTATTAGCCTTCCGTTGAATACTAATAACCAAAAGCTGATGATTGGATGTATCCGTAGGTAATGTGTTACCTGCAGCAGTAGCAAGGAGTTGTCCTCTATCATCAACAATTATTTTTATGTTAGCATTCTCTTTGAGTGCAATCATCTCTGGAGATCTCAATCTCGCATAACCGCCATCATAAGAGTGGAATGTTTTCGGTATTCCAAAGAAATTTAATTCCTTACTGTCATGACAATGCATGCATACATTTCCAATAGTGCTACCACTTGTACTTGTTTCATAGTTTAAATACTTCTCCTTGTCGGCATTCAATGCTACAATAACCTTGTTATGTGAACACACTCTATTAAAATGTTCCATCTTCACTTTTTTTTAAAGATATGACTTATGTGTTTATCGTTCCACTGCGTAAAAAATACTGATTTAATACATGCAATAGACTAGGTAGTGTCGATAACCGGTCATAGAATACCAGTGAGAAAGCCACATCGTGTCTCTGACCAATCATAGAGCACAATTGTTAGAACCGTAAGCATATTTTGACATTTTAAGATATGTACAAAAAGAAAAAAATAAATAAAGTTGAAAAATTTCGAAGTTTAAAAAAAAAGTTTGTTTTTATGAAAAAAATATTGAATTATTAGTTCAGATTTTACGGATATAGTTTTATTTTTCAATCCAAAAATAGACTTAAGTTTCACACCTGTACCAGAGAATTGTATTTTCCATAATTTTCTTACGAAAAACTATAGTTTACGGTCAAAAACCCTTATTAGCTCAGATTTTAAAGAAATAATTTATTTTTTCGATCCAAAAATGGACTTAAGATTCACATTTGAATCAGAGAATTGTATTTTCCATAATTTTCTTGCAAAAAACTAGAGTTTACGGTCAAAAACCCTAATTAGCTCAGAATTTGCGGAAATAGTTTTATTTTTCGATCCTAAAAATTACTTAAGTTTCACATTTGAACCAGAGAATTGTATTTTCCATAATTTTCTTGCAAAAAAACTAGAGTTTACGGTCAAAAACTCTTATTAACTCAGATTTTACAGAAATAGTTTTATTTTTCGATCCAAAAAGGGACTTAAGTTTCACATTTGAACCAGAGAATTGTATTTTCCATAATTTTCTTAAAAAAACTAGAGTTTACGGGCAAAAACCCTTATTAGCTCATATTTTAAAGAAATAATTTATTTTTTCGATCCAAAAATGGACTTAAGATTCACATTTGAATCAGAGAATTGTATTTTCCATAATTTTCTTACAAAAAAACTAGAGTTTACGGTCAAAAACCCTTATTAGCTCAGATTCTACAGAAATAGTTTTATTTTTCGATCCTAAAAAGGACTTAAGTTTCACATTTGAACCATAGAATTGTATTTTCCATAATTTTCTTACAACAAACTAGAGTTTACAGTCAAAAACCCTTATTAGCTCAGATTTTACAGAAATGGTTTAATTTTTCGATCCATACCTGGACTTAAGTTTCACCTATGAGCCAGAGAATTGTATTTTCCATAATTTTCTTACAAAAAACTAGAGTTTACGGTCAAAAACCCTTATTAGCTCAGATTTTACGGAAATAGTTTATTTTTTCGATCCAAAAATGGACTTAAGTTTCACATTTGAACCAGAGAATTGTATTTTCCATAATTTTCTTGCAAAAAACTAGAGTTTACGGTCAAAAACCCTTATTAGCTCAGATTTTACAGAAATAGTTTATTTTTTCGATCCTAAAAAGGACTTAAGTTTCACATTTGAACCAGAGAATTGTATTTTCCATAATTTTCTTGCAAAAAACTAGAGTTTACGGTCAAAAACCCTTATTAGCTCAGATTCTACAGAAATAGTTTTATTTTTCGATCCTAAAAAGGACTTAAGTTTCACATTTGAACCAGAGAATTGTATTTTCCATAATTTTATTACAACAAACTAGAGTTTACAGTCAAAAACCCTTATTAGCTCAGATTTTACAGAAATAGTTTATTTTTTCGATCCATACCTGGACTTAAGTTTCACCTATGAACCAGAGAATTGTATTTTCCATAATTTTCTTACAAAAAACTATAGTTTACGGTCAAAAACCCTTATCAGCTCAGATTTTACGGAAATAGTTTATTTTTTCGATCCAAAAATGGACTTAAGTTTCATATTTGAACCAGAGAAATGTATTTTCTATAATTTTCTTACAAAAAACTAGAGTTTACGGTCAAAAACCCTTATTAGCTCAGATTTTACAGAAATAGTTTATTTTTTCGATCCTAAAAAGGACTTAAGTTTCACATTTGAACCAGAGAATTGTATTTTTCATGATTTTCTTGCAAAAAACTAGATTTTACGGTCAAAAACCCTTATTAGCTCAGATTTTACGGAAATAGTGTTATTTTTCGATCCAAAAAGGACGTAAGTATCAGATTTGAACCAGAGAATTGTATTTTCCATAATTTTCTTGCAAAAAACTAGAGTTTACGGTCGAAAACTCTTATTGGCTCAGATTTTACGGAAATAGTTTTATTTTTCGATCCAAAAATGGACTTTAGTTTCACATTTGAACCGGAGAATTGTATTTTCCATATGTTCTTACAAAAAACTAGAGTTTACGGTCAAAAACCCTTATTAACTCAGATTTTACAGAAATAGTTTTATTTTTCGATCCAAAAAGGGACTTAAGTTTCACATTTGAACCAGAGAATTGTATTTTCCATAATTTTCTTACAAAAAACTAGAGTTTACAGTCAAAAACCCTTATTAGCTCAGATTCTACAGAAATAGTTTTATTTTTCAATCCTAAAAAGGACTTAAGTTTCACATTTGAACCAGAGAATTGTATTTTCCATAATTTTCTTACAACAAACTAGATTTTACAGTCAAAAACCCTTATTAGCTCAGATTTTACAGAAATAGTTTATTTTCGATCCAAAAATGGACTTAAGTTTCACATTTGAACCAGAGAATTGTATTTTCCATAATTTTCTTACAAAAAAAACTATAGTTTACGGTCAAAAACCCTTATTAGCTCAGATTTTACGGAAATAGTTTATTTTTTCGATCCAAAAATGGACTTAAGTTTCACATTTGAACCAGAGAATTGTATTTTTCATAATTTTCTTGCAAAAAACTAGAGGTTGCGGTGAAAAACTTCTATTAACTCAGATTTTACAGAAATAGTTTATTTTTCAATCCAAAAAATGGACTTAAGTTTCACATTTGAAAGCTACGATCATAATGAATGTTACTTGTTATCAGAAAAAATGTCAATTGCCAAAAAAAAAAGAAAAAAATAAAAAAATGGGGGAGGGGGCTCAAAAAGTTGGAGGGAGGGGCGCCCTTCGAGTTTGGGGATAGGGGACCTATGGAGGGTTGATGTCTCTGCTGGTTAGGGTCATTGGTGCTTATGATCCTTGATGGTTCGTACTCACATACACCTTACTACTTGATTTGCAAGGATTTCTATGGTTTGTTCTGAATTTCTTTATTAAAATTATTTTCTTGCCATCTACATCTCTCTTATTATCAACTTTTTAGTATACTATAACGTTGGACCCTATTTTAAACTGACAACACTGTTCAAACGCCATTGAGGTTACCTTAACTGCTAATCACTTTAACCCTTTTTCTCCATCGTCAAGTACATGCTCTGGAAATTGTCAAGGAACGTAAGGCAATTCAGGAACCAGCGGGGAATCCCCGCTCGTAATTGCTAATCACTTTAACCCTTTTTCTCCATCGTCAAGTACATGCTCTGGAAAGGTACCAATGAAAGGCAAGCAAAACTCTCTCCCATCCCACCAAAAATATTTATTTGAGATTTCTTGTTAAAAAATTATCCAATCACTAATTAGAATCAATCACACTCCTATTGTTCAAACATTAATTATTATCGTTCATAGTGTACAACTTGCGAATTCCTTAACTCTTTTTGCAAATGTCAATCAAACATTTCCGTTTGTAAAAGCGTGTTTAATCACGTTGCTTTGAAAGGTATCCATAAGTATATGCTCTGAAAAGGTGCCAAGGAACGTAATCTCCCCAAACACGTCAATCAAACAATTAAAACTGTCTACGTTATACTCACTCTCTTTGAAAAGGTGTATGTGTCTTGTAGAAATGTTTTCCTATATGTCTCGTAGAATCCAGACGATGCATTCTACTGACCTGCAAAGGAAGACCAGAAACAAAGCAGACCTGAGAAACTTCACGTAAGATAGGAATTGTTTACTGCAAATGCATATCTTTACATGCAAATGACGACTTTTTATCTAAAATATAAAAAAATAAGGCAAGCTCTATCTGCATTCTCGGTGAAAGCTTATGTGAAAAGGGGAATTGAAGTTGTTCTCGCTTCTGCGATTTTTCGATGTAGTGAATTGAGGGGGTCCTGAAGATTTGACACGTACAAGATCACAACCAATCAGAGGGCTACAATCCGACGAGTACAAGACCACACCCTCTTTCTAGACCAATCAGAGAGCTAGAAATACTAACGGGAATGACGTAACGAATAGAAGGAAGGACTTTCAGTATTGTTGTTATTAGTGTGAGAACAGAATTCGAGGAGCGAGAATAGTTTGACTCTACTCGTTTGTTTATTTGGCAAGATATATATATTTGCAATAAGGAGTGAAATGTTTACACTATTAGAAGTTGATAGTGGAGCTGGCAGCAGCAGCAATGATACAAGAGCACCAAACATTGCGGTAGAAATCACGAGAGGTCTCGACTTTGTCTCGAGTGTGAAGAAGTATATGCAAGATATGTTTTATCTTTGAGTAAATTTAAATTGGAGGACCAATTACGCTTCGCTGCGAAAGTCGATATAGTACATATACATAGACTTCAAAGTGCATTAAATGCAATAGTGAAGTATATTGAGGACAATAAGTTATATCGGTAATTGTGTATTTGTAATATATTATTGATGTAATTATGCTCACACAATAAAATTGTTTCGAAATCGAAAATGTTCCCTTTCTTTTTGTTAGATTTTTTTTTAAGTAGGTTATCGAATATTCTTGAAGTAGAACAAATCGTGGTTATTCAAGAATCAGCAGTGAAAGTGTTAGGATTGAAAAATGAATAAATTTCACAAAGAGAGAATTAAGTCAAATCTTGTGATTATGGAAAAATGTTTGATTCTAGATGACGATTTTCTCGAGTTATCTCTTCAACGGAAAATATTTTCCCAGGGAACACTTGAAAATATAATGGGGAATGATTCTCCACCATTGGACTATTGTATGTAGCTTTTACAACGTGACTCAAATGCTCTTACTGAATTTATTGATATATTAATTGAAACAAAGCAGAATAATATCGTGGATATACTTTTGAAAACTTTGCCATAGATTCTATGTAGATGAATCTCTCTTCAAAAGAAGTTATGTAACGTCACAGAGTTACCCCTCTCTCTCCTATCCCCCCTCTGAATTTATCGAACGTGGATCAGTTTCCTTTTAGCTGTGAGAGAGTTGACATCGGAAACAAAAAAAAATAAATTTTCTATACATGTCCACTATATATGTATACTTTAGGCAATTGGTCATCATGTGAGAATTGTACAACTATTGATGAGCATAATGAAAAGGGCAAATTATGCAACCCGTGTAAATTACATAGAGGATATGCAGTACAAATTAAGGGCTGTAATTCATGTCTTGAAGAGATTTGTGACTCTCGCCCTAGAGGGCAAATATGCTCCAATTGTCACTATGGCAAATGTGATCAGTGGGAGAATACTTATTCTGGTATGATTGGAAAGAACCCTAAACGAGATCTTAGTTTATTTCTACGAGATTGGTATCGTCGCGGTTTTATATTATTTTGGGAGGAAGAATCAGGTCTACGATTCAACTGTTGGGGTAATAATACAATTTGGTTTCTACGTCATCGTTGTGACAACACTGCCTATTATGACTATAAACTTAGTGATTTTTATTTGGCTGTTACAGAATGTGATTCACCATTTGAAAACACTATATGTGATATTGCTTCAAATAAACAAATTGAAAAATGTGAATTTCACAATATGAGTGCAAATAGTACAATTGACTATACAAAGAGATATGATAAGAGTGAAGTTACATTGTACTATGGAAAAAGTGACCCTGACTTTGCAGCCAATCAAGATCAATATACAGTAAATTCAAATGATCTACCAGCATTAGTGGTTCTCGACAGTTGCCTCTACCTAGAGGAAAAAGAAATCTAAAGTGAAGAATAAGACATTGTTGTTGTGTATATACATTTTTTGTATTAATAAACAAATTTACATACATTTTTAAAACACTTTACTCGTAGGGCACTAAAATCAATATTATACAGGTCTGAGAGCATATTTTCCACCATAAAGTCATTCAAACGTGGATTGTCTACGTAAATGTTGAGAAACTGCTTGTAAGTATAACCTCGACGCCTGAAGACGAAACATAGTAGTGCATGAAAACCGCAACTTTTAGTCGTTAGATCCCGCCCTTTCTTTCGATTTTGAATAATAGTTTTCCCACTGCTTTCAATGTAGTTGTTGATATGTGGAGTGTAGGATGTGCAGGGTAGGCCGAGAGAATAAAAAATTCACTAGTCTTCATTCTTTGAAAGATGCAAGCCAATGCCCGGTACTTACAGTCGACGGACTGCTATTAACAATGGTTAGGGTATTGTTTGCACTGTGAATTTTCCAAGGAAGTCCGATGGTAGACAATAGGATCTGTATTTGGACATATAGGGGTCCATATTAAATACACTGATTATTTGCTTAGTATTCATGGTGGAAGGTCTAGTAGAACACTGCCTTCGGGAGTGATTTCCAACTAGATTTCAAATTAATTTAACGAGATTAGAGCGATACTCTCAGGTAATGGGTCGGCAAATGTACACTCTAAACACACACTCCCCGTTCGTACTATACTGATATCTTGAGCGCCAGACAAGTCTAGCACAATGATACCATGTGTTTTAGCGAACATTTCTTCGGTTATACCATTTTCAAATAGTTGTGAATCGTGATCTAGGGTTTGCATTGTCAACTCATACAATGTCCTATAGGATTTATCAAAAGATAAATTGTATAGTGGGATTCCATTTACTTCAAAAACAAGAGATGAAAGCCCAAATATCTCAAGTTTATGTGGGTAGCCGGTCCACGAACCTATTGCGCTAGCGCTTTTTACAAATGCCATTGCTAATTTTGAGGGAATTTAGCCATTGATAAAGGATAAGTCGGTGAAAGTGCGCGAAACTGTGGCAATATAGCGTTGATTGGTGATTGTATGAGGAACAAGTAGTTTAATATTATTTCAACTGGCTCTCAGTTTTTCCACTGCCAAAGTAACAGAGCTCATAACCTGCTGCTTTCGTGCATGTAGTATTGCCGAGGTGAGGGACAGAGTTACATCAGGATTGGCAGGAAGTTCCTGTCGTAAAATGAAATTGGATGGAGCAAGTGTTAATATTATATCTACTTTTAATATTTGGTCGTAGCCATTGGGGTATATTAAATATCTCATTATATATTTTTCCAGCTAGATGTAATTCACTAGTTGTAGCATTTTTAAGTGCATCTGGATTATCAGTATCTGTAGCATATTCATATCCATTGGAGGTGCCTCTCAATTCCTTGTATGACTTGGGTGTCATCAACATGAACTGAATATAGCTTGTATAATTTGAGAGATTGTTGCTTGTGCTCACCAATGTTCCATTTACGTAGACACTGATGCGACGAAATAAATTATGTAATACACAATTTTCATAGGATATTCTGTCAGCACGAATTGGCATACCATTGTCGGATTTCTTGACTATCACATGTAAATCTATAAATGTCGAAGACATGTCCATAAAGTAGTCCTCATTGGAATAAATTTGAAAGTGGATATTATCGGAGAGCAGTTGTTGTGGATAAAATTGTTCATAGCATCCATGTTTTACACTCACATCAACATTTTCTACATTGAATAGATTTAAAGATGACGTGACTGAAGGATAAGAATCCTTATGTGGTAGATATACCATTGTTCAGTATATGAAAAGAAATCTAGTTTGGATCTAACAATTCTTCTCCTGGGGCTTCTTCTTCCGTTTATTGTACGTGTCGTTTTTTTCCTTCTTTTCTTTGACAGGGGATGATGTCTTTTGTTTTTGACCCAAGTTTCTGACTGATGAGAGGTGCACTGTTTCTCAACCTTTTTAAACCTTTCCCATTTTTTCGAGATTTCAATTGCTCGCCAAGGGTTCGCGCACTGGACCTAAGATTTTCCGAAGCACTTTGTTTAAATCTTTGCCAGAGCTCCAATTGTATACTGTAGAGGATGCAAAATCCGTCGTAGCCGGTACAATATATTTTTAGCCAGAGGTAGTGCAGAGCGAAACAGCTTAGCAAACCAACTGCCAAGGCCATAGCCAGACATTGATGAACGACCTTTATAATAGTCCATTCCATTGCCCAGTTGTCTTGGGCCAAGAGTATTAACACAGCAGTCAATATCAGGACAAATGAATATCCCTTTTATATTAAACATCTTGTTTGTTTTGAACGCCGACAACGATGGGTCGAAAATAGTATGTAATCACAGCCAAACCTTTTTATATTGCTAGAGGTTCAACTAATTCAGTTCTTAGTGTGAACTGGCAGAGTTCAAATTAGGAAGTGTTGACGGGGATATACTGAAGATGCTTTATGTTGTAATGATGAACATGATCTTGATTGGTTTTTCGTTCAAGAACTCGTTGGAGGGGAACAATGCTATTGCCAACTCTAGATGTTTCAAAAAATGAAGCATAAAGAAATATACAAGTGTCCGTGTAGAAGGCAGGCGGGTAATCAGCAAAAATAACATTAATGTTTCCGGCACTTTTACCACTGATTATATTAAGTTTAAAGCCAAGAACATCTTTTAGATTATCATTAAGAATAAAATTTTTACTGGCAATGGGTGAACTAATGTAGATCTTACCCTCTTCCTTAGAATAGTTGAAATGAAAGGCTCCTTTCTTACGAGCGGAAATTCTTTATCGATAGAACGACATAAATCATTCATAAAAGTGAGTTCTTCGTATGGTAATTCAACATATGGATAATCCAAACAATTGATCTTTTGAATTTTATTTTGTTCGCTAACGGCTGGTGACCAATCATAGGGTCTAGTTTTTATATCATATTTGAGATCTTTTCTCAGGAAATCATAGGTATTTTCGAGAGTACAGTCTATAAGAGCTACTTCATACGCGCCGTCGAATTTGATAGTGGGAGAGAGTTTCGTCCAAAAATCACTTGTTTTATTCAAATCATTGTAGAGAGAGTCGGAGACATTGGACATGAATGTCAAATAGAAATCATTTGGTATTTTTAATGTCTTGAACTGCAACCCAAGAATCAAAATCATTGTTGCTGCTGCTGCTGCTAGGAGTGCTAGTATTTTCCAAGATTGATTTAAAATCTTCTTCTTGTTCTTCTTTATTAAATGTTGTTGGCGTTGTTAGAGGGCTGACACCCCTACTATATTCCCTTAATTTCTTTAGAATTTGCTCATTGCTAATAAGACTTTTGGGGAAGTTTGATGTATTTAGAAAGTTGGATAGATTATTGTCAAATGATAAAAGTCTTTTACGATTTGTAACCATGTCACAAATTAAATCGAGTAGATTATAACTTTTTCCCCGAATTATAATTCGTTTCCCAGTGCTATCGACTGGAACTTGATAATTATCACCACCACTTTCCAACATGAGATATTTTAATACTCTTTTATTCTGTTCACGATAGGTGTGTGGCAATAGGTTTCCAGTTAATGTCACTATTGAATTCAATTCCTTCTCTTTTGCTGTTGTTGTTGTTGCTGCAGAATCTTGAGGAGATGTTTCCTTTTTGGGGGATTGGGGATCAGTGAAATTGACGGCGGTGGGTCTCTCACTATACGGTCTATGTCTGTCCAAGCGACGAAGTGCATCTTGAAGTAAAACTAGCTTTTTATCATCGGCAATATTTTCATCATTAATGAATTTGCTTAGATTGTCCTCAAAGTGTTCAATTGGTAAAAGGACAAGTTCTATTGGAGTCAATTTATATGGTTTTGCCATCTAGAGAAAACTGTTTACAAGTACTGCAATTATTGGCAGTAAAAGTGTAAAAAAAGCTACCGCCCACTTGAAGGAAACGTTTCCTTTTAAAATCTTTTCCTTTGTTATTGCAAGCCAAGGCACGTGTAGTGGAACGATGTTGCTTTGTCTGTTGTCTAACACCTTCTGGCAAGTGTACATTGCCCTCAGTTAAATTTAAACAAAGTTCAGGTATTAGATTAATAAATTTTTTGTCAACACCATGCTTGAGAATGGCCTTCCTGAGTGGGGTTTTGAAGTGCTTAGAACGGAAAATAAGTGTCTATTTTCGTGTAGTTTCTTCAGTTTCATGATGGCAACTAATAGCCCATTCTGCTGTTCTCCAAAAGATATACAGTAATTTCTTTTTCGAAAATATCTGTAACTACACGTAAATCCTCAGGTGTATTCTGATTAAGATCTAGCAAAATGTACCCGTAGGGCTTATTTGTCGCCTGACTCTATGCTGAAAGTAGAATTTGGGGGTACCAGGATATATTTGCTTATTGAGAGTTATTAGAGAACTTGAATCACGAACAACTCGATAGATAATATAGACGGTGCATTTCAAAGCAAGGGTCCTCATACACTTGCTCTGATAAAACAGATTGTGTAGAAATAGGGTTATGGAAATGTGTTCATGATGAGAACGACCAGTAAACAGTTGTAGCATTTCCTGCGAGAACTGTTCAATTGATTCAGCTAAATCATCAATAATCAGCCATGAGTTTCGCTCAATAGTATTGAAAACGTCAAGTCCCTGTATGAATGGTATTGGCATAGATTTAGCAGTGGAAATAGCTTTTATTTGGTTATAGGACTCTTGCCAAATACTATAGCAATAGTAAATTTTCTTTTATTTTTCCAAAAACATTTTATTACAATTTTTAATTATTTAAGCTAAAAGTGTTGTTTTCCCCGACATTGACGGACCACAGAGAAACGATCTGAATTCTCTTTTAAATTGATACATACTGCTGTTGACAGCAGCTGAACTACAACTAACTGTAAACCATACTTGTCTAATGAATAAATAATAATAATAATTTTCCCTAGTGTAGCATTATCTATCTAGTATGTTATTCAATAGCAACAAGAACAACAAAAACACATTTTTTTCTTCTATTAACAACACTTTTTGTACAACAACACCGGACCCTCCCCCCGGGGGGTCCCGGTCCTGGGGGGGATTCTCATCTTTTAAATGTTGTAAATAGTTTTTTTCTTAGTCTACAAATGTGTTCAATTGTGCTTCTGTTCTTGCTATTGCTGTATTAAAAAAAAAATGATGTTGCCAATAAATGAAAAACATTAAATTGTTCTTTTGCTATTGTTGCTGTTGTACAAAAAGTGTTTTTAATAAAAGAAAAAATATGTTTTTGCTGTTCTTGTTGCTATTGAATAACGTACTTGGTAGATGCTGCTACTCTATGGAAAATTATTATTATTATTTATTCATTAGACAAGTATGGTTTACAGTTAGTTGTAGTCCAACTGCTGACAACAGCGGTATGTATCAAATTAAAACACCATTTAGATCGTTTCTATGTGGTCTGTCAATGCCGGGGAAACAACACTTTTCGCTAAAATAATTAAAAATTGTAATAAAATGTTTTTGGGAAAACCAAAGAAAATTTACTATTGCTATAGTATTTGGCAAGAGTCCTATAACCAAATAAACGGTATTGCCACTGCTACATCTACGCCAATACATTTCGTACGGGGACTTGACGTTTTCAATAGTATTGATCCAAACTCATGGCTGATTATTGATGATTTAGCTGAATCCATTGAACAGTTCTCGCAGGTAATGCTACAACTGTTTACTGTTCGTCTCATCATGAACAATACATTTCCATAACCCTAGTTCTGCACAATCTTTTTCATCAGAGCAAGTGTATGAGGACCCTTGCTTTGAACCGCACCGTCTATATTATCTACCGAGTTGTTCGTGATTCAAGTTCTATAATAACTCTCAATAAGCAAATATATCCTGGTGCCCCAAATTTCTACTTTCAGCGTACAGTCAGGCGACAAATAAGCCCTACGGACACATATTGCTAGATCTTAATCAGATTGCACCCGAGGATTTGCGTTTAGTCATTGATATTTTCGACAAAGAAATTACTGTATATCTTCCGGTGAACAGTTGAAAGGGCTATTAGTTACCATCATGAACCGAAGAAACTTCACGAAAATAGACACTTATATTCCGTTCTAAGCACTTCGAAACCCCCACTCAGGAAGGCCATACTCAAACATGGTGTATAATAAGAATTTATTAATCTAATATCTGAACTTTGTCAAAATTTAACTGAGGGCAATGTGTACTTGCCAGAAGAAGTTAAACAACAGGCTAAGCAACATAGTTCCACTTTACGTGCCTCGGCTTGCAAAAACAAAGAAAAAGATTTTAAAAGAAAACGTCTCCTTCAAGCGGGCGGTAGCTTTTTTACACTTTTACTGCCAATAATCGCAGGACTTTTAAACAGTTTTCTCTAGATAGCTAAAACCTACAAATTGGCTCCAATAGAACTTGTCCTTTCACCAATTGAACACTTTGAGGACAATCTAAGAAAATTCATTAATGAGGAAAATATTGCCGATGATAAAAAGCTATTTTTACTTCAAGATGCACTTCGTCGCGTGGACAAACATAGACCGTATCGTGAGAGACCAGCCGCCGTCAATGTCACTGATCCCCAAACCCCCATAAAGGAAACATCTCCTCAAGATTATGCAGCAACAAAAACAACAGCAAAGGGGAAGGAATTGAATTCAATAGTGACATCAACTGGGAACCTATTGCCACACACCTATCGGGAACAGAGTAAAAGAATATTAACTTATCTCATGTTTGAAAGTGGTGGCAATGATTATCAAGTTCAAGTCGATAGCACTGAGAAACTAATTATAATTCAGGGAAAAAGTTATAATCTACTCGATTTAATTTGTGACATGGTTACAAATCGTAAAAGACTTTTATCATTTGACAATAATCTATCCAACTTTCTAAATACATCAAACTTCCCTAAAAGTCTTATTGGCAATGAGCAAATTCTAAAGAAATTAAGGGAATAGAGTAGGGGTGTCAGCCCTCTAACAACGCCAACAACATTAAAAAAAGAAGAAGAAGAAGAAGATTTTAAATCAATCTTGGAAAATACTAGCACTCCTAGCAGCAGCAGCAACAATGATTTGGTAACACTGTTGATGATGGCTATTCAAAAGCGAAGACGGATTGATATCAACTCATCGTCACAAGTACCACCCTCCAGTGTGCAAAAGGGTAGTAGGCATTACATTACATTTTTGCGTTCAAAATGGATGAAGTTTTAAAACATGTCTATGAAAATATTGGTGAAGTGGGAAGTCTAAGCTCCCCCACAACACTTTCTAAAGTTGCCTCTGACGTCGGTGGCAACAGCAGCAGCAGCAGCACTTTTAAAAATGCGAAAGGGTATCTAGAAAATGAACCGAGTTACACTCTACATCGGAATCGCAGACTTCGTGGCAAACAATATCGACAAACTAAAGCCTTTTTCCCTCTGCATATAATGCAAACAGATCTTTTAACTCTAGATGAGATTCAAAGACGTCACAATACACCCTACAAATATATTCTAATGGCAATCAGTGTTTTTAGTCGCTATGCATATGCCATTCCATTGCGAAAAAAGAGAGGTGTTGAAGTTGCTCAGGCTTTAGAAAGTATTCTTGAACAAGATAACTATAGAAAAATTCAAAGTGACCGTGGTAGCGAATTTGCTAATCCACATATAAAAAAGGTTCTATCTAAATATAATACAAGGCTCCATCATAGTCAAAGTCCGATGAAGGCTGCATTGGCTGAACGATTGATAAGAACGATTCGTCTGTTAATTTCAAGATATTGTACACTGAAAAATACTCCTGCTTTTATTCATGATTTAGATAAAATCATGCAAATATATAACCAACGACCTAATCGATCTCTGTCCAATGTTAGCCCTCAGGAAGTTCATTGTAGTGAAAATACATTTGACACTTTTCTTAAACAATATTCCAGTGAAAACAAAAATTGTGAAGAAAGAATTCAATGTAGGCGATACTGTTCGAATTAATTGAACCAGCAATATTTTTGAAAATGGGAATTATTTATGGTCCACTGAACTTTTTAAAGTGTGCAAAATCCTAAAAACGACATATCGTCTGCACAACAACAAAGATGATGAGATCCTCGGCGGTTTTTATGAATATAAACTACAAAAAGTTAGAAACAGTAGTGAAATTTATCAAATTGAAAAGATATTAAAGAGCCGTACTCGCAGGGGCAAGAGAGAGTTGCTTGCTCGTTGTCTAGGATACAACTCTGAAATTGATTCTCAGGTTGCAGTTGAAGACATTAACAATGCCCAATGATTTCTATGTGACATTCATGTCCAATGTCTCAGACCCTCTCTACAATGATTTGAATAAAACAAGTGATTTTTGGACGAAACTCTCCCCCACTATCAAATTTGACGGCACGTATGAAGTGGATCTTGTCGACTGTATTCTCAAAAATACCTATGATATCCTGAGAAAAGATCTCAGATATGATATAAAATTAGACCCTATGATTGGTGACCAGCCGTTTGCGAACAACATAAAATTCAAAAGATCAATTGGTTGGATTATCCATATGTTGAATTATCATACGAAAAAATCACTTGTATGAATTATTTATGTATTTCGATCAATAAAAGAATTTCGCTCGTAAAAAAGGAGCCTTTCATTTCAACTATTCAAAGGAAGAGGGCAAGATCTACATTAGTTCACCCATTGCCAGTGAAAAGGGTATTCTCAATGATAATCTAAAAGATGTTCTTGCCTTTAAAATTAATATAATCAATGGTAAAAGGGCCGAAAATAAAAATGTTATTTTTGCTGAATACCCGCCTGCCTTCTCCAAGGACACTTGTATATTTCTTTATGCTTCATTGTTGAAACATCCAGAGTTGGCAATAGCAATATTCCTCTCCGACGAGTTCTTGCACAAAAAATCAATCAAAATCATATTCATTATTACAATATAAATCATCTTCATTACATCCCCTTAAACACTTTCTAATTGGAACTCTGCCAGTTAACACTAAGAACTGAATTAGGTGAACCTCTAGCAATATTAAAAGGTTTGGCTGTAATTAGATGCCATTTTGGACCCATCGGTGTCAGTGTTCAAAACAAACAAGATGTATAATAGAAAAGTGGTATTCATTTGTCCTGACATTGTCTGCTATGTTATACTCTTGGCCCAAAACAACTGGGCAATGGAATGGACTATTACAAAGGTCGTTCATCAATGCCTGGTTAAGGTCTTGGCAGTTGGTTTGCTAAGATGTTTGGCTCTGCGCTACCTCTAGCTAAAAACTATACTGTACCGGCTGCGACAGGTTTTGCATCCTCTACAATATACGATTGGAGCTCTGGCAAAGATTTAAAAAAAATTTATTTCGGAAAATCTTAGGTCCAACGCGCGAACCCTTTGCGAGCAATGGAAATCTCGACAAAATGGAAAAGGTTTAAAAAGGTTGAGAAACAGTGCACCTCTCATCAGTATCTACTCAGGTCAGAAACGAAAGACATCATCCCTGTTAAAGAAAAGAAGGAAAAAACGACACGCACAATAAACAGAAGAAGAAGCCCCAGGAAGAGAATTGTTAGATCGAAACTATATTTCTTTTCATAGACTGAACAATGGCATATCTACCGCATAAGGATTCTCATCCTTCAATCATTTCACCTTTAAATCTATTCAATGCAGAAAATGTTGATGTGAGTGTAAAACATGGATACTATGAACAATTTTATCCACAACAACCGCTCTCCGATAATATCCACTTTCAAATTTATTCCAATGAGGACTACTTTATGGACAAGTCTTCGACATTTATAGATTTACATGTGATAGTCAAGAAATCCGACGATGGAATGCCAATTCGTGCTGATGGAAAATCATATGAAAATTGTATATTACATAATTTATTTCGTCAAATCAGTGTCTACATAAATGGAACATTGGTGAGCACAAGAAACAATCTCTCAAACTATACAAGCTATACTCAGTTCATGTTTATGACACCCAAGTCATACAAGGAATTGAGAGGCACCTCCAATGAATATGAACATACTACAGATAACGATAGTACAGATGCACTTAAAAATGTTACAACTAGTGAATTAAATCTAGTTGGAAAAATGTATCATGGGATATTTAATATACCCAAATGGGTACCACCAAATATTAAATTGGATTTAAAATTGACGCTTGATTCATCCAATTTCATTTTACGAAAGGAACTTCCTGCCAATCCTGAGGTAACTCTGTCCCTCACCTCGGCAATACTACATGTATGAAAGCAACAGGTTATGAGTTCTGTTGCTTTGGCAGTAGAAAAACTGAGAGCCAATTGAAATAATATTAAAATACTTGTTCCTCATACAATCACCAATCAAGGTCATGTTTCAAAAGGCTCGCGCACATTCACTAACTCATCCTTTATCAATGGCGAAATTCCATCAAAATTAGCAATGGCATTTGAAAAAGGCGCTAGCGCATTAGGTTCGTGGACCGGCTGCCAACATAAAATTCGAGATATTTGGGCTTTCATCTCTTTTCTGCAAAGTAAAATGAATCCCACTCTACAATCTATCTTTTGATAAATCCTATTCGTCATTGTATGAGTTGACAATGCAAACCCTAGATCATGATTCATAAATATTTGAAAATGGTATAACCGAAGAAATGTTCGCTAAAACACATGGTATCATTATGCTAGACTTGTTTGGCACTTAAGATATGAGTGTAGTACAAACGGGGAGTGTGCGTTTTGAGTGTATATTTGCCGACCCATTACCTGAGACTATCGCACTAATTTCGTTAAATCAATTTAAAAGCTATTGCGAAATCACTCCCGAAGGCAGTGTTCTACTAGACCTTGCACCATGAACACGAGTCAAATAATCAGTGTATTTAATATGGACCCCTACATGTCCAAATACAGATCTTATAGTCTACCATCGGACTTCCTGGGAAAAATTCAAAGTGCAAACAATACCCTAATCATTGTTAATAGTAGTCCGTCGACTGTGAATACCGGTCATTGGCTGTTTATCTTTCAAAAATGAAAACTATTGAATTTTTTGATCCTCTCGACCTAACCTATACATTTTACACTACAAACATCAACAACTATATTGAAAGCACTGAGAAAACTTTTATTCAAAATTGGAAGAGAGTGCAGGATCTAACGACTAAAAGTTGCGGTTTTAATGCGCTACTATATTTCGTCTTCAGATACCACGGTTATATTTACAGGCAGTTTCTCAACATTTACGTAGACAATCCACGTCTGAATGACTTTATGGTGGAAATATGCTCTCAGACCAGTATAATATTGATTTTAGTGCCCTACGAGTAAAGTGTTTTAAAATGTATGTAAATTTGTTTATTAGAAAAAATGTATATACACAACAACAATTTCTTTATTCTTCACTTTAGATTTTTTCGTCCTCTGTGTAGAGGCAACCTTCGAGAACCACTAATGCTGTTAGATCATTTGAATTCACTGTGTATTGATCTTGATTGGCTGCAAAGTAAGGGTCACATTATCTACAGTACAATGTAACTTCACTCGTATCATATGTCTTTGTATAGTCAATGATACTATTTGCATTCATATTGTGAAATTCACGTGTTTCAATTTGTCTATTTGAAGCAATATCACATACAGTGTTTTCAAGTGGTGAATCGCATTCTGTAACAGCCAAATAAAAATCACTAGGTTTATAGTCATAATAGGCAGTGTCGTCACAACGATGACGTAGAAACCAAATTGTCTTATTACCCCAACAGTTGAATTGTAGACTTGGTTCTTCCTCCCAAAATAATTTAAAACCAAATCTCGCAGAAATAAACTAAACCTCAGTTAGGGTTTTTTCCAGTCATACCAGGAAAAGTATTCTCCCACTGATCACATTTGTCATAGTGGCAATTGGAGCATAGTTGCCCTCGGCGGTAAGAGTCACAAATCTCTTCAAGACATGAATTACAGCCTTTAATTTGTACTGCATAGCCTCTATGTAATTTAAACGGATTGCATAATTCGCACTTTTCATTATATTCATCAATAATTGTACAATTCTCACATGATGACCAACTGCCTAGAGTATACATACATAGTGGACATGTATAGAACAATTTTATTTTTTTTTTGTTTCTGATGTCAACTCTCACACAGCTAAAAAGAAACTGATCCCTGTTCGATAAATTCAGAGGGGGATAGGAGAGAGAGAGGAGTAACTCTGTGACGTTACATAACCTGTTTTGAAGAGAGAGTCATCTACATAGAATCTATGGCAATGTTTTCAAAAGTATATCCACGATATTATTCTGCTTGGTTTCAATTAATATATCAATAAATTGAGTAAAAGCATTTGAGTCACGTTGTAAAAGCTTCATGCAATAGTCCAATGGTGGAGAATCATTCCCCATTATATTGTCAAGTGTTTCCTGAGAAAATATTTTCCGTTGAAGAGATAACTCGAGAAAATCGTCATCTAGAATCAAACATTTTTCCATAATCACAAGATTTGTCTTAATTCTCTCTTTCTCAAATTTATTAATTTTTCAATCCTAACACTCTCACTGCTGACTCTAGACTAACCCCGATTCGTTCTATTTCAAGAATATTCGATAACCTACTTTAAAAAAAAATCTAACAAAAAGAAAGGGACCATTTTCGATTTCGAAACAATTTTATTGTGTGAGCATAATTACAAATATACAATTACCGATATAACTTATTGTCCTCAATATACTTCACTATTGCATTTAAAGCACTTTGAAGTGTGTGTATATGTACTATTTCGACTTTCGCAGCGAAGTATAATTGTTCCTCCAATTTAAATTTACTCAAAGATAAAACATATCTTGCATATACTTCTTCCCACTCGAGACAAACTCGAGATCCTCTAGTGATTTCTACCGCAATGTTTGGGTCTCTTGTATCATTGCTGCTGCTCCCAGCTCCACTACCAACTTCTAATAGTGTAAAAATTCCACTCATTATTGCATATATATATCTTGCCAAATAAATAAACGAGTAAAATCAAATTGTTCTCACTCCTCGAATTCTATTCTCACACTAATAACAACTATACTTAAAATCCTTCCTTGTATTCGTTGCGTCACTCCCATTAGTATTTCTGGCTCTCTGAGGGTGTGGTCTTGTACTCGTCGGATTGTAGCCCTCTGATTGGCTGTGATCTTGTACTTGTCAAATCTTCTGGGCCCCCTCTACTGTAGTGCGGTTTGGGGTTGCGTGTTGGAACTGCTGGATCTCCTTGTTGTTGATTATACTGACTTAAATAATTTCTAAGACCACACTTCCTAAGCATGACAAGGTGAAAAAAAAACTCAAAAAGAAGGGGAAAAAGAGGTATTTACAGCCATCAAAAAATAAAATGCAATACAAATTTTTCGGCTGAGACCTCAGCTCTAACGTCCTCAGATTTTCTCATCTTGTGATGATACTGACTTACTTGTTCTTTTACTATTTAAACCAATTGTCATTCCAGCTACATATACTTTTCTATAGAAGCAAAAAAAGGCGGCACAAGCGTTGTCTGGAACAAACATGATGAAAACTAGCTTTGAAATACAACTCGATAAACTTGCTCGGGGAAACAACTCCGCAGCTCTGTACTTTTCTGCAATCAGAAAAGACTGAAAAGTACAAAATGCCTTAATGCATTTCTGCATTACCACATCCCATATGCAAGGTGTTGGAAGAAGAAAGACTATAAATATTTAAAATAAAAACGAGGTGTTCCGAAGAGGGTCTCAAATTTTCTAGACGATGGGGAAAAAGAAAGGGATATTTAGTGCTGGAGAACGTGCTTTATTCCACGTTTATAGACAGAAGCGTGATGAAGACCTACACATAGCTTGCTATCATATTTTTACAAAAGAAGGTCTTAACATCCCTCAAAATTTGTCTATCCTCGTAATTTACCGACCACAGGTGTATCTACAAAGTTTTAGTCGAAGTATGTCTACCATCAGGACCAAAACTGGAGAAGAAATACCAGTCCCAGCAATCTTCAGTGGGGATTCAGAAGCAAAGGAACAGTTTGGTTCCTACGATGACTGATTTATTTCTTGCTTCATTGTAACTTTTGAAAGCTGTAAAGTGCTAAGCTGAATAGCTGTGTCTCAGAAAGACGCTCATGCGTAAAGTCGGGCCTGGACTCTTATATAGCTTAGAAATGCCACGGAAGTTGAAAATGATCGCACTGCCCTTAGTAGCAATTATTTTTGAAAGTTTATTCTTTTTATGTTTGACAAAGTGAAAATAATTGAAATCAAAATTTTTTTGTTCATTTCCTAGTCTATATATTTATAGATTTTGTTACGTTACTTAATGAGCCATACTTTATATATCTTTAAGCCTTGGACTTATTTTCTTTTGGGCAGAGGGTTCAATTATGGTGTTCTATACACTTTAGTTCCATCTATTCAATCCTAAAAAATCCTTCTCTCTACATGGGGTTTCAGCAAAAGTTAGCCGATTCTAGACAAGAAACTTGTAATTTATATTCTATATGCCAGTGATTTTCAGGTTAGAAATATTTTTATTTTCCTTTTTTGTCATCTACAGTTAAGAAAACTGAAGGACTCCTTACTCATTAAAATATGACATTTTTCTGATTTTCGGACTTTACCCCTCTTAGTTCAAGATTTCAGGGGGAATTTGTAAAAATATTCCTGTAATACTGATGACAGACTCTATTTACCCTCATTTTCTACGTCCTCAATAATTCGATAGAACACATCCCTTCATTATTGCAAAATGTAGTTTTTAGCTTTTTTCCCCCTCCTCCGTATTTTAAGGGCAAAATTGACTCATTTTACCTCAGAGTAGCGGTGCTGATTTAGGATTTGTTAATTTATTCAATTTTTCTACTGAGTGGTATATTTGTTGCAATTTGTTGAAGGTGTATAAATACTCTGATCGCACAACTATACGATAAAGCAAAGATACATGTCTTTTCGCTTTGGTTGTGTTTCACTTATTTCAGAGTACAACTAGAGATCTTTAAATTCAAGATTACTATTTCAGGTTAAAGACCACCATATGTATGCAAGAACTGAACGAGAAGAGATAAAAATGGGAGGATTGCCGTAGGAAAAATAGTGACGAAGACCACACTGCCTTTCCATAACAAACAACAAAAGTACGAAGAACAATAGGGAAATTATTGTGGCAAATATTATGTAGGTAGAACACACCAGAATTTAGAAAAGCGCATACAACAGCATAAAGATGATATAGTCAGAGCTCTAAATTCTAGTATTTCCGTTGTTTCATCTGATTTTGCATTAGGGAGCCATATTTTTGAAAATCCTAGCCACAATATACTTTTTGATGAATCCGCCCTTATTAGCAATGACCTAGGCATAAAGCAGGTAGTCCGAGAATCAATTGAAATCAGACTTAAGATTAATAATAATATTTCCTTAAATAGGGACTTGGGGGAATATACACTAAATGCTCTATACACAAATTTAATTAAAAATGATCTTACAAAATATTTCAAAAAACCGATTGACATTAACACAGAACTGGTCACAAAAAGACCTTTGAGGTTAGCTGCCAAAAAAGCTGGATTAGCAATAAGAACGTGTTTTTAAATTATTTTTCTTTCTTCTCATTGAATCGCCTTGTTTTACCTTACTTTTTATCAGTCCTGGTTGAACTTCGCTGAAGTAAGGATGCTAGGACTGCTTTGAAAAATTTTTAATTTTTGGTTTTATTGGTTGCATGTTGTTGTGAGTCTTTTTCTTTCATATATTTTTGTCTTGCTGAGGACGGCCCTTGGACATAGGGCCGAAATATTCATTCAAATTATCTCCACTGTCTTGCAAAAAGATTTCCCTATTGTTCTTCGTACTTTTGTTGTTTGATTGCCGTAGGGAGAAAAAACTGTCTTTTCCATTATATGATATAGAAAAAGAACTTCAACCTAAAAATGATTTGAAATGATATGTCCATAATAATAATAATCTGTATTTAAAAGCCAATTAAAGCCATATACAAAAAGACAAATACTAAAGAAAAATTACACTTCATTTGACATCCTTCCCATCAATACAAAATTTCCTACTGCCACAATATAACGGGGAGTCCTAGACCTCATTAACTCAAAAAGCAGCCTATCTTCCCCATCCTGGATAATTGATCCCCTTAAATGAGAGAGTTGCTTACACCGGAGGAGGAAATGGTCCAAACCATAATCATTTTCCCCACATCTCAAGCAACTACACCCGGCTTCCGGACCTTCCCTCATTTTCCTTACAACCTTACCATAAATTGGAAGACAATTTGCTCGAATCTGTATCAAAATCCTCAGATATTTAATGGGCAATCCAAGCTTAAAATAAAACTCCTGACCAAAATTCTCTTTTACTTCTCTATACAAAGTAAGATTCGGAGATTTATCCACAGCTGATTGCCATAGTTGCACTTCTTGGTCTCCAAGTCTTGCACTAAATTCCTTGAAGAACTTTTCATTATCTTCTGGCCCTTTTCCCCTCTCCCCTGAACTTTAAAATCCATTCTCATCTAATATCCTTTTGATTTGTGCTGTCCATGATGTTTTGTTACACTGAAGGAGAAGATCTTCATATGCTGCCCGGGTCTAGTCTGGGGAAGTTCTAGAAGTCTTAACCAAAATTTGATGATTTGGGTATATCTTTTCAATTTCAGGTTAAATATACCAAGATCACCTTTTAATACTAACATATGTGTTGTATTGTGTAGGCCAAAAACTCGTTTATAATATCGAAGTTGAAGGGTTTCTAGTTGCTTTGCCGGCTGATACCCCCATATTTCTGATCCGTAATGTAGAATAAATATGATCATTTGAATAAATATGATCCAAAGTAGTAAAGGTAAGATTCCAGTATGGTTATAAGCCTTCAATAAAAGCTAGATTATAATGGTACAATAAAGTGTATTTATAATACGCCATTAGCTCTGTGCGTGACCACCATATATACAATGGAACGATTTGATCGTTATCATATAATTAATTCTTAATTATGCAAGGTGTTTTGAAAATAGTTCTTGTTTAGCACCTAGATTAAGAGAGTAATTTAATGAAGAAAATCATGGCTTTTGAGAAGGCTATAAAAAGACGGATGTCTGCGTAATGATGTTCAAGTCTAAAGCCAAAAAAAAAATGATGGACCTAATTTGATAAACCGAATAGATAGCAGCTATTCATTTCGCAGAGAAATGCTGGTTAATTGGTTAGTCGGTGTAAAAACAAACAAAGAAGAAGATAATGTGATGAGCAGGCGATAAAATGGGGGGGGGGGGGAAGTCCCATAGTTTTCACCCTATCTAAATTTTAAATTTCTTAGGACATTTTTGTGTGTTTCGTTATTCAAGAAAATTGAAAAACAATTATTTGGAACGGTTAACGAACAAATGGCAAGCACTATAAATCGACGTTGTCGAGGTTTTATGTAACTTTTCTAGGGCTGGCTGTGCTGACATTCCAAGGGCCTGCTCAATATTTATTTGGAGTGGGGGGAGAGTCAAAAGGAACTTAACAAAACATGCCAAAATTTGTTTGTATTCGTTTTTTTTAGCTTCTTACTGCAAGGGTATTTGCCATTTTTTAAACGAAGATAGAAAAGGGAAGCTATCTTTCAAACTCTTGTGATAACTTGTCCCCAATAATAGCAATATCTCGTGAGTGCAATGAATGGAAGATCTTATTCTAACACTGGGTTGCTTATAATAAGTATTATGGGGACATAACAAAGGACAATAGTAGAATCAAACCCAGCACAAAATTTCCACGTCTATTAAACGACCTGTATAAATTATTTAGCATAATTCCCATTTTATGAAGTTGTGTCTCACCCTCTCACCCCTAAATGTGTGTCACCTCCAGGCTTATATCTTGCCTACGTATCTTTCAGTGATTTTGGGAAATTTTATTTATATCAAAATATTTCCAAAGTTTGATAGGACTGTAACAACCGTAAGAGATCAATTCAGTACAAAAATGTAGGTGGCCGGCGTTTACCCCCCGGGAGAGTACCCCCCTGCAGAAAATGCCCCCGGAAAGCTCTCCCCTGAAAATACCCCCCACACACACGGAAAATGCTCCCCTACTCATGAAAAACACCCCCCCCCCCCCCGCGGAAAATAGGATTTTCCAAATAAGAAAATTTTATTTCCCCGCTGAAAAGAAATTATTCCCAAAATTTTGGGAATAATTTAAAATTTTAGAATATTTTCTACTGGGGGTATTTTCAATGGGGGGGTGTATTTTCTGCAGGGGGTGTTTTCTGGAGGGGTTAACACCTAGAACCAAAAATGGAATACCTATAAGCTGAATAAACATATCATCCTTTTTCATTGATTTATTGAGGACATGTGGTTTTTTCAACTATGACAGGGACGGATAATTGTCCCCTGAAATTAAAAAAAGAATTCGTGTCCAGAACTATACAAAGGGAAAACAAACTTGCTTCCCTAAAAATCCAGTAAAAATAGCAATATGTTAAGTTAAGCATCAAGATGTCAGCCTCTTGCTATTGTCGTTCAAATTTCAATTGACCTGTTCTGTTAAATAGCATTAAGCAAGGCAACTAATTACGGAATCACTGGATACAATCTTTATTAACCAAATCACCTATCAGCATAGCACGGTTTCAGAAAGAATTAAATAAGAAAAAATAAGTTTTCAACTCAAAGTAAGGAGTGACATTAAAACCTAAAGCGAACAAAAAATATTTCGTATGTCAAAGTGACTGCCCCCTCCTCAACACCTCGTTCTTTGCGCTAAACTTTGCAATGTGTGCATACTGCTACTACTAGTAGTATTATTGCAAATACTGTTACTTCAAAAGTGCAAATTATTTTCAGGTCTATAGAAGGTACGGGGGGCGTCAGACCTACTCCAATTTGTTTCTGGTTATTTATTGTAATTTCTGTTTCTTTTAGGTTTAATTTATTTTTCGATGGCTATTTATGGTAGTTTTACGCTTGTAAAATAATTTCACTTTATTTATCTTCATCTTTCGTTCAGTGTAGTGTTGTACTTTTCTTTGAAAAACTTCTTTTATGGAAAAAGCTTTTTAAACTTAAAATATAATAAAAAATAACACTTTGTTGTGTTTCGGCAGTTCAAAATTTTTGCACATTGTGTTGGACGTCCAATCGGTAGCAGTTCCTCTCATATATACACTATAATTTATGTTTGATTACGTTTTAGTCTCGCTTTTTACTTAAATTCGAACAATCTATTGTTATGTTTATTTTCATATTTAACATCAAATCAAGAGCTCGCTAAGTGTGGAAAAATTCCACCTATTAAAACATTTCTCATAAAGGGTATGAAATATTAAAATTGAATTTTCAGTCATAATATTCACGTTTTTCATTGGAGCTTCTTCGGAAAAATATTTTTGTTAGCTGTCCTTGACTTACTGTTACTGTTCAAATAAGCATATTAGTGTATCATGGACCTTCAACCTAGCTCCAGTTCATAGGTGTTTACCTAGGGGAGCGAGACTTAAAGCCTAAAGCCATCAAAAATCGAGATTTTGAAATTTTCCTCACTACTTTCTATAAACTTCATACTTTTCACCTTTATTA
Source organism: Artemia sinica (assembly GCA_027921565.1). NCBI lineage: Eukaryota > Metazoa > Arthropoda > Branchiopoda > Anostraca > Artemiidae > Artemia > Artemia sinica. The sequence continues at coordinate 60,810,517 of CM051263.1, forward strand.
GGCTTATCCCACGTTTAAACGTGGGATAAAATATGTTTTGCGTTTTGCTTCATACGTAAAATTACGTTTTACGTTTGCTTTATTAGACAAATTAATCCCATTTCTCCTCCTCCATGAAAATATATCCTCCTTAAATAAATTTTTGGACTCGTCCCTGTTGGGACTGCCTTCAAAATGCACAAAATGACATAAACCTGCTGAGCAGTCCCTTTATGAAAACCTCTTACTTAGGTTATGAAAGTCCTCCTCACGTAGATTGTTTCCTAGTTTTTCCAGCCCTACTTTTTTCACAATACTTTTTGGACACTTTCCTGTTGGGACTGCCTTCAAAATGCACAAAATGACATAAACCTGCTGAGCAGTCCCTTTGTGAAAGCCTCTTACTTAGGTTATGAAAGTCTTCCTCACGTAGAGAGTTTCCTAGTTTTTCCAGCCCTACTTTTTTCACAATACTAAAATTTCTGGAAAATACTGAGCTACCATCAACGTTTATTTTTAATTTCAATGTAGTTTGTTTTCAAGCATATCAGATTCATCTACTTACTATCTGTAGAATCTAAAAAAAAGCAATTATGGTCAATTTGCCCTTTTTATCAGTAGTACTCGATTTCAGGGGATTTCTTGGGCAGGGGGTGACAAACCCAAGGGAATTGCTTGAAACTTCCTGGCGACAGTTTTACCCAAATTGTTATCATTTTCTTATCTGTTCATCAGAAAGCCTTGATACTTTATCGCACCAGGCACTGACATTTGTTGAAAGAATTGTTGATTGATATGTTGGATTTTTAAGAGTTACCTGTTTCCTTTTTACTTCTTTTTCATGAATAATTGAAGCTAATTTTGTAAATTTTACTATTTGAAGCCTCACGTAGAAACAGGCTGTAGTTGTGTAAATACAAAACAATCATAGAATCCCATTCTAGAGGCTTAAAGACCTTATATGCAAGTGTTTGGAATTGTAAAACAATAGGGAATTTACCCAAGACAGTGAAATTTGTAGAGACCTTAAAAATATTTGGGCTAGTTAGGGAGGGAGGGAGATGCCTCAAAGGGTGCATTTTCATGCCAAAGCATCCTAACTCTCATCGCGCCTTCAGATAAATACAGAATTAGTTCTAAGGGAGAGACCAGGGGAAGGTGGAGGTAGAAATTGAAATATAATCCCCAGGGTCCTATCCAGGACTTGGGTTTTGGGGGTTATTTTTTAGTGGGGGGGATACCAAAATTTTTTTTTAAACAAATAAAAATGCGGAACTTACATTTAATCCATCTTGATAACCGGGAATATTTCTTGTCTACGTTGTTATTATGAAGGTAGAGAGCAACATTAAACCCCAAAACGAACAGAATTTATTCCTTAAAGGAAGGGGACTGCCCCTTCCTCATCCCCACATCCACCTCATGGTCGCAGAAACTTCGGAGGGTGATTATATTGATACTTTTAGTCCTTTTCTATAAGTCAAAAGTGATTAGAGACCAACCAATCGCGAGGGGGGGAGGGTATTTTCAGGCGGGGATAAACGACCCAACCCGGAGTTACATATTTTGCCTCGAAGCTTCAGAATAATAAATTAAAAACTAATATTTAGTTCGCTTGCCTACTGTAGGTTACGATTGTTTCTCGTTCTAATGAGTTTAATAACAAATGACTTGAATATTTTTTGGGAAACAATACCTCAATCAGTGGCTGACGTTTATCTCCCCTCGAAAAATACCCCCGTGGAAAATCCCTCCCTGGAAAATACCACGCCTACGCGGCTAGTTGGTCTTCCGCCTTGAGGAAATTGACTAAAACTGCCAATGTCTGATCTAATGAGCATGAGCACACTCTAAAGTCTCTGCAACCGCGAGGTGGAGGTGTGAATGAGAAAAGACCAGTCCTCTTCCTATACGGAATAAATTCTGCTCATTTTGGGGTTTAATGTTACTCTTTACATTCATAATAGAAGCGTAGACCAGAAATATTCCCAGAAATCATAAGGGACTAGATACCAATTTCAAACTTTTGATGCGTTTTTAAAAGTTTCTTTTGCCCCCCCCCCCCCTCTTCAAACGAAAATAGTCCCTCCCAAAGAAAAATCCTAGTTACTGCCCTAGAGATTATACAGCAATTTCTACCTCACCCTCCCTGTTTTGCCAAGAATTTCCTATGGGAAATGTGGGTAATATCTACATGGGTGCTGCAACGTTGCAATTCCCTTTTTATTGGCACAAAAATATTTCTAGCGTTTATTTTAATTATTTATTTAACTGAAGGGATTTGTTTCATAATATAGTGTCTATTACTAAGGATAGGTGGTAGATCTATGTGTAGGGAGGGGATAAGATACCCAAAGGAGTACGTTTCAACGGCCTAATTTTCTAAGCCTCATTGAACCTTCAGATGAAAATTAAATGATTGTTTGGGACTTGCTGTCTAATTCTTCTTAGTTCCCACGTATATTTTCAGTCTACTTTTTTATTATTGGTGCTGAGGCGGGAAGGAGTTTTGTGACTGTCGATGCTATGACTGTCGACGTTCTGACGGGTAGCGATTGTGACTGTCGATGTTGTGACTGTCGATATTCTGACGAATTTTCCTTGTCGACGAAATGACGTTTAGTGCTTGTGACGGTTAGATAAAATGGTAGCATCCCCTTTTTGGGGATGCTACCAACGAGAAACACTCGAGAATTTGGATCGTGAAGATCAGATAAACACTCGAGAATTTGGATCGCGAAGATCAGATAGGTTAGTTTGCAATGCATAGTGATAGAATATAGTGTCTCACCATGGATGTTGAACCACAAAAAGAACTTTGTTGACCCAGAAACCGGTGCATCTACCCAAAAATTAGAGAGGATGTGGGATTCCGCAAAGTGGAAGAATAAACGGCACTGAGGTACATCCCGCTATTATTTAAAATCATACTTAGCAGAGTATATGTGGCGGGTGGCGGTAAAGGCAGAACATATTTCAACACGATTCTTAATGACATTTCTGTGTTCTGGCACATAATTCTAAGTTGTAGTTTATACAATTTTGCTAATAATGTTTTATATTTTCATCATATTTTGTTTTGTTTCATTAGCATTAGTCAAACTTCACTTCTTGAGTGTATCTCATATAATACATAACTACCCTTTTTTTTTACCGGCGAAGAGTAATACTTTTTCTTTAGTCCAGTTACCTGACTTTTAATGTTCTTGTCATTCCAGTCCCAAAGACTTGAAATGGATTTTATATTTGCTATGAATGAATAAATGAATCTAAAACAAATAGAAACAAAAGGAATAACCAAGTCAAACTTAAAAGGAACAGAAATGACCGCAAGCAGGAGCAGTGTTACTGCCCCCCTTAACACATATGACTGCCAACTACAAGAACTCTCATAGATTGCGTTCTTACCCAGGACGCGGACTACAAGCTATCTTGTACTTTGTTTACTTGCCATATTCGTGCAGCTAAAAATAACTCGTAGCAAATCAGTGCTAATATGAATATGGCTTCATGGAAGAAAACAAAAAATCAATGCTGGCTTAAATGAACAGAAAATTCATTAATAAATGAAAAGAAAATATAATTACAAAAATTTGTTCAAAATCCAAAATATAAGTTTTCTAGAAGGGCTTTTAAGGCCAAAATTCTGAAAATTGTCATGACAGTCAACGTATTAACGTTATTTGCGCATAGAGTCATGATGGTGTCTCTGGTAGGATTGGTCGCATTACATCTCCGAATACGTTCCTTTCACCTGAATATATCCCCTGCCAGACAATAGGACCTATTCCCTAGGAACTAGACCCTAGCCCCTGCCAGACACTAGGACCTAAGATTTCCAGATTCTCCCTAAATACTTAATCTAAATCTCAATAAAGTTATCTGCAATTTACTCATGGATGCTCTGCGTCCAATCCAAGTCACAGTTTAGAGAATCATTACTCCTCTTTGTTGCACACTCCCTGGGACCAGCTGACTCTTTCCACATGAGAAACCAAGCCCAACGTCTGATACTGAGTCTTCTTTGCTATTGGTTCAAAGCCTGGTAATGAATTCCTGGGTCATTGCTTTCGAATTAAATAGCGCTTAATATGTCGTGCTTTTATCAATGCAGAGAATCGCTCAGCCGAAACATGGCAAGTATTTCAATGATGGCAATTGATTCCAGGTTTCTAAACCCGTTAGAAAAACAGTGCCATTAGCTACGCTGGCTTTCAGACACGGATCGCTAGCTAGTAACGACAGATGGATGGATTAGCTGTATTTACATACTGTTTTTTGGGAATCAGCGCGACAAGAACGATGCTGAAAATTGGATTTAGAAACAACATCAATAAATTCAATTTGTCATACCTTACTGGTGACAAATCTTACCGTGATTAAATATATGGAGTTTTTGAATGACAAAACCTACTTACTTGATACAAAAGTAAACTGGACCCATCCTTGTTGTTGATTTAATCTTTAAATATTTCAAGTTTTAAATATTTTAAATGCACTTTAAATATTTTAAATGTAAGCAACAAGAAGCGGCAGTAAATGCCATTTTTACAGCAATATCACGTCATCTTTAGTTCACGCGGAAGAGTTTTATATCCTTTGTCGTGGACATTGGCATTCTTTGCTTCCAACTTCACTCTCCCCCTCCCCTATTCCTTAAGCCATGCTCGCTATGGCACTGATCATGCACCATCCTCTATTATTGTTATCTTGAACAATTTTTTTGCAAGTAAAAAGAGTGAAAGGTTTTTAACCCTAGCGTTTTTTTTTTATTTTAAAAGTAAGCTTTCTATTTCTCTGTACATTAACTTTCAGAAAGATAGAGAGAAAGAAACATTGTGACCCTATACGGCCGTATACCTTCGTGTTAAAAAGTTTGCTTGCATTGCATTTGTTTATTTCTGTGACGTCAATTGTCAAATTTTTTGAGCTAATCGTATTGCTTCTGAAACATATCTCAGGAAGATAAGCCAAATGACCCTGATTTTACTCATTTGGAATTTGCCTATTGTTGCTATGCAAAATTTTGAGCCAACAAAATGAACACACATCGCGCTTGTCTGTTATTGTTGTTGTTTTTTTTTTGTATCAAGTTAAAGCCAAAAACATAGCGAAAGAATGTTGTGCAAAATTTTAGCAATTTTGATATTTTAAAAGTAAACTGCCCATCACTCTGTGAATCAGCTTTCTTTTCATGGCAAAATTGCTGCAAAAAAGTAATCACGTCTAAACCAACTCTGAAAACCTAATTGGTTTATTCTTTGCCTAAACCGTCCTCTTTGAAAAAGTCATGAGTCTTGATAAAGGCTCTCTTCACGTTTGACAAATTTTTGTAATTACTAAGTTTCCCGAGGGATTGTTTGATTGTTCCAATGACTGGGTCTTCAATGTCCCCAACATATAAGTCACGAAGCCCTGTCGAATTCTATTGAGCTTGCAAACGAATTTAATAGGTTTACTTCTTAGCAGAACAATGTCTTTTGTCGCCTCAATGCAAAAGCTACGTATCAGTGTTAGACAGGTCGTACCCGCTTTTATTGACTGGAGAATGATATTGGGCTTCATTGGCAGCCCATTCAGTAGGCTAATAATGCAACGAGGGGACGCAGAGTCCTCATTAGCTTCCTTGTGAAAAGATGGATTAAGAAAAGAAGATACTTACTTCCCAATTACATACAGAGAAATTTGAAGATTTTATTTGTTTATGGGATTTCATACCTCTCAAGGCCGTATCCACGGCGGGGGGGGGGTTGAACCCCACCCCCTTGGAATGCTGGTCTGACATTTTAAAAATGTAACAAAAATGAATATAAACAAATTTTTAATGTTTTTTTTTAAATCATTAAAAAAATCCTTTGGTGACCCCCTCCCCCGAAAAAGAAATCATGGATACGGCCCTGATATCTCTGTTCTAAAATTTTATTTGAATGCTGGCTAAAGGGCCTGTTGTACGACAGGCATAATAAAATGTAGTAACTTCACTTTTATGAGGACTGAAGAAAAATGTTTTGTCCCCCCCCCCAAAAAAAAAAAATTTTGTAAGTTACTATAAAAACTCCCATAAGTCTTAAAACCTAAAATGTTGTATGTCAAAACATTTTGAATTGTTCAAATGCTCAAAAAATTTAGATACTTTTTTTATTTGTGTGTTGAAATATTTGATTTGTGCGTTGATTTGTAGTTTTGTTAAATTTCTTCTTTTTTTGTACTTTGCAGTCTTGTTTTGTCTGTCATTACTCTGGGAAATAGACAAACAAAATTAGAAATTTTTAATCCGAAGTTTTCACGTCGCTCTTCTTAGCAATAAAACAACTTCATAAAAAAATAAATAACACATACAAAACACTAATCTTTGTTACGTTATTCGTCTGTGGTTATAATTGCTGATGGCAGCCAGCTTTCACCCCCCCCCCCTGGAAAATACATTCCGTGGAAAATACCCCCATGGAAAATACCCCCTCCTCCGGGGAAAATACACCCAGAAAATAACCCCAAAAAATACCCCCACGGATCCCCTCTCTGAAAATAACCCCTCCCCCGCGGCTGGTTGGTCTCCAGTCACTTTCGACTTACAAAAAATGACTAGAATTCTCAATTTCTGATCTAATGAGCACCCTCCGAAGTTTCTGCAACCATGAGGTGGAGGTGTAGACGAGGAAAGGGAAGTACCCCTCCTATACGGAATAAATTCTGTTCGTTTTGGGGTTTAAAGTTACTCTTTACTTTCATAATAACAGCGTAGACCAGAAATATTCCCAGAAAAAATAAATAACACTATCAAAAACAGTCAGAGAACCCCATTGTAGAAGTTTGTGCCTTTTAAAGTTTTGTAATTTGTCCATTGCTTACAGATAGTATTTGTTATTCGGAAACATACGGATATTTTTCTCGGGGGAGTTTTCTTCAGGGGGTGGGATTGTCTGTGGGAATTTTCAGTGTGGAGAAAATTTTGGGGGATGATTTCCTTTCAGTGGGGATGTATTTTCCATGGGTGGGTAGTTTCTGGGGGAGGGGTATTTTCCGGGGGATATTTCGCAGGGTTATTTCCCACGGGAGAGGGAAGGGGTAGTTTTCTGGGGGTATTTTCTGGCGGGGGATAAAGGCTTAAACCCATTGCTGATAACAGGAAATACTAGCGAACCTACAATTTAACCAGAATTGTAAATCGACTTATACTAGAGTCGTGAAAGATAATTTGTTTGGAATATGTTTTTTGAGGGGATGGGGTAGCCTTATGGTAGGCCCCGTGCCTCCCCTTATATTTCACTTTCCTTCCTAGATTTTGAAAAATATCTTCTTTTGTGGATTTTCATGAAAATTGCCTCTTTTATTCTCATTGAAAAATTGAAAAAAAAAACGACAAATTTGCCCCCTCCCTAGATATTGAAGAATATTTTGAGCCTCCCACAACTAAATTTTCATGTATTGACGAGACTGGAGGGAGGAGCCTCATTTTATTTTGGATTGTGAACTCATTTTACTGATTTGAAACATGTGTTGTCCTGGAGACCTGGATGTTGCTACAAATTTTTTGTGGGATGGTTAATGATCAGAAATGAGGTAAGTTCAACTTACAGTCTTCTGTAAAAAACGCAGCTTCATGTCACATTTAAGGATTTATGTTGGGGTATAGGGATGGGGGCTTTAAAGAAGAGAGGAGCTTCAAGCCCAACCCCCCTACCCCTAATTCTCGATAGATTTACATTTATTTAAAAATGTTTTAGTTTTACTATATTACTCGTCCATTTTGACGCTTTCTTTCCTAAGTTCTGCCCCCTTCTCTTTGCAATTTTGGGCACCTCCCCAAGAAATAAGCCCTATATGTATATCTGCGAGGGCAATGTCCATTCCCCCAAATGCTCTGCCTTTGGACCATGGAGTTTTTCCATGGACTTACTTTGGAACTCACAACAGCACAACTTTACTTTTCTCTGTCATTTTCACTTGACAAGGGAAAATTGCCTCCAACATTGACCCCGCCTCACAGGATTTTGACAAAATTACGCAACTCGTTGGGGTATAGAGTTAGTGGTCTACTCAGAATGTCGTTGCAAACCATGGGCTGGATGGCCTCTATTCCCTTTTGAATCAAAATGCATCACCAAATGACATGCGTTAAAAAATGAGCGCATCACATTTACAAAAACAGTGAAATTCTCTGAAAATGATCGTATAGAAGGGAGATATAGAAGGGATGATTTAAAAAAAAAAGCAGGATTCGAACGCAAGCCACTGTAATTCGAAGTCGAATGCTTTACCGACAGAACCAATCCTCTAATTATCTAATTTGATATATTAGCGTTTGTACCTTAGTTGCGTAGCTTATTAAGGGGGCTGAGAGGGGAAACATATGGGAGGTGCTCTTGAAAACCTCCGGTTAAGGGTTTTAGACCATACTTATTGCAACGATGATATTGTTTTATACTTCCAAGCTTTTCTACTTAAGAAGTGATATCAAAAGTGTTGTTTTAATGTTTGCGGAGTGCTTACACCTACGGGTGGTAGAATTGATAAACATCACGTAGATATGAAAAATAGATTTCAAATGAGCCATTAAACGTCGCTCTAAAAAGTACTGGTAGCCCACTAGTCTCAGCTTTTCCACTTGAGACATGGCACCAAAAAGGTCGTTTTTAGTGCCATTTGGAACTTGCTTATGGTGGAATTTATAATAAAGACGTAGAAAGGGTCGTAATTTGTTATGGGGCAGTGTGGTAAGGGGGGCAACTACGTCCTCCAGATCCAAGTTTGCCCACCACCTCCTTTTGCCCCCAACAGAAATTTAGTTTCTGCAAAAAAAAATCTCGTCAAAACTAAGATGAACCTGCATAATTCAAGTATTCAGAGAAACAGGTCAGTTTTCGTTAGTGTATCTTTATCTCTATGGTAATATATGCCTCATTTTTAGTTATCACTCTCATTTTCACTTGATTTGGGAAATTGGCTCCAACTTTGCCCCCCCCCTCCAGGATTTTGACAAAATTACGCCACTGGACGTAGATATGAGAAATGTATTTTATAAAACCTATTAAAAATCTGTCTAGATACCTGCGATACCAATACGCCTAATAACAATATGCTCGAACCGATACGCGTGATATAAATGCGTCCGATACCGATATGCCGTACAGCCCTTTCCCCAGGCACTATGGAGGGTCATATCATCACCAAAACCAAAGATATTTGACCTTTGAACTATGTTGAACAAAATTGCTATCTCAAAATTGAGACTTGATGACTTTGGGGGGAACCTTTAGGGGGGGGGGGGGTTAGTTGCCTTCCGATCTTTTTGGTCACTTAAAAAGGGCGCTAGCAAATTTAACATTCGTTCTAATGAATTATTACGCACCTCTGTATGATGTTCTGGTCATCCCCTAGCCCTGCTAGAAAAAAAAAACGAAAAAAAAAAAAAAAATGAGAGACAGATCAGTGCTACCAAGGCAAAAAAGTGATTTTCCTCGTTGTTCAAGGAGGGGGACTGTAATTTCCTACACTAAGGTTTCCAACCATGCTTATTCCAATAATATAGTTTTCATTTTGATTTGACGCCATTTTCGAGGGTTTTCGGGCTTTTTTTGTGGAAACACCATAAATTTCTTTTCGCAATAAACTTTTACGTTTAAGACAAACTGAAATAATAGTTACCATTCCTAAATCATCGTTGTATGACAGTTTTTTTTCACTAGGGATTTTTTGTCAAAACACATTTGTTAACTTTCGGTTACTATGGGCTATAGTTTGCTGTTTACTAGCTTGCAACTACTGCTGCAACCATGATTTAAATAATCTATCAAGATAAAACCTCTTAGAGAATACTAGCACTGGGTATTAAATACATTATTAAACTGAAACTGAGTTAATTTAAGTTTCCATGGTAAAGAGTGATAGCATTAAAATATGTTTTATGAAGTTGAACTTTTGCGAACAGGAGGAAGGGGAGGGTGTTGCATCAAGGAATAGTCATCGAGAATTTCATAATCCAACTTATGATTTTTTTTCGCTTAAGAGCACTCGATCTCTTACAAATCATTTTGCAGGTTCCATTGTAACTGAACCCCCATGTAATTGAACCCCAAGCAACTGAACCCCTGTAACTGAACCCCACGTAACTGAACCCCATGTAACTGAACCCCCGTGCAACTGAACCCCCGTGCAACTGAACCCTCGTGCTACTGAACCCTCATACAACTGAACTCCCTTTAACTGAACCCTCGTGCAACTCAATCCCCATGCAACTCAACCCCATTTAACTAAACCCCCGTGTAACTGAACCCCCATGTAACTGTAACTGGGTGTTACCATGTAACCATGTAACTCTGTGTTAACAGAACACAACTGATAAACGAAAAGTGATGAAAGAGAGGGGTAATACCGAACTCTCAGCTACCATTCTTGGGAGACATCTGACAGTTTATAAGTGACCATGGAATTCCTGTGTTGTTTTAAAGTCACTTTTCTGTGAATAGGCAGCGTGGTGGCAGAGTGCACCTGGCGACGATAATTCACATCAGTCCAGTTTTTGTCAGGAAAAAATTACTCAGTGATAATTTATTGCTCCCGCTAGCATTATGCGCTTCTAGGTCCGAGCCTAAGGACCTAGTGGTAAATCCAGGCCTGAGCGTGCACATATTTCCTTTTGGTGAATTGACTTTCCCTTTAAGCACTCTCTGAAAGTTCCAACTTAATACACAAATCCCTTTTTGAGATATGCCATTTTGAAAAACTGCATACACATAGTGTCTTTTGATTTAGCTCAAGCTCCACCTCAAATACCTCATTCTGTCAAATTTTCAGCTTGATATGCGTAGCCTTAATAGTGCTAGTTTAATAGTAGCAGAGGTCGTAGTAGGAGCAGTAGAAGTAATAAAAGTGTTGAATTAGTAGTAGTAGTAGTAGTAGCAGTATTAATAGCAGTAGTAGCAGGTAGATGCCCCAGAAATTTCATCTTGATACGCTAAGCTGTTCCAAAAATAATTGCTGATACACCTGTATCAGCAATCTGTATGTTATTGCAAGTTACCAATTGTTAAAATTTAAGGTCTTTATAGAAGGAATGATCGTAAAAACTTTGAAGGAGGCTCATTCGATTGGAAATTGAAAGTTCAAGACAATCAGCCTTTCCCTCTTAACCGACACCCCCCCCCCCCTGAAATACATCCGATCAAAATAAAAATAAACATTTTGTTCAAAATAGTCTGAAGATCAAATAACCATGCCTTTGGGGTTAACAACCCCACCAGCAGCATATGGGGCAAGGGCTGTAAGTTAAGCTAGTTGTTCATTGCTAACACATAACGTTTTTGTAGAAAAAATTTTGTATGAACTTTGGGGGGGGGGGGCTCATTCGATTGGACATCAAAATTTCCAGTGCACTTTTTCAAAGTTAAAGGTGATCGGAGGGCCATCCTATTTTTCCCCAAATACATCCGATCTAAATTTTGGGACGGCCATTTTATTTAAAACAGTTTAAAGGTTAAATAACTATACCATAGTTAAATAACAATGGTTCATAACCCTATTGTGTTTTACCCAATGTAAGTACGGTGGTTGAGTTGCACGAGGGTTCAGTAGCACGAGGGTTCAGTTGCACGGGGGTTCAGTTGCACGGGGGTTCAGTTTCACGGGGGTTCAGTTACATGGGGGCTCAGTTACATGGGGGTTCAGTTACACGGGAGTTTAGTTAAATGGGGTTGAGTTGCACGGGGTTCAGTTAAAGGGGGTTCAGTTGCATGAGGTTTCAGTAGCACGAGGGTTCAGTTGCAAGGGGTCTCAGTTGCACGGGGGTTTGGTTATACGGGGGTTCAGTTGCACGGTGGTTCGGTTATACGGGGGGTCAGTTACACGGTGGTTCAGTTACACGGTGGTTCAGTTACACGGGGTTCAGTTACAGGAGTTCAGTTGCTTGGGGTTCAGTTACACACACACCCATTTTGCGAGCCTCATGTCTGCTGTTCGCTCTAAAGACAAAAGTTTCATTGCAAATTCTACCAAGGAACTAGCAAACATTGAAATCTAATAAATGTTAGAATTTGTTAAAAACTTAGTAGATATGAGATAAGCAATAGCTTTTGAATGAGCAATTAAACATCTCTCTACGATGATGTGGTAGCCTGCTAATGTTGCAGTAGCTTCCTGGTGAGAAAACGGTTTATTGAACTTATTGATGGGGATGGGAGGGGAGGGTAAACCTCCAGGGAAGAGTTTTGGAACATGATTATTACGATGGTACCGTTTTATGCTTCCAAGTTTTTCCACTTAAGAAGAAGCATCAAAAGTGCTATTTTTTGTGCTATATCGCACTTACGGATGGTAGACTTGATAAAATCACGTAGATATGAGTAATAGCTTTAAAATGAGCCATTAAACACCTCTCTAAAAAGTTCTCGTAGCCCATGGACTCCAGCTTTTGCACTTTAGACATGCCACCAAAAGTGTCATTTGGCACGCTGCAGATGGTGGAATTTATAGGAAGATCGTAGACATGAGTGATATTAGCTATTAAATATCGGTCTACGATGTTCTGGTAGCCCGATAGCCCCAACCCTTGAGAAATGGCTCAAAAAGTGCCAAGTTTAGTGTCATATGGCACTTGCAGAGTATACAGGAGGAGTTCTTGGAAATCTCCAGATAAGCGTTTTGGACCATAATTGTTACAATGGTACCGTTTTATACTTTGAAGCATTTCCACTTAAGAAGTGTCACAAAAGGTGCCATCTTTTGTGCAATTTGGCACTTGCGGATGGCAGAACTGATTAAAAGCACATAGATATGAGCAATAGCTTTCAAATAAGCCATTAAACATGTCTCTAAGAAGTTCTGGCAGCCCACTAGCCCCTAGCTTTTCCACTTGAGACATGGCATCAATAGTGCCATTTTTAGTGCCATTTAGCAAATGCAGTTAGTGGAATTTATAAAGAAAATGTAGACATAAGAAATAGCTTTTATGTGAACTATTAAACTTCGGTCTTTTGTAGCCCACTAGCCCCGCCCCTTGAGAAATGGCACAGAACGTGCCTTTTTTGTGCCATATGGCACTTGCACATGATGGAATTTATGAAAAGCACGTAGATGCGAAAAATAGATTTTGAATGAGCTATTAAGCATCTATCTATGATGTTCTGGCAAACCTTTAGCCCTAAAAAAAAAAAAAAAACACTTTTCATTTTGATCTGACGCCATTTTCGAGGGGTTTCAGGTTTTTTTCAAAATTACTATAAATTTCTTTTCGCAGTAAACTTTTATTTTTAATATGAACGGAAATAAAAGTTACCATTCCTGAATCAGTGTTAGATGGCAATTTTTTCACCAGGTAGTTTTTTTCTAAACGCGTTTTTTAACTTTTGGTTACTATGGGATGTTGTTCGCTCTTTACTATGTTGGAGCTACCGCTGCAACCAGGATTTTAAGACATCAATCACCAGTGCAAGTTTTATATTTTTCTTAGATGAATAAAGGGCCTTCTTAAGTACCATGTATATTAGCAGGAAGCGGGTAAGGGGGCTATTTTGAATGTTGTCTTCAATAGTTTGTTATGATAGGGGGTAGCATGGAGGAAAAGTTGCAGGGTGACGGAGTGGTCTTGAGAGAGGGTGGCTTCAAGGAAGGGAGGTAGGGCTGTAAGGAGGTGGAGTATGGGTGTGTGATGGAAATAGTATTGTTGAAAGACTCTCATTCGTTGTTTGGTGTTTTTGTTCCTTTATTTATTAGTTATTTTATTTATTTTAGTTATTTTATTTTATTAGTTATTAGTTATAACTGGTTAGTATTGTATGCTGCACGCTAGCAAGAATGTTAGTTTTTTTTTCATATGTGCAGCGTTTGCATTTTGTAAAAATTGTTTTTCTGTTTGTGAATAAAGAAACTTAGACTAAATTATTCTTCCGGGCACCATTTTTCATTGAGTGAAAACCCCCTTACCGTAGAGAGCCCTTGAATAGAAAATAAAAGTCACAGGCTGGACAAAAGACTGATTTGAAAATGATTGCCTTTGATCATTCATGCTGATGTTTTGAATAGGATAGAAATTGGTGTAGATTCATCAATCTCTGCAAATATACACGAGACGGCAGTACATAGTTTCTTGTGTCGGAAATATAACAGCGGGAGTAGGTTCTACCACTGTGCCTTCTCAATCGTATAAAAACTAAAGATATCCGTCTATATTTAAGTTTAGAGTTATGTTGTTGTGGCTAGGTTTGTTTTTGTAAGGGATTGAATCCGGAATTTTGTACCACTGTGCCTTCTCATTCGTGCATAAACTAAAGGGGTTCGTCTGTATTTTACACAAAAAGTGCACGAAAGCATAGGATGGCTGGCCCCAGCCCGCATTACCCTTCCATGCTGAAGGGCCATCAAACGGAGATCTGCATTTCAGGTTTGTACTATGAAGTCCAGTCTTGCATCCTTTATATTTGTGTCCAGGACTGTGATCTTATGGCCGGGTGTGCTTTTTTAAGGGATTAAATTTGAAATTTTGTGCCTTCTCATTCTCAAAATTTTTTGCCGCTCTGCCTTCTGAATCGTATAAAAACTAAAGGTATTCGTCTGCATATGAGTTCAGAGTTATGTTGCTGTGGTTCTTATTATTTTTTTAATTACGACCCTGTACGGCATTATGGCCTGGAACTTTATGCGCTTCCTAAAGTTTGGCAATTTTCATTCAATTTTCCTTGTTCTTTGTTTCTTTTTCAAGCATTTTTTTTGCACATATTAAGAACAGTTTAGATCGATTGGATCAACAACCACGTTGAAAGTAAACGCTATTTTTTCTTCTTTTTTTATGTTCCAATTAATAAAAATGCAATGTTCATGCTCTCGTTAAATGTTCTCGTTAGTAATGCATTCGTTCTCGGCAGATTTATGATTCCAAGGTGAAGATTCAGGTTCGTTCAGGGCCGTATTCAGGATGCTTTTTTAGAAGCATCCTAACCCCGCCTGGATAGGATCTTGTGTTTGTTACTCCAGAGATGTTAGAAATTGAGATGAATATAACCGCAAAGCTTTGTGCAAATTATTTTCAGCTTCTGCGATATTTCAGTTCTATATCTTTCCGAGTTTTATCCTCAGTTAAAAAAGGAAGACATTTCTCCTTTGCGCATTCAGGATTTCTGATACCAAAAGTTCCTTCTTTTTCTCCCTGTTCTTGGTGTCGTAATAGGAAAATAATGTCAAAACTGGTGTTTTCAGTAAAGTTGCTGTGCTAAGCAGAACGTTTCCAGATATAAGCAATTCTACCACCGTTCCACTGTATTGAAAGTACAAGCTACAGCTATTGCAACTAGCATTTTATTTTCTTTATAATTATTTTAATAGTAAAATAATGTCAAAACCTGGAATGAAAATCCGAAAAAATACCCCCCCCCCTGGACAAAAGTCCTGGATATGCCCTGGATACACTTTACTTTTTTGGGTTAAAATCAAGTAAACAGTAAAATAAATAATGTATAACTAGGGCTGTATCCAGAATTTTTTTCGGGGGATGAGGAGCGGGGTTACAAAAGGATTTTTTGGGGGAGGGGTAATAAAACTTTAAAAAAACGCAACAAAAATTTGTTTATATTCATTTTCGTTACGTTTTACGAGTCATACTAACATTTTTTTTTGGGAGGGTTCGAACCTCCTAACCCCCCCCCCTCAATACGACCTTGTGCATAACGTACAGGTAAAAATTTGTTGGGATAACGGGAGAAAGCTGATCTGAAGAACATGGGTAGATATGTTTCTAAAGACAGCTATTGACGCCATATCAAACTGTCTTTTAAAAAAATTGGTTGATTTGGTGTAGCGTCACGGTCTACAGCGTGTTTCACTCCCCAAGTATCTTTTAAGAAGGCAATCCACGTTAATTGGTTAACTTTAGCCATTAGCCTATATTGCTCACTTAGTCACTTTGTGCACACCACATTCAGAGGTCTAGAATGAGAATAACGGAGGCTTTTAGTGAGGCTCAAGAACATAAGAGGAAGAATAGAGGTGCAGATTGAGGCAATTCTCGTATTCGGGGCTCCTGAAATATCTTGTTATAGCAAGCAAGTTCGACATAGTCTAGCAGATTTTAAATTTGCTTAAAACCAAATTTTAGTGTTTGTTTTCTGAAAAATCCTAAAATTTCTAACCAATGCATGACCCCTTATATGCCATGACTACTTCCTCTGTAAAAACTCGGTTACCAATTCAGACAAATCTACGAATTATGTTTGATTTTACTAAGACCTCGATATATCGAGGTCTTTATGCCTCGAGGTCTCATCGAGGTCGATATATCGAGATTGCATATATGCAGTTGTGCAACTTTCGATAGTTGCGAGTGACAAATATAAAAAAAATTAAAAATGGGTAAAATCGGCTAGAAAAAAAACAAAACAACTAAAAACATTTGACACCAAACAACTTAAGAAGATGTAACTTTGCTATAAAGGTGTGGGTGCCATTGGGAATCAACAGATTGTTAAACAGCAATAACAAAAAAAAATCTGATTGTTTGAATTGGTTAAGCGAAAAGTTACACAAACATATACATTTCAAACATTAGAAAAAATTGGGAATTCACATTTCTATGAAAAGTCCCCAATATATCGAGATCTTTACGCCTCGAGGCCTTAACGAGGTCGATATAGGCTATCCAGGTTGCATATATGCAGCTATGCAATTTTTGATAGTTGCAGGTTTCAAATCTAAAAAAAATAAATATGTATGAGTGAAAAATCATAAAAAAAAACACCCAAGACATTTGACATTAAACAGCATAAAAAGATGTAACTTTGCTATTAAAGTGTAGTTGCCTTTGGGAATCAACAGATTGTTAAACAACAACAGAATCTGATTGTCTGAATTTAAGCGGAAATTTACGCAACCATATTTATTTTAAACATTAGAAAAAAATTGAGAATTCCATTTTCAACGAAAATACCTCGATATATCGAGGTCTTTGTGCCTCGAGGTCTTATTTAGGTTGATATATCGAGGTTGCATATAAGCAGCTATGCTACTTTTGATAGTTGCAGGTGTCAAATCTAAAAACAAAAAAATATGGGTGAAAAATAAGCTAAACACAGCTAAAAACATTTGACATTAAACAGCTTAAGAAGATTTAACTTTCCAACCAAGGTGCGGGTGCCTTTGCAAATCAACCAATTGTTAAAAAACAATAACAAAAAAAAATCTTTGAAAATCACGATTTTTTGGCTAAGATGGGGCAGAGGGTAAAATATTTTTAGTTTTGTGTCCTTGGGACTCCAAGGACTCATAGAGCTAGCTATATCCGATCAAATGTGGTCTTATCAAAACTGTAAGTAAATCGCAGGTAAAGGATTGGCTAAATGA
Organism: Artemia sinica; assembly: GCA_027921565.1. Lineage (NCBI taxonomy): Eukaryota > Metazoa > Arthropoda > Branchiopoda > Anostraca > Artemiidae > Artemia > Artemia sinica. The sequence continues at coordinate 60,827,818 of CM051263.1, forward strand.
CTTCACCTATGTTTGGCAGGCATATCATTAAGGTACCTTGTTGACATGTTAATTAATTATCACAATGTGTGCCTACCCTGCCAACTAAAAATGATTTCAAGCATAGTACATAGTCCCAGCCAAAGGTATTTTATCGCTATTCTTAATGACCGTTGAAAGGTGCCGTAATAAATCCCGAAGAATTTTCTTCCGGAACGATCATATGTCTCAATCTAAAGCCAATTTGACGTTTGTAATTTTAGTGGTTAGTTTCAGGGATAGTATCATAGATTTTGATCGAGTTGGGATAGATGTCTTGCTGCGAAGCGACTTGAATCCGTTTTGGAACTCTTAGCGGCGGAAGCTCTTTTAAGGATTTTATATGAGTAAAATTGCGAGGCAAGGCTCAAAAGAGGGTCATTACCGGGTAAAGTCCTAAATTATGATGTCAATACACAAGCAGGAATTTCTTGGACCAATGCACATATCTGTAGAATTTTGTCTTTTGTTTTGTTTTCTCTCCTTTTTTTGCAATATTTTCTTTCAATTAAATTCTTCCCGATAACAAGTAGGCTATTATGCGTAAGCAATGGATAAATTTCAAAACTTACTGCCCATTCTCCAGGGGCTTGAGGGGTCATGTTATCCTCAAAGGCATAGTTATTGGAAATTTCAACTATGCTGAATAGAATGACTATCTAAAAATTTTGATCGGACAACTTTGGTGAAAAAAGGGCGTGGGAGGGGGGCTACCTGCGCTACAATCTTTTTGGTGACTTAAAAAGGGCACTAGACATCTTGATCCGATCAAATGAGCCTTCTTCCAATCTTCTAGGATCACTAGTTTGAAATACGATTACCCCTGGGGAAAAAAAAAACGAAAAAAACCAAAGAAATAAACACGCATCCGTAACATTTCTTCTAGCAAACATGCGAAATTCCATATTTTTGTATATAGGAGCTTAAAACTTCTACAACAAGGTTCTTTGATACGCTGAATCTGATGGTGTAATTTTGGAGTTGTTCACCCCTTTTTCAAAAGTTGGGCAAATTTCCTTTTTTGGCGACTGTTTGGTGAACTGCAGCTCACCAGTTAGTCTCGGTTTTCGACCCAAGCAGCCGAGCGCACCTTACGATCGTCTGGAAACTTACTTCGAACGCTCCTGCATTTACCCGCAAGGACGGTCTTTGACTTTTACCCTACAAAAGCCGGCTGGAATCGACCTCGCGGCCGAATGGAGAAACGATGTTCCGACGGGCTTTCCGAGTTCCTCGTGAAGGCAATTTTGAATCAGCATGGAAATTCGATTGTTATCAACGCTCTGTTTTTTAGAATTTCTATTACTATTGACCCGCGTTGCTCCTTACTTACAGTTTATTACCACGACTGTTTGACAACGGTGAAAATTATCGTTTAAAATGAGCTAATTCATTCTCTAAATACTATTCTTGCACACACCGCAATCATGGAGGTGGGATCAAAATTTCAGAGGTTTGGAGTGAGGTCCAAGGGGCATGAGAAAACAAAGTAGAGGTAAATGGAAGTAAGTCTTATAATCATGATATGTGAAAAATGTTGGTAGCAGGGCCGTATCCAAAACTTTTTCATTGGAGGGACGCACACAAAAATAAAAACGCATCATAAATTTGTTTATATGTATTTTTGTTACGTTTTTAAGATTCAGAAAAACCTTTTGGCACTGGTATGATATACCCCCTACCTAATATTCTTCTAATATTTTTCTCTGACGCTCAATCCTAGTAAAATATACCAAAGTAAAATAAAAATATAACACTTAGGGAGTTTATCATACAAGTACAAAAGTTTTTTCGGGGGGTGGGGGGGGGGTTGTTCAACCTCCCCCTGGATACGACCTTGCTTAGTAGGCCTAAAGCAAATAAGTTTGACCAATTAAAGCAAGTTTTAAATTTGCTCAAAAACAAATTTTAGGTCTTCCTGGCCTAAAAATCTCTGAAGTTTCTCCCTCAAATATGGTATTTTCATACCCCACGATTTTTGCTTTGTGGACATACAATCATTTTCCGATTTGGATAAATTCATAAATTATGCTATATTTTCCTCTAAACTACTCTTCTGAACAGGATTTAAGGATTATATGGAACCCTTTATTACATATTGACTCTTAAAGTTCATTTTCAAAATGAAGGTAATTTTTCTAAGAAAAATTTTAATTTATATATCATACCTTTTTTTTCAAATAAGAGCGAATGGTTTACACCACAAATTGAAACTTGTTAAAATGTTATTTAGTTTTCTTGCGAACTCTTTCTGCTTCGAAAACGATACGCAAATTGGCTTTTATTATTTGTAATTTTGCGATGTTTGCGATGTTTACTTTTGTGGAAAAGACCACAAGGACTAAAACAAGCCTTCATTAATCGACTCTACCTACCATTTACATACTATTCTACACTAACATCATTTTCATTAGGCCCATATTGGTTCAGTTTTGCTCAGCATTGTGAGTTTGTGCTGCATGAAGATGACGTTAAACTACATTTTAATACAGCACGATTTTTATTTACTACTTAATATACTAGAAGTATACAATTACATTTAAATAAACCCTCTGTATATTTTCGAAAACCAAAGGCTTGAAAAAATTATCCCAAAAACTACGATTCTAATTTTTGGAGGGATTTGGGATTGGCCTCATAATCTGAGGAGGGGATAAGGCACACCTAGGTATACCAAGGTATATGAAATAAAAGGAATTTAATGTCAAATTTAAAAAAAATGGGAGGGGGCAGCTATCGAAACTAGGATGGATTGGGCTGTGGCCAAAGATGCTAGGATGCGAGATCCTGAAAAATAGATCGAAAGCAGTAGTCGTTTTAGGCCTCATAACCTGACGGGGCTCATGGTTTACCTAGGTATACCAAGGTATATGAAATAAAAGGAATTTAATGTCAGATGTCAGAAAAACTGATAGGGGGCAGCTAACCCCCATCCTGCCCAGGCCTAGAATTGCCACTGGATCTAAGGTAATAAAATTCCGTTTTTAAAGTGAATCCTGGCTATTCTGACGAATATTGATTCTGGAGGATATTTCGTGCGGCTCTATCCAGTTTGTAAGTTCTAAACCTAATTATTAGACTAACTGCAGGACAAACGGAAGCATTGAAAAAAGCTTTATTTTCTATTTTACGGAGATTTTCTTTTTTAATTAAAATAGGTTAAAGTGGTCAAGTATAGCTTATGGGGCTTCTTTTTTTTACCTTCATAAAACCTGCGATTATTTCGTTTACTAAAATTACAAATTTTCTATCAAAATTTTTTATTAAAAAAATGGTAAATAATCATATAGAATTGAGGAGGTGGGCTTATTAGAAAGATATGTCTAGTTCTTATAGGTTTTATCTCAATTTTTTCATATTTTTGTAAACAAAATTTCGTAACAAAATTTTTTCCATTTCCAACATTGAAAATACAAAATTTTAGTAGTTTGATATTATCATGTCAAAATATACATTTATATTACATCATTAGATTATTTCAGGCCATATTGATTTCCAATTTTAAATATTACACCATTTTCAAAATTATAATTGTAACAAACATTTGAAAAATATATTTTTAGTGCACAATTTGTTACCTTTTCTGAGTGGAGACATAGCTATGCCCCCTCATTTTTGCGAAGAATTTATGAGTTGCCTTCTGATTTCTTTATGCATAATTGAGCAGGTTTCAATATAAATCACTCAATTGTGTATTTTAATCATACATGTCTCCTTTAAGAAAAAAAGTATTAGTTTAACAGGTCTGCTATATATAAGAAAACATAATAAAACATTTTCTTACTTCATAATATTGCTAAGAAAAATATAGTCAACGGATTCTCTTTACATAAACCGCTTTCACTCCCCCCCCCCTCTTATGTTCAAATACCCCAGATTATAAACGTCAAAAAAGCGACGCATTTTTCATGCGTCGCTCATTTTTTCGATCGTAAGTTGAAGCAACATTTACGAAATCAAGAAACACAAAATGCATGGGATATGAATAAAATTTGGCTGTATATTCGCACATTTGGCGAGTGGGGGTAATGAAAATGGTTTACACATAGAGAATCGGCTGACTACATTTTTAGACATATTATGAAGTTTTTTTTTCTTTAGAAATATTGTTTCCTTATGTAGAATGGATCTGCTAAACCGACACTAAAAAAAATGTTTAGGGGGACCTTAACATATAAAATAATAAGGTTTTGCCAAAATCTCACTTTTAGAAGCGGCCAAAAACAAAAGAACACACATTCCGTAATTTTCTCTTTTGATTCTATACGTGCCCGGCAAATTTAATCCGTGTTATGAAACAACATTGCTAAATAAGGTTCATCTACCACGTCAACTTAAAGAGTTATTAATTCTATCTCAAAAATTACGATCAATTTATTCCTTGTCTACCAGCATATTATCGCCCCAGCAATAAAGTCGAAGCTTATAAGCCACAGCTACGAAATTAACGTTCCCCTGGCAAGGTGGGCTTTGGCATAATCGCTTATTGCTTTAAATTGACCGTCATTCCAATATAAATTGTCGTTTTGCTAACACTATGCGCTAGAAATCGTTTGTCTTACTTACAGAGCCGCTGATTGCCACCATTACTGCTTTTCATTGGCTCTCCCGGCAGCGTGGCCAACCTTCTCCAATTTGGAGCTGATAAGTAATTTTCCTAAGGCGGAGTCTACACTAACAAGTTTAGATTCATTGTGGTTTTATTGCAACAGTATCATTATTGTTCTGGATTTGTAACGGAGGAGTGAGAAGAGTGTAGAATGATAGCTGATAGTGGCAGAATGGCGACAACACCTACTCTGTCGCCGCAAAACTTGAAGAAATCTACAAGTTTCAGTGTTGATTCGCTTTTAGCAGATACAAAAAAAGAAGACAAGCCGGAAGAGAGATTATCACCGATTGAAAGTATTAAAGAAGAACTATCTGGTACTGATGAAGAACATGATAGTGACGTGGATGTTGACGATGGATGTGATGATGAAAGACACGAAGATGCAGCTCAAATAAGTGGCATACACCTAGCTGCTTTGCATCAGAGACTTGCTAGTCTACCAGCAGGACTTAAACCTCAATTAGGTGCTGGATATCCAGCTAGCGCATCTTTTCTTCATCCTGGATGGCCTTTTGGCCCAGGATACCCAGCAACATTGGCTGCGTGGTCGCAAGCAGCAGCAGCTGCTGTTGCAGCGAGTAAGTTTTGTTCATATTTTCATTTTGTCGAACCTGTAGTTTTTAGCACTGGCCGCAGTTTGGGAGAGGGGATGCAGGAGGGGGTATTTGCCCCATCTAGTTTTTGCTCCCCTCCCCCCTAGATTTTTGAAAAATATCTTTTTTTCCAATTTCATAGAAAAATATCCTCTTTTACTATTTTCATTGAAAAAATCGAAATAACGGCAAAACTGCCCCCTATTCTTAGATTTTGGAAAATAAGCTACATTTGCCCCCTACTGTATTTTCGTGATTTGGCAGCACTGTTTTTTTAATGTTTATGTTATATCGAGCTAATTCATTGTACAGTAAAAATAATATTATTAATTCGTCGATGATCATTAATTTATATAATTTAATATTTGTCCAAAAGTTTGAATGTACATGACTCTAGTGAAAAGTTCGTTCGCAGGCACAAATTTCGTTCATCCCTCTGCGAGTGTCGAAATACTATCTTTTGGTAAAGCTCTAACAAGAAAACAAGTGATATTACAACTTCTTACAATAACCATGGTTTGTGGAACAGATCTATAGTAGGCTAATCAGCATAAATGAAATCAAATTTAGACTATCTTCCTTCAAAATCAAATCACAAAGTTCTGGGAACTTTGTGATATATATATATATATATATATATATATATATATATATATATATATATATATATATATATATATATATATATATATATATATATATATATATATATATATATATATATATATATATATATATATATATATATATATATATATATATATATATATATATATATATATATATATATATATCCAAGCCAACTTTACTGGCTCTCTACCTAGCCACCTTCCGCTCGCTTGGGCCTTCGGGCTTCGCAAGTGGCCCTCCAGAAAAGTTCAGGTAAATTATGCTTTGTGTCTTGTTTCGGCTAGCTCAGGAATTACACTAGACCTTATTATGAATAGGTTTTTCATTATTTAAAAATGTTGGTGCTAGCTAAAGTTTGACTTAGCTAAATCTCATTGTATCAAACAGTTCGTGGTAACGAACTGTAAGTAAGGAGCGACCCGGCTCAATGGTAACCGAAACTCTAAAAAACGGAATTTTTATACCATTAGATACATCAAAAGAATCATATTTTAATTCTGATTTCAAATATATGTTTCATCAAGTTTAATCTTACCTATCAAAAGTTACGCGCCTGAGAAAATTTGGCTGATTTTCGAAAAAAGGGGGATAGACCCCCTAAAAGTTATAGAACCTTAATGAAAATCACACCATCATATTCAGCGTATTAGAGAACCCTACTGTAGAGGTTTCAAGCTCCTATCTACAGAATTGTGGAATTTTCCATTTTTTGCCAGAAGAAAGATCACGGATGCGTGTTTATTTGTTTTTTTTTCCCAGGGGTGATCGTATCGACCCAGTGGTCCTAGAATATCGTGGGAGGGCTCATGGGAACGGAAATTAAAACTTCTAGTGCCCTTTTTAAGTGACCAAAAAAAATGGAGGGCAACTAGGCCCCCTCCCACGCTCATTTTTTCCCAAAGTCACCTGATCAAAATTTTGAGATAGCCATTTTGTTCAGCATGGTCTAAAATATTATAACTATGTCTTTTAGGATGACTTAATCCCTCAAAGCCCCCAGGGGGAGGGCTGAAAGTTATGGACTTTACCCAATGATAACATATAGTATTGGTTATTGGGACCCAGCTCAATGGTAACCGAAACTCTAGAAAACGGTATTTTGATACAAATAGATACATCAAAAGAATCTGATTTTAATGCTGATTTCAAATATATGTTTCATCAAGTTTAATCTTACCCATCAAAAGTTACGCGCCTGAGAAAATTTGGCTGATGTTCGAAAAAAGGGGGAAAGACTCCCTAAAAGTTATAAAACCTCAATGAAAATCACACCATCATATTCTACGTATCAGAAAACTTTACTGTAGAGGTTTCAAGCTCCTATCTACAAAAATGTGGAATTTTACATTTTTTGCCAGAAGAAAGATCACGGATGCGTGTTTATTTGTTTTTTTTTCCCAGGGGTGATCGTATCGACCCAGTGGTCCTAGAATATCGTGGGAGGGCTCATTGGAATGGAAATTAAAAGTTCTAGTGCCCTTTTTAAGTGACCAACAAAAAATGGAGGGCAACTAGGCCCCCTCCCACGTTCATTTTTCCCAAAGTCACCTGATCAAAATTTTGAGATAGCCATTTTGTTCAGCATGTTCGAAAATATTATAAGTATGTCTTTTAGGATGACTTAATCCCCCGAAGTTCCCGGGAGGAGGGCTGAAAGTTATGAACTTTACCCAATGTTAACATATAGTATTGGTTATTGGGAAGTATACAGTACAGACGTTTTCAGGGGAGATTTTTCCTGGTAGTGGGGGGGGGGGTCGGGGGTTATGTGGGAGGATCTTTCCATGAACGAAGTTTCAACATCAAAACTTTAAACGAACAGAAAATATTACATATATGATTGGATTCACCCCCTAGTCAATACCTCACTCTTTAAGCCAGAGATTTTTTAGTACTTTCATAAGAGCTATTTATTCTAATTAACGGCCTTTGTGATTAAGCGGTCATTTTTAAAGAATTGGAACAAAATTCGAACTTTCGCTTAAAGAGCAAGGTATTGACTAGGGGGCGAACCCCCTAATATACGTATTAAAAATATATGAATATAAAAGTTCGTCACGTGAATTAATTCGTAAGTTACGTATATTTATTACTAATAAAAACGTTCGTAAATAAAATGAAACAAGTTTCGAGAAAGCCATTTAACCAAATAAAAGTAAATTAATTTGAAAAATTTGTTTTAATTATTCATGTACTGTGAGCCAAGATCAAAACCTGCAATTATTCAAAAACGTTCAAAAATTAAATAAAAAAACAAGTTTTTTTTTAACTGAAAGTAAGGAGTGACATTAAAACTTAAAACGAACCGAAATTATTCCGTATATGAAAGGGGCTGTCCCCTCCTCAACGCCTTGCTCTTTACGCTAAAGTTTGACTTTCTCACAACTCTATTTTTTTTAAACAATAAAAAACGATAATTATATAAACTGTGGTTTACACAAGCAGATTGTCAAACCCGACGGCCGACTGGCATAATTCATTAGGCTGTTCGTTTATCTTAGTACTGTATATATTGAAATAAGATGAATATGTTAACGAGTTTCGATAAGATAAGTAAATTTTGACGAATTTCTGAACAGTAGCTGTGGTGTAATGATTTATTCCAACAGCACCCTAAAAGAATAGCTTGCAAGAGTATATTACTAAACAAGCAAAAAAAAGAAATACGTAAATAGAATTGAACAGATAAAAAGGAAATTTTTAAGGATTAGTCTGTGAAACCATAGGCTAAGACGGACCTACGTATGACCAAATGCTCACATGTCAATGCTTTCATGTCAAAATCCGGGGAACAAGATTTTTTATATACACAGTATTCATTATTTTAATTTGATTAATCTTAGAATGATTTTGGATGGCCATTTTTTTCGAATGTTTATTGTTTTTGACGAGTTTTTAAATTTAATGAGTGATATCCTGGCAAAAATGTTGAACTGAAAAAGGTTAGGAGGAAGTTAATTCATTATCAGAGCATTTATGAGTTTGGTTACTTGTAGGCAGTCACCGACACTCTACGCGTGTTTCGAGGGTGGGAGTGATGACACCTTGAAACTGTTCGTTCCTTCCACTTAACGTTTAAATAATAATTCACCCACGAGTGAACATTTCACCTTTATACGTCACATAGTGAAAAAGTAAATAAACAATAAAGTTTAAATGGTGCTCCATGCTCCATCAATAAGTCAGTACTTAAATTTAGCTACATCAACCGAAGAAATAAACAAATTTAATTTTTGTTTCCGCTTTCAAATGCCTCAGTAAAAGTCAATACTGTAAAATAGACTATAATAAAATCTAAAATCTTAAAATGGAATTTGGTCACATGGCTGCCATTTATCAGTGGTTTATTTTATAACTAGAGTACCCTCTTTTTAAAACTTTGATTTGCTAAAAAAATTTTCTGAAGTATGTTCTACCAAAAAGGCTATAGCAAACGAACTTTAATAAGAAACTACAAATTTCAAAGTTACATCCAAAAAGAAATTCGTTCTTACCTACTACAAAGTCTTGTCAAAATCTAACGTACACGCAGAACAGAGGGGGCACCAATTTTCAGATATCACATACACTAGGTGGCGGGTGACAAGCGCGGTGGAACTGCGCCGATAATTGCGGGGACTGTCAAGCGTTGCAGGGACTGTACCAAACATGGCGGAACTGTGCGGAGGACGTGGCGCTCCAAGAATTTTGTGCCAGAAGAGCATCAAATCTCGTCAGAACAGCAAAAAAGCACGCAAATTATAGAAAATGTCAAAAACTATGAACAGAATTATAGACATTCTGGGACCTGGGCTTAGCGCCCCTCGTGCAAACTCTTACTAATAAAGTCAATTGATTATAACAAGCCCCTTTTTATACGTGTTTGATATACTTTTCTCGTAGGTTTCCAAAAGTTTGCGATATTAAAGCTTTTTTGCATCATGTATATTCATTAGAATGCAGATACAATCTTTTGATTACCAGTTTTTTGCACATTAGACCGACTATTCAAAAATTGATTATTGCATTCTTGCTTCTTCATCAGCTCCCGCCTCATTTCAAAGCCTCTGTAATTAGTTAGTAATGATTTATTCCTCAGATCACGCTATTCAGTCATTATAACTTCGTGTTTTATTGCGCAGGGAAGGCTCACCCAATCTGTCGGCAGAGTTTTGTCTTGATTGCTGCAAAAACTTCAGCAGACTTCCTCAAAATCCATGATTTATGTTAAACACAGAGCGCTTACATGAAATTAATTAACACGCAAAGTTAATTAAAAATTGGACAATGTGTGAATCAGGCAATCTGCTTCTTCCATCTTCGTTCACTTGGCTTTTCCTGCTATGCTTCAGCAACAACTTCAATTCCTCGTGTGGATATACTTTAGCTGTGTATTCTATTTAAATGATAAAGTAGCATGGCTTTTCAGTTGTTTTGCCCTTTTCTGTCAATAGGGTTGTCATAGCGATTGTCAAGCCACCACTTTTTAGGTTGTATAGTTGGAAAAATTTATATTTTAAAATGTCACTATTAACCGATCTGGTGCTGGGGCATATTCAGACCTTTTTCTTAGATACAAAATAGCTCATTGGGGGGGGGGGAGGGCATCGTACAATGCAGACAGGACATCTTGTAAAACCTTCCACTACCTCAACAATAGATTCTAACTAAAACTGATTGAAGACGCACGAATATACATGTTCAAGTTTATATACATATACATACTTATTCATAGTTTATATACATACTCAAAGCCATATACAAAAACAAAAGACACCGATATATTTACGGGCCAATTGCCCAAACGTTTATTTATATATACGTTTTCTATATAATATATATATATATATATATATATATATATATATATATATATATATATATATATATATATATATATATATATATATATATATATATAATATATATATATATATATATATATATATATATATATATATAATTCTTTTACCAGAACTTATATCTATGACTTTGTTCCAAGAAGTTCATAACAAATTTCATTCCAATTGCACTTGTCATCTCTACCTCAAGCACTTGTTCATAACTATTATTCACTTTTGTTGCCCCAAAAAGAAATGCATGCTTTTTCAAGTTGACAGAACGGGGGAGATTAATTTTGTATTTTCTCAGTTTTTCAACAAACATACTAAAAAGCCAATTTCTATGGAAATCCAAGGAGGATTTCCATAAAAATCAAAATCCAAGGAGGGGTGGGGAAATTCAAGTAACGAGTGCACAATATTTTAGCTTCTGATTCTTAATTAATCTATAAAGCATGATTTGCAAGCTTTAAGTAAATTGATTACTTATTGAAAACACTTGTTCTGTCTACAAGGCGTTTTCATTCAGAGCAATTTTCCATCAAAGCTTTCAAATATTTTGGCGAGTATGTAGCGCATAGTTATCCCATAGTTATAAAAGAGTGGAGAGAACACTTACTGTTTAGAATAATTTTAGCTGATATATATAGGTGGCCATTGGGGGGGGAGCAATGGCCCCTTAGATTTTGAAGAATATTTATTTTAGTTGTCGTTAAATATAAATAAAAATTCACCCCCCCCCGTCCCCGATTTTAGAAAAATACGGTTTTTATCTTCGATGCCTGCTCCCTGAATTTTTAGGAATTGGTGCCCCTGGCTACATACCTATTTGTTGACTATTTGGAATTCCAGTTACACTCTGTAAATTATTCGAATAACTCTTCCGGCCAACTATTTTATCATATAAAGTAAAAAAAAAAAACAAGTTTAGTCAACTGGAAGTAAGGGGCAACTTTCAGGGACGAATCTCCAGCATTTTTTTGCGGGGGGGGGGGGAGAGGGGTCCATATCCGGATAGTCAAGGGGCATGGTATGCATAGTAATCTATTTCTCCACATTATTGGAGGGGCAACTGCCCCCCAAACGACGCCCCTGGCAACATTAAAACTTAAAACGAACAGAAATTATTCCGTATGTGAAAGGGGCTGTCCCCTCCTCAATACTCCGCTGAAACCTTATGTTCACAAGTCGTTTTTGAAAAGTTGTGAAAAAAAGTCAAACTTTAGAGTAAAGAGCGGGATATTGAGGAGGGAGCAGCCCTTTCCACATACGGAATAATTTCTCTTCGTTTTAAGTTTTAATGTTGTTCCTTACTTTCAATTGAAAAAGCTCGTTTTTTTTTTTCATTTAAGATGATAGAATAGTCCGCCGAAAGATTTATAGGTAGTTGCTGGACATTTCACCTATGCTGAAAAAAAATGGCTATTTCAAAATTTTGATCGGACGACTTCGGGGGAAGATGGCTAGGGAAGGGGAGCTAGGTTCCCCCCAATCTTTTCGGTTACTTGAAAAGGACACTTGACCTTTTAGTCATAAATAAGCACACATCCATGATTCTTGTGGCAAAAAAATACAAATTCCCACGTTTTTGTAGATAGAAGCTTGAAACCTCTACAGTAGGGTTCTCTGATACAGTAGGGTTCCCTGATACGCTCTCTTAAGGTTCCTTGACTATTTGGCGTGTTCCTGTCTTTTTTGAAAACCAGACAAATTTTCTCGGGCTCGTATCTTTGGTGAGTAACACTAAACTTAATGGTTCTTGTATATTTAAAATCAGCATGATAAGACGATTGTTTTGATGCATCTATTAATATCAAAATTCTGTTTTATAGTTTCGGTTACTATTCACCTGCGTTGCCCCTTGCTGCAGTTCGTGGTAACGAACTGTTTGACAAAGGCGATGAGTTTCGCCACCCACCATATTATGGCTTGTGACAACTTTTTTTTATAACTTAACTAATACCATACAATAACACAGGAGGTTATAAATATGGTTAAAAATGTCGAGACATTAGGACATGATGCGGTTTTGGCTAAGTTAATCTGGATGGAAATGCGTGTTTAGTGTAGAACGAGCTTAATGAATTACTTAAGTAAATTCAATTAATTATAGATATGCTTGGAGGCTACTTTAAAGAAAAATAAATGAAGATAGTTTTCCGGCTTAGCATAAGTTAGAAGGCTAGCTTATGTTAACGTTGGAATTATGTTAAATTTTATATATTATATTCGCTTATCTTCGTGACGATACACGGTGTGTTGAGAGAAAAATCTTCAAGTCTAACTTTAATACGTATTATGTTTTATTTGTCTGAATACATATAATGCTCTCTACCAGTTAGTAATTGATATTTAAAGCTCAAGAAATTTATTTCATTCACTATAAAATATTTAACACTGCCTCTTCTAAAGGCGAAAATGATTACCAGATCAGAATCTAACTTAATTCCTGAATATAATGCCAAACTCAAATTCCTAACTAAAATTGTGTTTTTTCACGACTAACAAAAACATCTTGTTTCAGAGAATGGAGAAATCCCTCCTGGTCTTCACGCCTTAGCAAAATTGCCAGCAGGCTTTGGTGTCAATGCAGATCTATCTAAACTCCCGCCACCTGGACCAATAAGATGCCAGCTTAGAAAACACAAGCCCAATAGAAAGCCAAGAACGCCATTTACCACGCAACAGCTTATGGCATTAGAAAAGAAATTCAGAGAGAAACAGTATTTATCCATTGCCGAACGAGCCGAATTTTCAGCCTCTCTGCAGCTGACCGAAACACAGGTAGGAATACTTTTTCAGTTCCGTTTCTTTTACATTATGATTACTGTTTAAACGGTTTTTGTCCAGTTACATGTTATTTTAGTAATAAAATTGTTGTACAACTCTTTCAAAAGGTATCAAAAAGGGGACCCTATCACAAAAATTTCAAAAGAATCTGGACCGCTTTCTAAATCCTTGAAGTTTGTGCTCCCTGCAGGCACATATACAGATTTTTTTGGGTGGGTGGGGGTGTCTCAATAATAAAGAAGACGAATTTTATTTGGTAGTTTGAATAAGAAGTACCCAGTAATTTGAGGAAAACTTAGGATTTCGGTTAGGTTCCTTGTGAAAGTTCTTGACGTGTTATTCTTCGGACTGCAATCTTGCTAACAATGGATAGTCGAGAAACAACTTTGTAAATCTACTGAATAACATTCTTAAAATTCACAAAAAAAAGATTGCCCTTCACAGATTTGGAAACTTCTGTATTTTCATTTTAAAAAAACTGAATGAAAACTGAAATCCCTAAAATTTTCTTGAATTGGTGCCCCAACAGACAAATGCTTCCAGCACCGATAAAAAAGGGAAAAGACAAACAGACAAGTTTCCTCATTAGCAGAATTTGAAGTAATAGAAACAAGGCTCTATATTCTAGGATCTAGATGGTTCTAAATGACTGGTTGTACCTTGATTCAGCCAAGCACTGCGTTTAATGTGTGAACTGAGCTGTTCTGGCCAGATGTCTGTATAGACCCGTTTTTAGTTACTGATGTCTAGCTAGACATGTATGTGAATGCTGCTTTAATACCTCGACTTTTAAATAATGGAAGATTATATACCTAAAAGAATTTAAGCTATTTTTTGGACTTTCAAAACCAGTATATTTGTCATTTAAGATTAATAGAAATATAAATTAGATAAATAACCTAAACTTTGCTAGGAGGAATTTTAATCTCAAAGTTTTTTAAACGAAGCTTATGTTTTTTAATTATCCGTCGAAGAAACCCCGTTTAAAAAATCATTTCATGAAAAATGTTTTGCTAAAAGTTCAAAATCAAGCTTTATGAACTCTCCTACAAATAATTTTAGAGCAGTACCCTGCTGTATATTTGTGTTTTTAGGGGGGAGGGGGAAAAAGCCCTCAGGTAGTTGCGATCCTGTTAATGAAAAGCCTTTTTATAGCCGTTAAATAATTATAATTTCCCCACTCTTCTCTTTATCATTTTTTTGGAGTGGGTCTCCTCCCAACCCTCTTCCTGATTACGCCCTTACTTTGGAGCACAGGATGTAGCTAAAATTTCGTTGAGCCGGCAGATGTTAACCGTCCAACAAGAAAACCTTTGGTATATGTTTAAAAGTATGGTACTATCCCATTATGCGGGCCTCTACAAGGAAACCAGTCACGAAAACCCGAGGTATCCTCGACAAAAGCGAAGATTTGACGCTTTCTGATGTTGTATAAACAAGTATTCAGGGGTTTCTCACTCTGGGAACTATATTTAAGCTGTTGATTTTGGGGTTTAGGGGGGGAGATACCTAGGTTAGGTTACGTATTTATTATATGGTATGCTTTGCCCCACACCCGCCCTCCCCTAATGTGCAAATATTTGTTTCTAAACTATTTTGTATTCATCCTATTTATTTTATTTCATTAGCATTAACCAAACTTGACTTTTTAGAAAGGCCCGCATAATGGGAAAGTACCAAAAGTATTTACAGAAAAGAAAAATCAGATTTAACGCTGAAGAGCCTCTCCCCCCCCTCTGGCTATTTTGGTAACCATATTCTGGCTGTTCGGCTCTTTTGGTAACCATTTTCCATGATAAGTGAGCAAAATTAAATCTTGTAAATGAGACTATTTTCCCCAAAATTTCAGTTTGTCCTTTGTTTATGTCACTATTAAGAATCTAGCAATGAAACATTACTTTTATAATTGTAACTGATTTCAAACGGTACTAAAATGCATACTAAATATTTGAGCGTTTTCATTCTTAGTTGGATTTTCTTGTCAGAATGTCAGCTTATCTTTGTTTTTATCCCTCCAACATCCCAAGAGGCAATGACAAATACCCGCACAGTGACAACCGACAGAAATTAGAATCTTTACCGATGAATATTAACTGGGGTCTAGGTTGGGAGGTATTCTTTCACTTCTACTAATCCCCTCATTTGTTTTCAAGATTAGGTTGAGCCTACTCTCAGTGTGGTGGCTAGTTGGGTGGGAAGTGAGAGATAGACTTGAGCGGGGTACTTCAGCGGTGGGGACTGTCGCTGTATGAGGTGTAGGTACTATTGCTTTTGGGAATTGAATTTTTTCCTGTCAAAATTGTCAGAGGTTGGGATTAGCCAATTGTCGGCTTTCTAGAGATTCCGACAAAATATTAAAATTACTTTGTCTTGAGGTCTGATAGAAATGCAAAATGAAACTGAGCCATGGGAAAATATAAAAGAATTAAGCATGTAAGTTTGTTCGTTATAAAAACAGAAAAAGTAAAAGCCGGTATTTCATATCTCGTATCTGACATTTTCAAACTTTTGAGATATTTGACAAAAACGGTTAGCCAAGCTGCTGTCAAATAATGGATCAGCAGGGAAATGTATAAGTAATCTTCATCCTGATTAGGGTAATTTTGATCATCTCGACTAGGGTAATTTTGGCTATTAATTTTGACTCCGTAAATATAAAACTAGAATAGCCCCCAATTGTTTTTGCATTTATAAGTTTTGTTTTATTAACAACGGAGAAAATGTTTGACCAGTAAAAGTTGAACAGTAATACTGAACAATAAACTGTAATACTGAAGAGCTTTACTTATTGAACAAAAATATTAGCTGTGCTGTTTCATAGGATCTCCTCAAGTAAAATACAGAAGCTTTACTTTTCTCTCTCATTTTTTAGGTTAAAATTTGGTTTCAAAATCGACGAGCCAAAGCAAAACGACTGCAAGAAGCTGAAATAGAAAAAATTAGAATGTCTGCTGCCAGACCCCTTGGTCTCCCTCCCCCTTTCGGCCTTCTTCCTGGCTTGTATCAAGGTGCATGTCCTACTTCAACATCTACTCAATCAAATCCTCATTCTGGGGGCATTACAGCATCGATGTTCAACCAACGAAGTAATCCCTTTTCAACATACTCCTCACCTTTCTTCCCTGGAGGTAGTTCCGGAAACCCTTTACAAGGACTGTTACCAAGATAATTACTTAGTATTTTGTTGTGCTTTTCTTTTTAGCTGTGATATTTTTTCTTTTTAATATTTCGTGCGTAATTACTTAAAACGGGTATGTTAAAATGTCATTGGAAATGATTTTGCGAATATATGGACCCATCACTTTTGTGCAATTTTAAAAATAAGTGTAAATAAGTCGTGTACATAAATATGTTGTTCTAAAGGATGTGATAATAAACATGTATAATTTCTGGTATATTTACCGTTTTTTATGAGGTCTATAAATTATTAGTGCGGAAGGTATTAAAGCCGTTCTACTTTATATAATCGGTAACGTCGGTAACTGAAAGCCAATCCCTTCGCGTGCCATTATGCAACGGGTAGTTCATGCGTATCCCGAAATACAACAGCAAATGAAGAGTCAGTATATTTTTGATGATCACTTTAAACGTTTCCTTTTTCTTTTTTTGTTGCCTCTTGGCAAGCAATGATTTTTCTCTGGCTTAGGCAATTAATTATAATACATAAAAATTTATAAATCCTTATAAGTATATGGCAGAGAAGCGAAGGAACTACACCCAAATTAATTAAAAAAAAGAACAAATAGAATAGAAAAATCTTCCATCAAAATCAAGGACTTGACAAACAAAAAGATAAACGGAAAAATGTCAAAAATAACTTGCCATACAACGGCAGACATTCACGGGACAACAAATAAAAAGATCTAAAACAACCAAATAACGACGAAACAAAGTTATATCAAGAACCTGGAGTGACCAAAAAAAAAAAAATAAAAAATAAAAACAAAAAATAATTATCCAATGGATGCAATTAAAAAAAAACTGAGAGATCATTACGATAAATAGATTAAAAATGGTTCTTTGAAGTGACCGCACTATTTCGTAGAGAAATACGAGACTGCTCTAACACTTTTAGTAGTTGGAGTAGTTGATGTCTATTTCGAGTAAGGTGAAAAGATGGCTTCTGCAATTGGAATCTGGGAACACATTAAAAGAAAAGAAGTAATCAGGCAGTATCAGAAGACTATGATTAATCTTAGATGAAAATTGAATTAATCGAGCTGGGGGGTTTGAACCCCAACCCCCCGAAACGTTTGTCTGACTCGTAAAAACGTAACAAAAATGGATTTAAACAAATTTTTTCTGCGTCTTTGAGGTTTTTGGTGTGCCCTCTCCCCCCCTCACGTCCTGAAAAAATCCTGGACATGGCCTTGAAGGCAACTGCCAGTTCCACGGGGAGGAAACGCAATAAACAGTGTAATTTTTTAAGGAAAACTTACCTGGGAAGGACAAACGAGAAGAAAATTACATAGGCCTTATTCTAGTGCCTCAAAAGCGGAATAAAATTGGAATTAAAATTATTCAAATAAATGAGTGGACAACAGTTTAGGTAAAAATGAATAAGAACAAAATGAATGCTCATTCAAAAGCTAGTGCTCATACCTACTAGGTTTTTACAAATTATATCAATTATTAGATTTCAATGTTAGCTAGTTCCTTGGTAGAATTTGCAATGATATTTTTGTCTTAGAGCGAACAGCAGACATGAGGCTCGCAAAATGGGTGTGCGTGTAACTGAACCCCAAGCAACTGAACTCCTGTAACTGAACCCCGTGTAACTGAACCCCCATATAACCAAACCACCGTGCAACGGAACCCCCGTGCAACTGAACCCTCGTGCAACTGAACCCTCGTGCCACTGAACCCTCATGCAGCTGAACCCTCGTGCAACTCAACCCCATTTAACTAAACCCCCGTGTAACTGAACCCCCAAGTAACTGAGTCCCCGTGCAACTGAACCCCGTATAGCCGAACCCCCCTGCAACTAAACCCCCGTGCAACAGAACCCTCGTGTAACTCAAGCACCGTACTTACATTGGGTAAAACAATAGGGTTATGAACCATAGTTATTTAACTATGGTATAGTTATTTAACCTTTAAAACTGTTTTAAATAAAATGGCCGCCCCAAAATTTAGATCGGATGTATTTGGGGAAAAATAGGGTGGCCCTCCGATCATTTTTAACTCTGAAAAAGTGCACTGGAAATTTGGATTTCCAATCGAATGAGACCCCCCCCCCAAAGTTCATACAAAATTTTTTATGCATTAACCTTATATGTTAGCAATGAGCAACTAGCTTAACTTACAGCCCTTGCCCCAGATGCTGCTCGTGGGGTTGTTAACCCCAAAGGCATGGTTATTTGATCTTCAGACTATTTTGAACAAAATGTTTATTTTTATTTTGATCGGGTGCATTTGGGGGGGGGGTATGTCGGTTAAGAGGGAAAGGCTGATTGTCCTGTGATTACCTTTGATTCTTCGAAATTGAACTTGAACTTTCAATTTCCAATCGAATGAGCCTCCTTCAAAGTTTTTACGATCATCCCTTCTATAAAGACCTTAAATTTTAACAATTGGTAACTTGCAATAACATACAGATTGCTGATACAGGTCTATCAGCAATTTTTTTGGAACAGCTTAGCGTATCAAGATGAAACTTCTGGGGCATCTACCTGCTACTACTGCTATTAATACTGCTGCTACTACTACTACTACTAATTCAACATTATTATTACTTCTACTGCTCCTACTACGACCTCTGCTACTATTAAACTTGCACTATTAAGGCTACGCATATCAAGTTGAAAATTTGACAGAATGAGGTATTTGAGGTGGAACTTGAACTAAATCAAAAGACACTATGAGCATGCAGTTTTTCAAAATGGCATAGTAAGGGAAAGTAAATTCACCAAAAGGAAATATGTGCACGCTCAGGCCTGGATTTACCACTGGGTCCCTAGGCCCGGACCTAGAAGTGCATAATGCTAACGGGAGCAATAAATTATGACTGAGTAATTTTTTCCTGACAAAACTGGACTGATGTGATTTATCGTCGCCAGGTGGACTCTGCCGCCACGCTGCCTATTCACAGAAAAGTGACTTTAAAGCGACACAGGAATTCCATGGTCACTTATAAACTGTCAGATGTCTACCAAGAATGGTAGCTGAGAGTTCGGTATTACCCCTCTCTTTCATCACTTTTCGCTCATCATTTGTGTTCTGTTAACACACAGTTACATGGTTACACACAGTTACAGTTACATTGGGGCTCAGTTACACGGGGGTTTAGTTAAATGGGGTTGAGTTGCACGAGGGTTCAGTTAAAGGGGATTCAGTTGCATGAGAATTCAGTAGCACGAGGGTTCAATTCCACAGGAGTTCAGTTGCACTGGGGTTCAGTTGCACGGGGGTTCAGTTACACGGGGGTTCAGTTACACGGGGGTTTAGTTAAATGGGGTTGTGTTGCACGGGGGTTGAGTTGCACGAGGGTTCAGTTAAATGGGGTTCAGTTGCATGAGGGTTCAGTAGCACGAGGGTTCAGTTGCACGGGGGTTCGGTTATACGGTGGTTCAGTTGCATGGGGGTTCAGTTGCAGGGGTTCAGTTGCTTGGGATTCAGTTACACGGGGGTTCAGTTAGTGTGGAACCCGCAAAATGATTTTTAAGAGATCGAATGCTCTTAAGCGAAAGAAATTCACCGAATGACAAATAGTTGGATTATGAAATTCTCGATGACTATTCCTTGATGCACCACCCTCCCCTTCCTCCCGTTCGCAAAAGTTCAACTTAATAAAACATATTTTAATGCTATCGCTCTTTACAATGAAAACTTAAATTAACTCAGTGTCAGTTTCATAATGTATTTAATACCCAGTGCTAGTATTCTCTAAGAGGTTTTATGTTGATAGATTATTTTAATCATGGTTGCAGCAGTAGTTGCAAGCTAGTAAAGAACGAACTATAGCCCATAGTAACCGAAAGTTAACAAATGTGTTTTGACAAAAAATACCTAGTGAAAAAAAATTGTCATATAATAATGATTTAGGAATGGTAACTATTATTTCAGTTTGTCTTAAACGTAAAAGTTTATTGCGAAAAGAAATTTATGGTGTTTCCACAAAAAAGCCCGAAAACCCTCGAAATTGGCGTCAAATCAAAATGAAAAACTGTACTATTGGAATCAGCATGGTTGGAAACCATAGTATAGGAAATTACAGTCCCCCTCCTTGAACAACGAGGAAAATCACTTTTTGCCTTGGTTGTAGCCTACTGATCTGTCTCCCGTTTTTTTTTTTTTTTTTTTTTTTTTTTTTTTTTTTTTTTTTTTTTTTTTTTTTTTTTTCTAGCAGGGCTAGGGGATGACCAGAACATCATACAGCGGTGTGTAATAGCTCATTAGAACGAATTTTAAATTTTTTAGGGCCCTTTTTAAGTGACCAAAAATATTGGAGGGCAACTAGCCCCCCCTCCCTAAAGGTTCCCCCCAAAGTCATCAAGTCACAATTTTGAGATAGCAATTTTGTTCAGCATAGTTCAAAGGTCAAATATCTGGTTTTGGTGATGATATGACCCTCTATAGTCCCTGAGGAAAGGGCTGTACGACATATCGGTATCGGACGCATTTATATCACGCGTATCGGTATGAGCGTATTGTTATTAGGCGTATTGGTATCGCAGGTATCTAAAAAGATTTTAATAGGTTTTATAAATAAATTTCTCATATCTACGTCCTGTGGCGTAATTTTTTCAAAATCCTGGAGGGGGGGGGGGTGGCAAAGTTGGAGCCAATTTCCCAAATCAAGTGAAAATGAGAGTGATAACTAAAAAATGAGGCATATATTACCATAGAGATAAAGATACACTAAGGAAAACTGACCTGTTTCTCTGAATATTTGAATTATGCAGGCTTATCTTAGTTTTGTACGTTATGCCCTGGGGGCATATAAGGTTTATATAGAAAGTTGTTGTAGACATTTCAAAAAGGGCTCATTTGATTCAAAATTGAAATTGCCCTTTTTAATAGTCAAAAGAGAGTGGAGAGTAATTAACCCAAAAAAAAAACATTCAATCAAAGTTTAGAGATAGCCATTTTGTTCAACCTTGTTGAAAGTTCTGGAAATTGTGTATTTAAGGATGACAAACCCCCCGGAGCCCCCAGGGAAAAGGCTATAAGTTATGCCCTGGGGACATATAAGGTTTTTATAGATAGAGTTGTCGTAAAAACTTCAAAGGGGGCTCATTAAATTGGAAATTGAGAGGGCTAGTACCCTTTTTAATAGTCGAAAGTGATTAGAGTTTAACTAACCTCCCTCTCATGCCCACCATTCCCCAAATTACATCCAATCAAAATTTCAGATAGTCATTTTGTTCAACGTAGTAGAAAGTTCTTGAAATTAGGTCTTTGAGGATAACAGCCCCCCAGCCCTCAGGCCAAGGGTTGTAAGTTATGCCCTGGGAGTATATAAGGTTTTTATTGAAAGCCTTGTCGTAGAAACTTCAAAAGGGTTCATTTGGTTGGAAATTAAAAGGGCTAGTGCCTTTTTAATAGTTGAAAGTGGCATTGAGAGTGAATAACGCCCTCTCACGCCCACCATTTCCCCAAACACATCCAATTAAAATTTTGAGACAGCCATTCTGTTTAACGTATTTGAAAATTCTGGAAATTAGGTCTTAGAGGATGACAACCACCCTAACAACCCTTAGGGGAAGGCTTGTAATTTATGCCCTGGGGGTATATAAGGTGTTTATAGAAAGCGTTGTCGTAGAAACTCAAAAAGGGCCCGTTCGGTTGGAAATTGAAATGGCTAGTGTCCTTTTTTAGTTGAAAGTGATTGGAAGGCAACTAACGCCCCTACCACGCCCACCTTTTCCCAAACACACACAATCAAAAATTTTGTATAGCGATTTATTCAACGTAGTTGAAAGTTTTGGAAATTAGGCCTTTAAGGATGAAAACCCCTCCCCCCAAAGCCCCTTTCCACGCCCCTTCAAAATTTTAAGATTACCATTTTGTTCCACGCAGTTTAAAGTTTAGGAAATTATACCTTTGAGCAGGACACTCCTCCCACAGTCTTCAGGGCAAGGGTTATAATTTATGCCCTGGGGTCATATAAGGTTTTTATTGAAATCTTTGTCGTAGAAACTTGAAAAAGGGCTCATTCGATTGGAAGTTCAAAGGGCTAGTGCCCTTTTTATTAGTCGAAACTGATTTGAGGGTAACTAAACCTTCTGTCACGCCCACCTTTTCCCCAAACACATACAGTCCAAAATTTTAGATAACCATTTATTCAACGTAGTTGAAAGTTTTGGAAATTAGGTCTTTAAGGATGACAACCCCTCCCCCACAGCCCTCAGGGCAAGGTTTGTAAGTTATGCACTGGGGGCATATAAGGTTTTTTTTTTTTTATAGAAAAAGCGATGTTGTAGAAACTTCAAAAAGGGCTCATTCAATTGAAAAATGAAAGGGATAGTGTCCTTTTAACAGTCGAAAGTGATTGAAGGGCAAATAACCCCCCTCTCACGCCCACCATTTTCCCAAACATATCCAATCAAAATTTTGAGATATCCATTTTGTTCAACGAATTTGAAGTTCTGGAAATTAGGTCTTTTAGGATGATAACCCCATCAGAGCCTTCAGTGCAAGAGTTGTACGTTATGCCCTGGGGGCATATAAGGTTTATATAGAAAGTTGTTGTAGACATTTCAGAAAGGGCTCATTTGATTCAAAATTGAAATTGCCCTTTTTAATAGTCGAAAGTGAGTGGAGAGTAATTAACCCAAAAAAAAACATTCAATCAAAGTTTAGAGATAGCCATTTTGTTCAACCTTGTTGAAAGTTCTGGAAATTATGTATTTAAGGATGACAAACCCCCAGAGCCCCCAGGGAAAAGGCTATAAGTTATGCCCTGGGGGCATATAAGGTTTTTATAGATAGAGTTGTCGTAAAAACTTCAAAAGGGGCTCATTAAATTGGAAATTGAGAGGGCTAGTGCCCTTTTTAATCGTCGAAAGTGATTAGAGTTTAACTAACCTCCCTCTCATGCCCACCATTCCTCCAATTACATCCAATCAAAATTTTCTGATAGTCATTTTGTTCAACGTAGTAGAAAGTTCTTGAAATTAGGTATTTGAGGATAACAGCCCCCCAGCCCTCAGGGCAAGGGTTGTAAGTTATGCCCTGGGAGAATATAAGGTTTTTATTGAAAGCCTTGTCGTAGAAACTTCAAAAGGGTTCATTTGGTTGGAAATTAAAAGGGCTAGTGTCTTTTTTAATAGTTGAAAGTGACTGGAGAGTGAATAACGCCCCTCTTACACCCACCATTTCCCCAAACACATCCAATTAAAATTTTGAGACAGCCATTTTGTTTAACGTATTTGAAAGTTCTGGAAATTAGGTCTTAGAGGATGACAACCACCCTAACAACCCTTTGGGTAAGGCTTGCGATTTAGGCCCTGGGGGTATATAAGGTGTTTATAGAAAGTGTTGTCGTGGAAACTCAAAAAGGGCCCATTCGACTGGAAATCGAAAGGTCTAGTGCCCTTTTTAATAGTCGAAAGTGATTGGAAGGTTTGACATTTTCATAGTAAAGATCGATGTGGGTATAATTTTTTTTTTTTTTTTTTTTTTTTTTTTTTTTTTTTTTTTTTATAGACTAGGGCACTTTGAATCGAAGGAGTTGTCGTAGGAACTTCGAAAAGGGCTCAATCGATTTAAAATAGAAAGGGCTGATGCCTTTTTAATAGTCGAAAGTGATTGGATGGCAACTAATCCCTCTCCCACGCCCACCCTCCCATTTGCCCATTATGTTTAAAAATGTTAAAAATATGTGTATTTTTTCACTTTACTGAAAAAGATACAAATGAATATGCATTGTCAGTTTAATAGACATATACTGATATCTAGTAATCAAAATGTTAATATTATTTGATTTATTAAAGTTATAAAAGTAAAAACATTTATATTTTTTACAGTAAATTGTAAATTATGTCCTGGCCTTGGGAAGGCATAGGGGTTTTGAGCCCAACTTATGTTAATTTCTGCTCGTTTTGAGTTTGACTCGGTTATTTATTGTAGTTTCTGTTCGTTTTGGGTTTCACTTATTTATCGATGCTGATTTGCGGTAGTTTTACGCTTGGTAGATTATTTGATTTTATTTTTGCTCATTTTTGTTTAATGGAGTTCTTTACTTTTCTTTGAAAAACTTATTTTGTGGAAAAAGTTTTTTAATTAATTTCTTGAAAAAGACGATTAATATTTGTTTTTTTGCGTTTTTTTAGTTTCGAAAATTAATAATTTTAATTAGAAAATTGAAAAAAAGAAAATTAATAAAAATAAATTAATAATGAAAGTTGTTGGAGCAATAGTAATGAAGAAAAGGGAGGCCTATGGGCAAGACCGTATCTGGAAGGGGAGCGAGTACCATGTTTGACCAGTAACCCCCTCCCCGCCCCACCCCCAAATAAAATTGTCAGACTCGTAAAAAAGTAATAAAATGCATATAAACGATTTTTTATGCCCTTTACAAAGAACAATCCTTATTTTCAGCTCAACGTTTCAATTTCTCATAATTTCGAAACGAAATAAAACTTTCTTAACCAGTATTACTGAAAAAACAACAAATGAATGTAAATTGACAGTCTAATATACATATAATGATATTTATTCCTTAAAGTCTCAATAATTTTTGATTTATTAAAGTAAAAAAATAAAAATTTTTAAAATGTATTTTGTTTTCAGTAAAGTGCAATTTATGTTCTGGTTTTCAGAAGGCATGGGGTGTCAGTCCTACTCATTTTATTTTCTGCTCCTTTTGAGTTGGGATCGGTTATTTATTGTAATTTCTGTTCGTTTTTGGTTTAATTCACTTACTTATAGTGAGTTGTGGCGGTTTTACTATTGGAAAGTTATTTGAATTTATTTCTGCTCATTTTTAATTTAATTTAGCTGTTTAAATTTCTTTGAAAAACTTATTTTGTGGAAAAAACTTCAAGTTGATTTCTGTATGTTTATATTTACATAGTTTTTTGCAATGAAAAATAAAAGAATATTTCAAACTCTATCGGCCTTTTTTATCTATAAGAATAGAAAAAAAAATTCATGGGTTTGGCTTAATATATCTTCAAAATTTTCAATTTTTTTATATGGTAGCCTGCACATATGGCATATGTTTTATCTAATTCTGTTTTACACCTCCTTAAGTTTTCGTCAGAAATAAAACTTAATATCATCCCAAAACATTGTATCTATGCTATTTTCATAACCTGGATGTTCTTACACTCTTTGATTTCGTTCAATTGTAAGAGCAGAAGCAGCAATAGTAGTTGCCCACAAAGTTCCAACTTATAACCCCCTGTAGCTATTGAGATATTGCTTTGACGTCTATTGGCAACCAGCATAAACATAGTGTCTTTTGATTTAGTTTTAAAGCAACATAAACTTTCCGTAAAAGTTTCTGAATTATACCCTTTTCTAGAGTATTAATTTAAAAAACTTTCCGAAAAATAAGTTTTTCAAAGACAAGTAAAGGCCATTTTAAACTTAAGCTCAGCAGATACAAATATCTTTCAAAATTCAAACTCAAAACGACCAGAAATTACTATTAAAGAATAAATGAGACCCAAAACGAACAGAAACTAAATAAACAATCATAGCAAAAACATACAACAAGTAATAATATAAATGAATAAATAGATCGTAAAGCGAGTAATGCTTAGATTGAATTTTAAAATCAAGCTTAAGACGAAAAAAATATTTTCCTATTGAAGTACAACTGAAACTTAAAACGAACAGAAATTAAATAAACAATCAATGCAAACAAACATACAATAGATATTGTATGTTTATTTGGAATCAATCCAAATAAACATACAATAGATGTTAATGTAAATTAATAAATAAATCTTAAAACGAGTGAAACTTAAATTGAATATGCAAATCAAGCTTGAAACGAACAAAAATCCCCACAAACAAGAGTTTGGGTATGACCTCCTTCTCTCACTGTAAAAGTCTAAAACTTACTGCGTCATTGGCGGTTTACTGAAAACCAATTTTATGACAAATATTTTATTTGTACTTAATATTGAAAATAAACATCAAAATTATAGTAACGTTTTGAACTAATGAGGTTTCAGCAATTAATATCATTATACATCATATAATCAGTTTAATTTATTAGCTCTTTTTAAAGTTGTTAAAGACGAATGTAGTTTCACTGCAAACAAGTGTTTGGATACTGCCTCCTTTCCTAACTGTAAATAAAAACCAAAGCCTACTGCGTCATTGGCGCTTAACTGAGAACGGATTATATTACAAATATTTGTCTTTTCCAGTTCTTACAGCATTGAAAATAAAAATACAATTACAGCGAAATAAATTCTTGAACTGATGGATCTTTGAACAATTAATATCATTATGCATCAAACATTCAATTTGATGTTGTTTATACTTTCCAAGACTGTTCAAGACGCATATAGTTTTCAGTAAAGCGCAATGACGTAGCAAGTTTTAGACTTTTACAGTGAGAGGAGGTCATATCTATTGTATGTTTGTTTGCATTGATTGTTTATTTAATTTCTGTTCGTTTTAAGTTTCAGTTGTACTTCAATAGGAAAATATTTTTTTCGTCTTAAGCTTGATTTTAATATTCAATCTAAGCATTACTCGCTTTAAGATCTATTTATTCATTTATATTATTACTTGTTGTATGTTTTTGCTATGATTGTTTATTTGATTTCTGTTCGTTTTGGGTTTCATTTATTCTTTAATAGTAATTTCTGGTCGTTTTGAGTTTGAATTTTAAAAGATATTTTTATCTGCTGAGCTTAAGTTTAAAATGGCCTTTACTTTTCTTTGAAAAACTGATTTTTCAGAAAGAGTTTTTTAATTAATTTTTGTTCGCTTATGATTGCAAAAAATTTCAAGTTTTCAAAAATTCCTTATTTCAAAACCAAACTTTAAAAAAAATCAAATATTCATCAAAGTATCAAATCTGATATCAAAGTAACAATATAAAAGTGGAAAAAATGGGTTTGTGTCAACCTCGGAGTTTTTATTATCTGATGTTTGAACTATTTTTAACAAAATTACTATCTCAAACTTTTTATTGGATGGGTTTGGGGAAAAAGGGTGTGGGGGACTAGATTAAGCTTCGGTCTCTTTTGACTCTTTAAACGTGAACTAGAACGTTTTATTTTCGATCAAATGAGCCCTCTCTGAAGTTTATATGAGTATCCCTTCTATAAGAACCGTATATATCCCCAGAGTATAACTTATAACGCCTGTCCCTGGGCCCTGGGGGGTTTTATCGACCCTGGAGTTTAATATCTGATGTTTGAACTATTTCTAACAAAATAGTCACCTGAAATTTTTATCAGATGGGTTTATCCATCCGATACACCCAAAGGCGTGGAGGTCGGGAGGGGTTAGTTGCCCTCTGATCTTTTTTCACTCTGAGAAAATGAACTACAACTTTTAATTTCCATTCAAATGAACCCTCTCTGAAGTTTATACGAGCATACCTTTCATAAGAGCCATATATGCCCCCAAAG
The DNA here is from genome assembly GCA_027921565.1 of Artemia sinica. Taxonomy (NCBI): domain Eukaryota; kingdom Metazoa; phylum Arthropoda; class Branchiopoda; order Anostraca; family Artemiidae; genus Artemia; species Artemia sinica. Next base: position 60,855,827 of record CM051263.1, read on the forward strand.
CAATACTTACAACGCTTGACCCGGCCTGCGGGGGTTGTGTCGACACAGGAGTTATTCTTATCTGACATTTGAACTATTTTTAACGAATGACCATAAGTAAAGGAGTTTTTGTTATATGATCTTTGAACTATTTTTAACAAAATGGCTATCTCAAATTTTTATCAGATGTATTTTGGGAAAAAGGGCTTGGTGGGTAGTTGCCCTCTGATCACTTTTGACTCTTAAAAAGGGCACTAGAACTCTCGATTTTCAATCGAATGAGCTCCCTTTGAAGTTTATACGACGACCCCTTTTATATGAAGTGCCTCTGGAAAAAAAAATAAATGGGGTGTGGGCTTGGGGGGCAGTTGCCCTCTAATATTTATAATAATAATATTTATAATATAATATAATAATATTTAATGAAGAATAAAACTTATCTTATCTTATCTTATCTAATCACTTTTGACTCTTAAAAGGGCACTAGAACTATCGATTTCCAATCGAATGAGTCCTTTTGAAGCTTATACGACGACCCCTTCTATATGAAGTGCCTCTGGGAAAAAACAAATGGAGTGTGGGGGGAAGCTAGCTGCCCTCCAATCTCTTTTGACTCTTAAAAAGTAAATTACAACTTTCAAAATCCAATCAAATGAGCCCTCTAGGAAGTTTATACGAGCATCCCTTCCATAACAACCATATATGCCCCTAGGGCTAAATTTACAACGCCTACCCCTGGGCCTTGGGGGGCTGTGTCGACACCTGAGTTTTTTGTTATCAGAACTTTGAACTATTTTTAACAAAATGGCTATCTCAAAATTTTAATTTGATGCATTTAGGGCGTGGAGGAGGGGGGGCTAGTTGCCCTCCGATCTCTTTTGACTCTTAAAAAGTGAACAAGAAGTTTCAATTTCCAATCAAATGAGCCCTCTCTGAAGTTTATACGAGCATCCCTTCCATAAGAACTATATTTGCCCCTAGAGCATTACTCATAATGCCTGCCTCCGCGCCCTGGCGGGTTCCGTCAACACAGGAATTTTTCTTATCTGATATTTGAACTATTTTTAATGAAATGGCTATTATAAAATTTTTATCGGATGGGCTTGGGGAAAAAAGGGCGTGCGGGGGGGGGGGGGGGCTAGTTGCCCTCGGATATCTTTTTAGTCTTAAAAATTGAACTAGAACTTTCAATTTCCAGTCAAATGAGCCCCCTCTGAAGTTTATACGAGCATCCTTTACATAAGAAACATATACGCCCCAGGACAACACTTACAACGCTTATCCCTGGGCTCTGGGGGAGTTTCGTTATCTAATCTTTGAACAATTTCCAAAACACTGGCTATCTCAAAATTTATAGTGGACGGGTTTTGGGAAAAAAGAGCGGGGGGGGGGCTAGTTTAACTCTCTTGACTCTTAAAAAGTGAACTAGAACTTTAAATTTCCAATCAAATGAGCCCTCTATGAAGTTTATATGAGCATCCCTTTCATTCTTAGAAGGCCTTCCCCTGTGCCCTGGGGGGTTCTATTAACACCGGACTTTTTCTTAACCTACCTTTGCATTATTTTTAACAAAATGTCTATCTCAGAATTTTCATCAGATGGGTTTTGAAAAACAAGGCGTGGGGGGCTAGCTCCCCTCGGATCTCTTTTGACTATCAAAAAGTGTGCTCGAACTTTCAATTTCTAATCAAATGAGCCATCTCTGAAGTTTATGCGAGCATCCCTTTCATACGAACAATATATACTCCAGGGCATAATTTACAACGCCTGCCCCGGGCCCAGGGGGGTTGTGACGACACCTGAGTTTCTGTTATCTGACTTTTGGGCAATTTTTAACTTAATGGCTATCTCAAAATTTTTATTGGATGCATTTGGGGAAAAAGGGGCGTGGGGGGGCTAGTTGCCCTCCAATATCTTTTGACTCTAAAGAACTGAACTAGAACTTTCAATTTCCAATCAAATGATCCATCTCTGAATTTTTTTTACTAGTATTCCTTCAATAAGAACCATATATTCCCCCATGGCATAACTTACAACACCTGCCCTCGGGTCCTGGGGGGCTGTGTTGAGCCCTGAGTATTCGTTATATGGTCTTTGAACTATTTTTTAAAAAAAAGCTATCTCAAAGTTCTTATCGGATGGGTTTGAGGAAAAAAGGGCATAGAGGGTGGGGGGGGGGCTAGGTGCCCTCCAATCTCTTTTGACTCTTAAAAAGTGGACTAGAACTTTCAATTTCCATTCAAATGAGCCCTCTTTGAAGTTAATACGAGCATCCCTTCCATAAGACCCATATATGCCCCCAGGACATAACTTACAACGCCTGCCCCTGGGCTCTGGGGGGTTGTGTCGACACCGGAATTTTTGTTATATGATCTTTGAACTATTTTTACCAAAGTAGCTATCTTAAAATTTTTATTGGATGCATTTGGGAAAAAAGGTTGGGGGGGGGGGGAGCTGGTTACCCTCCAATATCTTTTGACGCTTAAAAAGTGAGCTAGAACTTTCAGTTTCCAATAAAATGAGCCCTCTCTGAAGTTTATACGAGCATTCCTTTCATAAGAACCATATATACCCTCAGGCCATAACTTATAACCCTTGCCCCTGAAGACTGTGGGGGGAGTGTTCTGCTCAAACATATAATTTCCAGAGCTTTCAACTACGTTGAACAAAATGGCTATATCAAAATTTTGATTGGATGTGTTTGGGAAAATGGTGGGCATGAAAGGTATGTCAATTGCCTTAGAATCACTTTCGACTATTAAAAAGGGAACTAGCCATTTAAATTTCCAATTGAATGAGCCCTTTCTGAAGTTTCTACGACAACGTTGTATATAAAAAACCTTATATGCCCCCAGGACATAACTTACAACCCTTGCCCTACTTTTGCGCTGCTTATAATTTGAAAATTTAAAAGTATTACTAAGTTATATGAGTGATTGGCCCAGAATTCGATTAAGCTGTTTAGCAGTGTAATTGGAGCTTTGGCATAGCAGCCAAAATAACAGCATAACAACAGCCAACATAACAGCCTTTGGCACATCAGACCAGGTTCAGTACTGTGGAACTTAGCACACCATTTGCTAGTAGACACCCTACGGCAAGAAAAATTTAATATGCATTTTCTTCTTAATGAGTTACTAAAATCTCCTACATTTAAAATTATGCATTATAATGAACCTCTCCAAATGACTTTATCGTCCCAACTCGCAGATGCAACACTCTACCACCCTTCTCCCCTGAAGACCACTATTAAATTTAAAGTGTAAAGTCTTAATTTAATATAATACTTTCTAATGAAGTTATAACTTCCCAAGGCATCTTCCCCTAATAAATTTCAGCAGGCACTGTAGTCTAACGATTTTATTTATTATTTTTTTTTCGTTTCCTTTAAACGTTCGTATCTTTCTAATATGAAAGTATCCTCTTGTAAATTTTCTCACGCTAAATTAAATTATTGCCTTTTCTTTATTCCCAATCCTCTCAATCCTATAATACCCTAGTAATCTTTCCTTACCAACAATAAGCTATTTACATATGCTGAAGCGTCATTGAATAAGGATTATGGCTATAGACTATAAACAGGCTATTGTGAAGGCGTTTGACTTTTGAAAAGAGGGGACAACTGCAAGCGCCTTTTTACCAAGGGATTATTAGGGATTTTCAATGCGATTATTAGAGATTCAAAGCATCCCTTTATGGTTTCCTGTTATCATAAACAAACTGTTCGCACGCGCTGAGGATTTGGACCCTAGGCAGAAATTGGAAACTAGAAAGAAATCAAAAAGAGATTTGAGCAGTGGGAGGTTATGGAGACTGCAAGAAAACCAAAGTCAATATCATGGCTGGTACTCCTGTATTATTCAGAACACACTCGAAAAGTTTGCTGAATGTAGCCTACGATGTATGAAACCCAATTTCATGGCCACAAGAATAAATAACTGGTAACAGAAATGCATTGGACTTGTATAATTTGGGCTATATATTTGAACATGAGGGGGGAGGGGGGTAAAACTCGGTTATGCTAGGTTACTAAATAACTTTATAAGATTTTTATTCTTCCTAAATCATGGCTGATGAAACTAAACGTGCCACGGACAGTGAAAAGAAAATCTGTTTCATTAAGAAATCAAACAGTTTGTGATAACGAACTGAAAGTATGGAGCGACTCGGCTCAGAAGAAACGAAATTCTAAAAAACAGAATTTTGATACGAATAGATACATCAAAAGAATTGGTTTTTTTGTGCTAATTCTAAATGCTTAAGTTTATTAACTTAGTTTGACCCATCAAAAGCTACGAGCCTGAGAAATTTTGCCTCATTTTTGAAAAAGGGAGAAAGCCCTCCAAAATGACAAGCGATCTTAATGAAAATTACACCAACAGATTCATCATGACAGAAAAGCTTGTTGTAGAGTTTTAAAACTCCTATCTACAAAAATGTGGAATTTTGTAGTTTGCCAGAAGAAAGATCACGGACGCGTGTTGTTTTTGTGTTTTTCCCCCAGGGATGATCATATCAAACCATTGGTCCTAGAATATCAGAAAAGGGATCATTTGGAAAGAAATCAAAAGTTCTAGTGCCATTCTTAAGTGACCGAAAAGATTAGAGGGCAACTAGCCCAAATCTAACGCTCTTTTTTCCACACAGACATCGGATCAAAATTTTAGGAAGCTTTTTGATTCAGCATATTTAAAAGGTACAATAACTGTTTGTTTGGGGATGAGGTGCACCATAGTCCTTTGGGAAAGGGCTGTAGATTATGTACTTTTCCAATGGTTCACACACAGTATTTGCTGTTAGAAAATAAATTGATTTTTTACGGGAATAATTCTTACGTGGGGTTATTCCAGGGAGAGAATTTTTGTATGGAGGAAAGATTCCGGGGATAGTTTTCCGGAAAAAATCTAAACGGGGAGAGGGGTAGGAAGGGAATTTTCTGACATGATTGGAAAACGGTCAGAAATTAAATTTAATGATTTTTTTCAATTGAAACCAAGGAGCAATATTAAAATCTAAAAAGAACAAATTATCCCGTATATGAGGGGGGCTGTTCCTTCCTCAATCCTCTGCAAATATACTAAAGTTTGACTTTTTGTCACATTTCCTTAAGAAAGACTACTCAAGCACAAGGGCTGTTGTATTTGAATGAGAAGTATTTTTTATAGAACTTTAAGACTTTAGCGTAAAGGGCAGGCCTCCTCATGCACAGCTTAAGTTCTGTTCGTTTCAAGTTTTAATGTTGATCCTTACTTTCAGCTGAAAAAAAAACTTTGTTTTTGAAATATTTGATTCCTTTATGAAATTTGCTCTAGTTGATTTTATCTATATAGACCAAATCAACTCGGTGAATTCGTTCTATAGAATGGATAGTCATGATGATATCAAAAAATAATACAAAAATAGATATTTTGCCTTTTCCTTAAGTCTGATCTTGGTTGGTTAGTATGGCATGTGAATATATATCACATATTTTAACACATTATAAGTATATATAGCCTATATATAAATGTATTAATATATAATATTGCAATATATTGTATGCAATATGTTAAAACTTTTACATAAAGAGTGGCAGTCTTGGTGGCAGTCTTGGTGCCACCAATTCTAAAGAGTTGGTGGCAGTCTTGTCATCCTCTCAGTAAATTTAGTCTTCATAGAATGAATACTTGCAGTGTTATCCATTAAACAATACAAAATAGATATTTTGGCTTTTCCCTAAGACTGATCTTTGTTGGTTAATATGGCATGCGATTGTATAATTACAGGAATATATAGTAATATTGATGTCAACACGCTAGCTGTTCGTAATTGCAGGGATATAGCGATTGAAATCTGAAATAGTCTAGCGTGTACTGATTCACCTGGTAATATTTCAGTGTCATGTTCTACTCATGATAGGAGTAAAATAAATGCTTAAATGATGAATGCTCTTTCTATTTATAATTTCATATCTGGAAAACTATTTTAACTAAGATTGCATCCAAAAATTTACATTTAGGGAAGAATACTGTGAATAAGAGTTGGGCCTTTTTCACAAAGCAAGGAAAATACAAATTTAAGGAATTTTAAGGGGAAATTTAAAATACAAATTTAAGGGGAAGCTTCCCTGTGGAAATTTAAACAAACATATACATCTTTAAAAATTACGAAAAATCGGGAGTTCAGTTTTACTGAAAAAGGGCTCTAATTACTATTATACAATTTTTGGTAGATAAGTTGCGCCTTAATTTTGGAAAAAAAGTTCAGGTGAGCGACGTCGTATTTATAAATGCATTCGAAAACCATACATACGTCATATTTGCCTTAGTAGTGGTTGTGTCGTTTTCAGTTATATTTATGAGCACATTTCAGAAGAATAAATTACATTATTCCCTCCTCCCCCTCCCCCAGGAGTGAACGTTTCGTTTTTATATCTATGATGCATACAACATTGCAAAATGAACATAGCTAAGTATAAAAAGTAGTATCGTATCAATTACCGCGACGAGTGATTGCGTAGTATGCCTTACCAGGGACAGGTATCTATATATTCGACAAGTGATTGCGTAATATGCCTTACCGCGGTCATTCATCTATTACTACGACCGGTATATGCCTTAGCAGACTGGTTTCTGAGGCAACGCCCATTTTCTCGGCCAATCAGAGATGTATAAGGAATTACACAAGAATATATGTGCAGTTTCACGGGTTCATGCCTTACCATGGGTAGGTATCTATATATTTCATGACTACAAGCCTTGTCATACATGTTTTTCTAGGTTTAATAGCCAAAACTCGACTTCATCATATTACGTATTCAAAGGTTTAATACACTTTTCTGTAAAAAGATACTGGTTTCAGTCGTAGAGTAAGATAATCATGTTTTTTTGTATAAATAATGTTTTTACTAAAGATACAGCCAAGCCGAGCATGTTTCTGAGTAAAAAATTGTCAAACACTAACAACCTCCAGGCTGAAGGCCTCCAGGCCGAGCATGTTTCTGAGTAAAAAATTGTCAAACACTAACAACCTCCAGGCCAGGATTTCAGCCTCCAGGCTCCAGGCTGTCAAACACTAACAACCTCCTTGCATCTTGTCCAGAATTGATAGCACATGGTGTTAGATATAAAAAATTGTTGGTTTGCATAGGAATGCGTTGCTGGTAATAAAAGAATGGAATGCTACAGTCAGAATTATTTTAAGTTGAAAGTTGTATCATTTTGTAAACAAACACAACTTGCGAAAAAGGTATCTAATAATGATAAAAAGTTGTATCATTGCCTAAACTAACCCAATTTGCGAAAAAAGGTTTAGCATTTGGATAACTCTGCAATGAATGATCATAATTGGTGATTGAATAATAGGGATAAGAATGATCTTAGCTGGTGATTGGATTGTAAGAAGGTGGTAAAAAAGGGTTAAACTGATTACCAGTTAAGGTAAGCCCGAAGGGGTTGTTAACTCATTGGCAATTTATTATAAATTTGCAATAGGATCGTTAGCAGCAATCTATGGAAATGGTTAACAGTGACAAGATGACCTTTTGACTTGACCTAGCCTTACTTCTCGGATGTGTTCTGTATAATACACAAGTACCATATGAACAGTGTTGTCAATATAAAATAAGCTCTAACATTGTAGTATACTAAAAAGTCGATACTAATCAATCAATGGAATTGGTTACCGATGACAAGATGACCTTTTGACTTGACCTAGCTTAACTTCTTGGATGTGTTCTGTATAATACACAAGTACCGTTTGAATACTGTTGTCAATATAAAATATGCTCTAACATTATAGTATACTAAAAAGTTGATACTAATAGAGATGTAGATGCCAAGAAAAGAATTTTAATAAAGAAATTCAGAACAATCCATAGAAATCCTTAGAAATCAACTAGTGAGATGGTTATAGGTTTGAAGCAGCAAGGATCGCAACCTACAATGACCTTAACCACCAAGAACCTCAATCTCCAAAGGTTCCCTATCCCCAACATCCAAGGGGCCCCCTCACCCCTCCCCCTCCAACCTTTTTGGGCCCCTCTCCCCATTTTGTATACTTTTTTGAAGGTTTTTTTCGAAGTTTTTTTAACTTTTTTTCAATTTTTTTTTTACATGTCTTAGAATGACATAGAACATACTTAAAGCATAAAAAATTCACACATAAGCTAGATTTCTTAACGTTTGTAGATGTGTGATGTCTGAAACCTATGATTTAGGGTGCTGGGTTTACTATTTCGCACTTTTCTGACCTGGGTTTCTCAACCTGTCGTAGGTGTGTGTTGTCTGAAATCTATGATTTGGGATGTTTGGTTTACTATTTTAGACTTTTCTTAGCTAGGTTTCTTAACCTTTCGTAGGTGTATATTGAATGAAACTCATGATTTGGGATGTCTAGTTTGCTATTTTGAAATTTTCTGAGCAAGATTTCCTAACCTTTCGTAGGTGTATGTCTGGTTTTATTAATAATATTTGATTTTCTAATAAAGTTGGGTTTTAATTTTCAGAAATAAGAACATACATGTTCAAAATACATCTGATTTTAATAATTGGGTACATTTTTGCATATTTTTTTTATTAAAGTTGGGGTTTAGTTTTCAGAAATATGAATATCCCAGTATAAAATACATCTGATTTTATTAATAACATTTGATTTTTTTTAATAAATTTGGGTTTTAGTTTTCAGAAATAAGAACATCCATAAAGTTCTGTTCTAAATTTTTCAGTAGAAGATAGAAAAAAAGTTATACTTTGATTGTGAATATTCGCCATGAAAATAAAGAGTTCCACTTTAAGTTTGAGTTTTCTCAATAAAGTGAAGAAAAAGTTCAACCTCTCTTCTGAGTTTTTTAAAGAAAAAAAAGCTACAGATCCGTTTTAATTTTTTTCAAAAGAAAATAAAAAGGTCCACTTCAGTTCTGAATTTTTGCAAAGACGGGAAACAAGTTTTGAGTTTCCTCTGGAGTTGACATCCTACCCAAAAAATAATGGAAACATAGACGAAGTAATGCATTAAAATATCTTTATTGATATAATTACATGATGAATATTATCCTAAAAATGAACTATGACACCGAAATGGAATAACTATCATATCACGAGAAAACATTATGAATTTTTTTTTGCACGAAGTGTTTAAAGATTTAATGATCTTTAAAAAGACAGTTGGTTAGCCATGGATGTGATGGGAGTTATAAAATTCACCATTCATCAGCCACTTGGTATGATCCCAATCTATATCATGAGTTCTGTTGTTCTTCTTCTTCTTCCCGGGATATCGTATGCATATATTCTGAGATGGAATATTTATCGGAACCCATCTGCTAAAAAATCGAATTTCGTACTCAGGATTGTGCATTTTATTTGGAAACATCTCACAATTTAAATCTTCAAAATTGAATCATGGAATATCCGATTTGCATTTGACAATTAAAAGTTTATCAGTGAGTACATCACCTTTCATGGATAGTGATGTCACACCAAAAGAACTACATATTTCTCGAACTTCCTGTTGTACGGTGGATAGATCCTTCCCTCCTCCATAGAATGGGGGAATCACTCTATCATACAAACCTAGTTTGTTTATAATGCATAATGTTGTACTCCACATGTCTCTATTGTAAGCATACATATTGTAGTTGCTTTACCAGTGATAACAAGAGACTTCACTATGATCAGTAGTAAGCAATAAAAATGCACATTAAAAAAATACACCACAAGCTGACTTCTTTAAACCAAAGAATTCACAATCGAGAACACCATACATCTTTGCAGTTTCTGTATTATATGACTCAACTGATAACCAAATTCAATTTACTGACTGAGATCCTAACTCTGTATGGTTTTTTTTATATCCACGCGCCAGAGTAACTGTTTTACGAAAGAAGTAAAGAGCAAGGTTAAAACTTAAAACGGAGAAAAATTGATTTGGATTATAGTTGTTTTTTCATTGAGTACCAGTCCGAGCATTTCTAATGTTTACGATAAATTATGATGTAACAGATTCAGCATGTTGGAGAACCCTATGGTATGATGTTTCAAAATATGTCACCCATGGTGACCTAACCTAAATAAATCTAACTTAAAAGCCGTTAACTTAATGTAACCTCCTCTTAACCTAGTACAAGTTAACCTAAAAAGTCAAGGAATCTCCATGAAAATAACATCTTCAGATTCAGCAAGTTGGAGAACCCTATGGTATGATGTTTCAATCTATGTCACCCATGGTAACCTAACCTAAATGAATCTAACTTAAAAGCCATTAACTTAATGTAACCTAACCTAGTGATGATATGATACAATCATTGAATAAATGGAACCTAAAATGAACAAAAATTAAAAAAAATAATTATAATAGACTTTGAAATAACCTTTATTTCTATGGATGAATGGGTGAAGCCTAAAACAAACAGAAATTACTATCATTGAATGAATGGAACATAAAAGGAACAAAGTTCTTTTCTAAATTTTGCAGTAGAAGATAGAAAAAGTTATACTTTGCTTGTGAATATTCTCAATAAAGATAAAAAGTTCCACTTTAATTCTAAATTTTCTCAACGAAGTGAAAAAAGTTCCAAGTTCTCTTCTGAATTTTCTCAATCAAATGAGAAAAAAGTTACAGTTCAATTCTAATTTATACTAAGGAAAATGAAAAAAGGTTCCATTTTAGTTCTTAATTTCTGAAAGACAGAAAAAATTTTAAGTTCTATTCTAAATTTTTCCATGGAAGATAGAAAAAGTTAAACTTTGATTGTGAATATTCTCAATAAAGATAAAAAGTTCTACTTTAATTCTAAATTTTCTCAATAAAGTGAAGAAAAGTTCAAGTTCTCTTCTGAATTTTCTCAATGAAAAGAAATAAGTTACAGATCAATTCTAATTTTTTCCAAAGAAAATAAAAAGGTTCCACTTCAGCTCTGATTTTTCTCAAAGAGATGAAAAAATTTAAAGTTCTGTTCCAAATGTTTCCTAGAAGATAGAAAAAAGTTATACTTTGTTTGTGAATATTCGCCATGAAGATAAAAACTTCCTCATTAATTCTGAGTTTTCTCAAAGAAGTGAAAAAATGTTCAAGTTCTCTTCTGAAGATAAAAAAAGTTCCACTTTAATTCTGAGTTTTCTCAATAAAGTGAAGAAAAGTTCAAGTTCTCTTCTGAATTTTCTCAAACACAAAATAAGTTACAGATCAATTCTATTTTTTTCCAGAGAAAAAAATGGTTCCATTACAGTTCTTAATTTTCTCTAAGACAAAAAAAAATATTTAAAGTTCTATTCGAAATTTTTCCGTAGAAGATAGAATAAGTCATGCTTTGATTGTGAATATTCTCAATGAAGATAAAAAGTTCCACTTTAATTCTAAATTTTCTCAACGAATTGAAGAAAAGTTCAAGTTCTCTTCTGATTTTTTCAATGAAAAGAAATAAGTTAAAGATCAATTCTAATTTATTCCAAAGAAAATAAAAAGATTCCACTTCAGTTATGATTTTTCTCAAAGAGATGAAAAAATCTGAAGTTCTGTTCCAAATTTTTCATAGAAGATAGAAAAAAGTTATACTTTGATTGTGAATATTCGCCATGAAGATAAAGAGTTCCACATTAATTCTGAGTTTTCTCAAAGAAGTGCAAAAATTTTCAAGTTCTCCTCTGAATTTTCTTAAAGAAGAGAAAAAAGTTAGCTCAATTCTGAATTTTCCAAAGAAGAGAAAAAAGTTCTACTTCAGTTCTGAATTTTTGAGACATGAAAAAAATTTTAAAGTTCTGTTCTAAATTCGTAACTTTTCTTCACTTCGTTGAGAAAATTTAAAATTAAAGTGGAACTTTTTATCTTCATTGAGAATATTCACAATCAAAGCATGACTTTTTCTATCTTCTACGGAAAAATTTCGAATGGAACTTTTAATATTTTTTATGTCTTTGAGGAAGTTAAGAACTGTAATGGAATGTGTTTTTCTCTGGAAAAAAATAGAATTGATCTGTAACTTATTTTTTCTTTGAGAAAATTTAGAAGAGAACTTGAACTTTTCTTCACTTTATTGAGAAAACTCAGAATTAAAGTGGAACTTTTTTTATCTTCAGAAGAGATCTTGAACATTTTTGCACTTCTTTGAGAAAACTCAGAATTAATGAAGAACTCTTTATCATCATGGCGAATATTCACACACAAAGTGTAACTTTATTCTATCTTCTATGAAAAATTTGGAACAGAAGTTAAAATTTTTTCATTTCTTTGGGAAAAATCAGAGCTGAAGTGAAACCTTTTTGTGTTCTTTGGAAAAAATTAGAATTGATCTGCAACTTATTTCTTTTCATTGAGAAAATTCAGAAGAGACATTGAACTTTTATTCACTTCCTTGAGAAAATTTAGAATTAAAGTGGAACTTTTTATCTTCATTGAGAATATTCACAATCAAAGTTTGACTTTTTCTAACTTCTACGGAAAAATTTAGAATAGAACTTTAAATTTTTTTGTCTTTGAGAAAATTAAGAACTGCAATGGAACCTTTTTTTGTTTTCTTTAGTGTAAATTAGAATTAAACTGTAACTTTTTTTGCTTTTCATTGAGAAAATTCAGAAGAGAATTTGGAACTTTTTCACTTCGTTGAGAAAACTCAGAATTAAAGTGGAACTTTTTTATCTTCACGGAGAATATTCACAATCGAAGTATAACCTTTTCTATCTTCTACTGAAAAATTTAGAACAGAACTTTGTTCCTTTTATGTTCCATATATTACATGATAGTAATTTCTGTTTGTTATAGGCTTCACCCATTCATCCATAGAAATAAAGGTTATTTCAAAGCCTATTATAATTATTTTTTTAATTTTTGTTCGTTTTAGGTTCCATTTATTCAATGATTGTATCATATCATCACTAGGTTAGGTTACATTAAGTTAATGGCTTTTAAGTTAGATTCATTTAGTTTAGGTTACCATGGGTTACATAGATTTAAACATCATACCATAGGGTTCTCCAACATGCTGAATCTGAAGATGTTATTTTCATGGAGATTCCTTGACTTTTTAGGTTAAATTGCACTAGGTAAAGAGGAGTTTACATTAAGTTAACGGTTTTTAAGTTAGATTTATTTAGGTTAGGTCACATTGGGTGACATAGATTGAAACATCATACCATATAGCTCTCCAACATGCTGAATCTGTTACATCATAATTTATCGTAAACATTGAAAATGCTCAAACTGGTATTCAATGTATAAACAACTATAATCCAAACCAATTTCTCTCCGATTTATGTTTCAACCTCTCTCTTTACTTCTCTCGGAAAACAGTTACTCTGGCGCGTGGATATAATAAAAACGATACGGAGTTAGTATCTCAGTCAGTAAATTGAATTTGATTATCAGTCGAATCATATAATACAGAAACTGCAAAGACGTACGGTGTTCTCGATTGTGAATTCATTAGTTTAAAGAAGTCAGCTTGTGGTGTAATTTTTGAATGTGCATTTTTATTGCTGACTACTGATCATAGTGAAGTGTCTTGTTATCACCGGTACATCAACTACAATACGTATGCTTACAATAGAGACAAGTGGAGTACAGCATTACGCATTATAAACAAACTAAGTTTTTATGATAGAATGGTTCCCCCATTTTATGAAGGAGGGAAGGATCTATCCACCGTACAACAGGAAGTTGGAGAAATATGTAATTTTTTGGTGTGATATCATTATACGTGAAAGGTAGTGTACTCACTGATAAACTTTTAATTGTCAAATGCAAATCGGATATTCCATTATTCAATTTGGAAGATTTTAATTGTGAGATATTTCCAAATAAAATACACAATCCTGAGGACGAAGTTCGATTTTTTAGCAGATGGGTTATGATAAATATTCCATCTCAGAATATATGCATACGATATCCAAGGAAAAAGAAGAAGAACAACAAAACTCATGATATAGATTGGGATCATACCAAGTGACTGATGAATGGTGAATTATTATAACTCCCATCACATCCATGGCTAACCAACTGTCTTTTTAAAAATCATCAAATCTTTAAACACTTCATACAAAATTTTTTTTTAATGTTTTCTCGTGATATGATACTTATTCCATTTCGGTGTCATAGTTCATTTTTAGGATAATATTCATCATCTAATTATATCAATAAAGATATTTTAATGCATTACTTCTTCTTTGTTTTCTTTATTTTTAGGGTACGATGTCAACTCCTGAGGAAACTCAAAGCTTGCTTCCCGTCTTTGCAAAAATTCAGAATTGAAATTGAACCTTATTATTTTCTTTTGAAAAAAATTAGAACTGATCAGTAACTTTTTTTCTTTAAGAAAATTCAGAAGAGAGGTTGAACTTTTTCTTCACTTTATTGAGAAAACTCAGAATTAAAGTGGAACTCTTTATCTTCATGGCGAATATTCATAATGAGAAGTATAACTTTTTTTCTATTTTTTATAAGGAAATTAGAACAAAACTTTATATTTTTTCACCTCATTGAGAAAAAATCAGAACTGAAGTGGAACTGCTTTATTTTCTCTGGAAAAAAAAAATAGAATTGATCTGTAGCTTATTTTTTTCTTTGAGGAACTTCAGAAGAGAACTTGAAATTTTCTTCACTTTATTCAGAAAATTCAAAATTAAAGTGGAACTTTTTATCTTCAGATGAGAACTTGAAAACTTTTGCACTTCTTTGAGAAAACTCAGAATTAATGTGGAACTCTTTATTTTCATGGCGAATATTCATAATTAAAGTATAACTTTTTCTATCTTCTATGAAAAATTTGGAACAGAACTTTAAATTTTTTCATCTCTTTGAGAAAAATCAGAGCTGAAGTGGAACCTTTTTATTTTCTTTAGAAAAAATTAGAATTGATCTGTAACTTATTTTTTTTCATTGAAAAAATTCAGAAGAGAACTTAAACTTTTTTTTTCACTTCGTTGAGAAAATTTAGAATTAAAGTGGAACTTTTTATCTTCATTGAGAATATTTACAACCAAAAAGCATGACTTATTCTATCTTCTACGGAAAAATTTCAAATAGAACTTTAAATATTTTTTTTATGTCTTTGAGAAAATTAAGAACTATAATGGAACCTTTTTATTCTCTGGAATAAATTAGAATTGATCTGTAGCTTATTTTTTTCTTTGAGAAAATTCAGAAGAGAACTTGAACTTTTTTTCACTTTATTGAGAAAACTCAGAATTAAAGTGGAACTTTTTTTTTTATCATCAGAAGAGAACTTGAACATTTTTTCACTTCTTTGAGAAAACTCGGAATTAATAAGGAACTCTTTATATTCATGGCGAATAATCACAGACAAAGTATAACTTTTTTGTATCTTCTATGAAAAATTTGGAACAGAACTTTAAATTTGTTCATCTCTTTGGGAAAAATCAGAGCTGAAGTGGA
This sequence comes from Artemia sinica, assembly GCA_027921565.1. Taxonomy (NCBI): domain Eukaryota; kingdom Metazoa; phylum Arthropoda; class Branchiopoda; order Anostraca; family Artemiidae; genus Artemia; species Artemia sinica. Next base: position 60,871,169 of record CM051263.1, read on the forward strand.
ACCTTTTTATTTTCGTTGGAAAAAATTAGAATTGATCTGTTGAGAAAATTTAGAATTAAAGTGGAACTTTTTACCTTCATTGAGAATATTAACAATCAAAATTTGACTTTATCTATCTTCTACGGAAAGAATTAGAATAGAACTTCAAATTTTTTTTTGTCTTTGAGAAAATTAAGAACTGCAATGGAACCTTTTTTTTATTTTCTTTGGTGTAAATTGGAATTGAACTGTAACTTTTTTTTCTTTTCATTGAGAAAATTCAGAAGAGAACTTGGAACTTTTTTCACTTCGAGGAGAAAACTCAGAATTGAAGTGGAATTTTTTTATCTTCATGGAGAATATTCACAAACAATGTATAACTTTTTCCATCTTCTACTGAAAAATTTAGAACAGAACTTTGTTCCTTTTATGTTCCATTTATTACATGATAGTAATTTCTGTTTGCTTTCGGCTTCACCCATTCATCCATAGAAATAGTTATCCATAGAAAAGGTTATATCAAAGCCTATTATAATTATTTTTTTAATTTTTGTTCATTTTAGGTTCCATTTATTCAATGATTGTACCATATCATCACTAGGTTAGGTTACATTAATTTAATGGCTTTTAAGTTAGATTCATTTAGGTTAGGTTACCATGGGTGACATAGATTGAAACATCATATCATAGGGTTCTCCAACATGCTGAATCTGAAGATGTTATTTTCATGGAGATTCCTTGACTTTTTAGGTTAACTTGCACTAGGTTAAGAGGAGTTTACATTAAGTTAACTGCTTTTAAGTTAGATCTATTTAGGTTAGGTCACCATGGGTGACATATTTTGAAACATCATACCATAGGGTTCTCCAACATGCTGAATCTGTTACATCATAATTTATCGTAAACATTGAAAATGCTCGGACTGGTACTCAATGAAAAAACAACTATAGTCCAAACCCATTTCTCTCCATTTTAAGTTTCAACCTCGCTCTTTACTTCTCTCGGAAAACAGTTACTCTAGCGCGTGGATATAAAAAAAAACGATACAGAGTTAGTATCTCAGTCAGTAAATTGAATTTGATTATCAGTTGAATCATATAATACAGAAACTGCAAAGATGTACGGTGTTCTCGATTGTGAATTCATTGGTTTAAAGAAGTCAACTTGTGGTGTAATTTTTTAATGTGCATTTTTATTGCAGACTACTGATCATAGTGAAGTCTCTTGTTATCACTGGTACATCAACTACAATATGTATGCTTACAATAGAGACATGTGGAGTACAACATTATGCATTATAAACAAACTAGTTTTGTATGATAGAGTGATTCCCCTATTCTATGAAGGAGGGAAGGATCTATCCACCGTACAACAGGAAGTTGGAGAAATATGTAATTTTTTGGTGTGATATCATTATACGTGAAAGGTAGTGTACTCACTGATAAACTTTTAATTGTCAAATGCAAATCGGATATTCCATTATTCAACTTGGAAGATTTTAATTGTGAGATATTTCCAAATAAAATACACAATCTTGAGGACGAAGTTCGATTTTTTAGCAGATGGGTTATGATAAATATTCCATCTCAGAATATATGCATACGATATCCAAGGAAAAAGAAGAAGAACAACAAAACTCATGATATAGATTGGGATCATACCAAGTGACTGATGAATGGTGAATTATTATAACTCCCATCACATCCATGGCTAACCAACTGTCTTTTTAAAGATCATCAAATCTTTAAACACTTCATACAAAATTTTTTTATAATGTTTTCTCGTGATATGATACTTATTCCATTTCGGTGTCATAGTTCATTTTTAGGATAATATTCATCATCTAATTATATCAATAAAGATATTTTAATGCATTACTTCTTCTTTGTTTTCTTTATTTTTAGGGTACGATGTCAACTCCTGAGGAAACTCAAAGCTTGCTTCCCGTCTTTGCAAAAATTCAGAATCGAAGTGGAACCTTATTATTTTCTTTTGAAAAAATTAGAACTGATCAGTAACTTTTTTTCTTTAAGAAAATTCAGAAGAGAGGTTGAACTTTTTCTTCACTTTATTGAGAAAACTCAGAATTAAAGTGGAACTCTTTATCTTCATGGCGAATATTCATAATGAGAAGTATAACTTTTTTTCTATTTTTTATAAGGAAATTAGAACAAAACTTTATATTTTTTCACCTCATTGAGAAAAAATCAGAACTGAAGTGGAACTGCTTTATTTTCTCTGGAAAAAAATAGAATTGATCTGTAGCTTATTTTTTTCTTTGAGGAACTTCAGAAGAGAACTTGAAATTTTCTTCACTTTATTCAGAAAATTCAAAATTAAAGTGGAACTTTTTATCTTCAGATGAGAACTTGAAAACTTTTGCACTTCTTTGAGAAAACTCAGAATTAATGTGGAACTCTTTATTTTCATGGCGAATATTCATAATTAAAGTATAACTTTTTTCTATCTTCTATGAAAAATTTGGAACAGAACTTTAAATTTTTTCATCTCTTTGAGAAAAATCAGAGCTGAAGTGGAACCTTTTTATTTTCTTTAGAAAAAATTAGAATTGATCTGTAACTTATTTTTTTTCATTGAAAAAATTCAGAAGAGAACTTAAACTTTTTTTTTCACTTCGTTGAGAAAATTTAGAATTAAAGTGGAACTTTTTATCTTCATTGAGAATATTTACAACCAAAAAGCATGACTTATTCTATCTTCTACGGAAAAATTTCAAATAGAACTTTAAATATTTTTTTATGTCTTTGAGAAAATTAAGAACTATAATGGAACCTTTTTATTCTCTGGAATAAATTAGAATTGATCTGTAGCTTTTTTTTTCTTTGAGAAAATTCAGAAGAGAACTTGAACTTTTTTTCACTTTATTGAGAAAACTCAGAATTAAAGTGGAACTTTTTTTTATCATCAGAAGAGAACTTGAACATTTTTTCACTTCTTTGAGAAAACTCGGAATTAATAAGGAACTCTTTATATTCATGGCGAATATTCACAGACAAAGTATAACTTTTTTCTATCTTCTATGAAAAATTTGGAACAGAACTTTAAATTTGTTCATCTCTTTGGGAAAAATCAGAGCTGAAGTGGAACCTTTTTATTTTCGTTGGAAAAAATTAGAATTGATCTGTTGAGAAAATTTAGAATTAAAGTGGAACTTTTTACCTTCATTGAGAATATTAACAATCAAAATTTGACTTTATCTATCTTCTACGGAAAGAATTAGAATAGAACTTCAAATTTTTTTTGTCTTTGAGAAAATTAAGAACTGCAATGGAACCTTTTTTTTATTTTCTTTGGTGTAAATTGGAATTGAACTGTAACTTTTTTTTCTTTTCATTGAGAAAATTCAGAAGAGAGCTTGGAACTTTTTTCACTTCGAGGAGAAAACTCAGAATTGAAGTGGAATTTTTTTATCTTCATGGAGAATATTCACAAACAATGCATAACTTTTTCCATCTTCTACTGAAAAATTTAGAACAGAACTTTGTTCCTTTTATGTTCCATTTATTACATGATAGTAATTTCTGTTTGCTTTCGGCTTCACCCATTCATCCATAGAAATAGTTATCCATAGAAAAGGTTATATCAAAGCCTATTATAATTATTTTTTTAATTTTTGTTCATTTTAGGTTCCATTTACTCAATGATTGTACCATATCATCACTAGGTTAGGTTACATTAATTTAATGGCTTTTAAGTTAGATTCATTTAGGTTAGGTTACCATGGGTGACATAGATTGAAACATCATACCATAGGGTTCTCCAACATGCTGAATCTGAAGATGTTATTTTCATGGAGATTCCTTGACTTTTTAGGTTAACTTGCACTAGGTTAAGAGGAGTTTACATTAAGTTAACTGCTTTTAAGTTAGATCTATTTAGGTTAGGTCACCATGGGTGACATATTTTGAAACATCATACCATAGGGTTCTCCAACATGCTGAATCTGTTACATCATAATTTATCGTAAACATTGAAAATGCTCGGACTGGTACTCAATGAAAAAACAACTATAGTCCAAACCCATTTCTCTCCATTTTAAGTTTCAACCTCGCTCTTTACTTCTCTCGGAAAACAGTTACTCTAGCGCGTGGATGTAAAAAAAAAAAACGATACAGAGTTAGTATCTCAGTCAGTAAATTGAATTTGATTATCAGTTGAATCATATAATACAGAAACTGCAAAGATGTACGGTGTTCTCGATTGTGAAATCATTGGTTTAAAGAAGTCAACTTGTGGTGTAATTTTTTAATGTGCATTTTTATTGCAGACTACTGATCATAGTGAAGTCTCTTGTTATCACTGGTACATCAACTACAATATGTATGCTTACAATAGAGACATGTGGAGTACAACATTACGCATTATAAACAAACTAGTTTTGTATGATAGAGTGATTCCCCTATTATATGAAGGAGGGAAGGATCTATCCACCGTACAACAGGAAGTTGGAGAAATATGTAGTTTTTTTGGTGTGACATCACTATACGTGAAAGGTAATGTACTCACTGATAAACTTTTAATTGTCAAATGCAAATCGGATATTCCATTATTCAATTTGGAAGATTTTAATTGTGAGATATTTCCAAATAAATACACGATCCTGAGGACGAAGTTCGACTTTTTAGCAGATGGGTTCCGATGAATATTCCATCTTAGAATATATGCATACGATATCCCAGGAAGAAGAAGAACAACAACAAAACTCATGATATAGATTGGGATCATACCGATTGGCTGATGAATGGTGAAATATTATATCTCACATCACATCCATGGTAAACCAACTGTCTTTTTAAAGATCATCAAATCTTTAAACACTTCTTAAAAAAAAAAATTCATAGTGTTTTCTCGTGATATGATACTTATTCCATTTCGATGTCATAGTTCATTTTTAGGAAAATATTCATCATTAAATTATATCAATAAAGATATTTTAATGCATTACTTCGTCTTTGTTTCCATTATTTTTAGGGTACGATGTCAACTCCAGAGGAAACTCAAAACTTGTTACCCGTCTTTGCAAAAATTTAGAACTGAAGTGGAACCTTTTTATTTTCTTTTGAAAAAAACTAGAACTGATCTGTGATTTTTTTTTTCTTTAAGGAAATTCAGAAGAGAGGTTGAACTTTTTCTTCACTGTATTGAGAAAACTCAGAATTAAAGTGGAACTCAATATCTTCATGGCGAATATTCACAATCAAATTATAACATTTTTCTATCTTCTACTGAAAAATTTAGAACAGAACTTTATGGATGTTCTTATTTCTGAAAACTAAAACCCAACTTTAAAAAAAAAACATATATTATTAATAAAAACAGATGTATTTTAAACTGGGATGTTCATATTTCTGAAAACTAAACTCCAACTTTATTAAAACATCTGCAAAAATGTACCCAATTATTAAAATCAGATGTATTTTGAACATGTATGTTCTTATTTCTGAAAATTAAAACCTAACTTTATTAGAAAATCAAATATCATTAATAAAACCAGACATACACCTACGAAAGATCATAAAATATAGCTCAGAAAAGTTCACATATAAATATGGATCTGCGGTTGACACAGCCACCCAGAGTCCGGGGGCAAGAGTTGTAATTTATGCCCCGGGGCCATATAAGGTTCTTATAAAAGGGGTGTTCGCAGAAACTTTAGAGGAGGCTTACTATTTGATTGGAAATTGATAGTTATTGTTCCCCAGTTAAGAGTCAAAAATATTTGAGAGCAAGTAGCCTCCCCACGCAATTTTTTCCCCAAATGTATTCGATGGAAATTTGAGATAGCCATTTGGTCCAAACAGTCCAAGGGTCATATAGAAAGGCCTCCAGGGTTGAAACAACCCCCCCAGATCCTGATAGCAACAGTTGTTAATTATGCAGTGGGGCATATATTGTTTTTATGGAAGGGGTAGTCGTATAAATTTTGGAGGAGGGTTATTTGATTGGAAAATGAAAATTCTAGTTCCTTTTTAAGAGTCAAAAGTGATCAAAAGTGAAAAGTGATAGTTCCTTTTTAAGAGTCTAAGGCTCAATAAATCAGTTATGGTTCCTTAGACCGTACTATATCCTACTTGCATAAGTGTGTTAATTCTAGAGCTAATACATGCACAATAGCTCCAACTTCATGGAAGGGGAGCTTTTATTAGATAAAGACCAATCGGGCTTCGGCTCATCTCTTGGTGACTCAGAATAACCAGCCGATCGCCCGGTCTCGCACCGGTGACGTGTCTTTCAAATGTCTGCCTTATCAACTCCTCATTCTGGAAGATAAAAAATGCACAAGAATTATAATATTAAAAATCATTCAAAAAGTATTCTCAGCTTTCATTCCCACTTCAAAAGAAGACTTTTTCTCACCTCCTTCTCTCCTCTTCCTTTTTCCTTCCTCTTCTTATCCTCTAAATCCACGCAGAAACTTATGGTGTTTCAGGCAAAATTCGAAATATCCATTAATGTGTTTTCACAATAAATCTTCACTAGTAAGATTAGCCGAAATAATAATAACCATTCCTAAATATGTTTCAAATCACGATCCTTCCTCATTTGACAGGTTTTTTAATATGTTTAAAATTTTGGTAACTGTGGGCTAGGGCTCGTTTATTACTACATTGTGTCTGACGCTATAACCATGATTGAATTCACTACTGAAGATATGTACTCAAATAAAATTATTGCGTCACAGCCATCAGCATCGATCGACGATTTATTAGAGCACATTTGATACTGTTGGCAATCTTTCTGTTTCCTAACTTATATATTTCTTGTTGTTGTTTTTTTTTTGTTACTGTGAACTAGGGTTCATTCTTTACTAGGTTACGTCTGACGGCAAAACCATAATTAAATTAACCACAGAAAACATGTACTAATATAAAACAACGGTGTCAGAGTCATCGGTATCGATAAAAAATTTGTTAGCGTTCATTTGATACTGCCGGCAATCTTTATATTACTTATTCTCTACATTTCTGTTTTAGTTACTGTGGGCTAGGGTTCATTCTTTACTAGGTTGCGTCTGACGCCACGACCATGATTAAATTCACCCGCAGAAAATATGTACTCAAATAAAATGATTGCGTCACAGTCATCAGCATCAATCAACAATTTGTTAGCGCCCATTTGATGCTGTCGGCAATCTTTATATTTCTTAACCACAAAGCAAAACAATTTTCATCTGTAGTTTTTTTTTTTATCACGGATATAGAACATCTATTCTTTAAAAGACATATGAGTTATTATATTCGGCTAATTTTAAATTAAAAGCCCTTGAAGAAGATCTGCGTAACGAAGTTATTCAGACAAACTGACTAAGTGTAAACCTATACTGACAGCACACAAATTTAATTTGTAAAATGAAACTGGTACTACTATGTCATTTGCTTGGGTGGGCAGAAAGGCTATTGAATTAAAGCATGGTTCATCACCGCAAAGTGAAAAGATATATCTTTTTATCAGTTAATTTGGATTGCAATAAAAAATGATGGGTATGCGGCAACTTTGGCATGTTTCTTTCAAAGTAATGCCGAAGGCGTACTATCTCTTGGAACTCCAAACGGAAATCTGCAAAGCGTCTCATGTTACTTTTGCTGCAATTTCCGACACCAGGTTTGTGTAAAAATTTTACTATCGTTTGATATCAGCTGAAGAATTCTGATCCTGATGCATTGGTATAAACAAAACCAATATCTAAATTTTGCTGCAATTTCCGACACCAGGTTTGTGTAAAAATTTTACTATCGTTTGATATCAGCTGAAGAATCCTGATCCTGATGCATTGGTATAAACAAAACCAATATCTAAATCAAGGGGCTTTAGGGGTTAAATCACCACGTCACTTGCCATTTTTGTCAAAAGGACCTCTCATTAAGGTAATGACATTTATCATGAAAATGCGGAAGGGGGACAAAATGGATTTTGTGATTTTATTTAAAACTTTTTTTTTCATATACTAAATTTAGTATTGGTCTAGATTGGTCTAGACAGAACCGTATCCGGGATTTTTTTTTTTTTTGGGGGGGGGTTTACACAAGATTTTTTTTGGTGGGAAGTCTTACACACAAAAAAAAAACTCAAAAAAACGTATAAAAAATTTGTTTATATCCCTTTTTGTTACGTTTTTACGAGTCAGACAAACATTTCGGGGTGGGGGGAGGGGTTCAAATCCCCTAGCCCTCCCCCCGCCCTCCCCTTGGATATGGCCGTAGGTGTAGATAGGGGCTTAAATAATCTCTTTAGGGCTCTCTGACATAAATAATTTGACAACTTTCTCTATCGTTCTTCCGAGATAATTAAAATTTTCAAGTGCTAAAAAATTAACAAATAAATCACGAGGAAACTCAGAATTAATTAATTTTGTATTCTTGGTATCACTATTACAGATAAATAGATAGTGACATATGTATCTATTAAAAAAGAACTTCCCAAAACAAGGTTTTCAAAGAAAAGTAAAGGCCATATTAAACTTAAGTTCTGCAGAAATAAAAACCTATAATATTTCAAACTCAAAACGGCCAGAAATTATTATTAAAGAATAAATGAAATCCAAAAGGAACAGAAATTAAATAAACAATCATAGGAAACATACATACAACCGGGACTGATATAAATGAATAAATAAATCTTAAAACGAGTGAAACTTAAATTGAATATGCAAATCAAGCTTAAAACGAAAAAAAAAAATATCAAAGAATAAATGAAATCTAAAACGAACAGAAAATAAATAAACAATCATACAGCAGGTACTAATTTAAATGAATAAATAAATCTTAAAACGAGTGAACTTGAATTGAATATGCAAAGCAAGCTGAAAACCAACAAAAAGCACTACACGTAAGAGTTCGGCTACTGCCCCCTTCCCTAACTGTAAAAGTCTAAGGCCTACTGCGTCACTGGCACTTTACTGAAAACTGAATGTAGCAATATGGTAAATATGGTACCAATGTGTTGCAATTATCTCAAAACTTTGATCGGATCTATTTGTTGGAAAAGAGAGTAAGGGAGTACTGCTTGCCCTATGATCACTTTTGACTCTTAAAAAGAACTAGAATTTTCAGTTTCCAATCAAATAACCCTCCTCCAAAATTAATATGACTACCCCTTCCATAAAAACAATATATGCCCCACTGCATAATTAACAACTTTTGCTCTCATGATCTGGGGGTTGTGTCCACCCCGGAGGCCTTGCTATATGACCCTTGGACTTTTTGGACCAAATGACTATCTCAAAATTTCCATCAAATACATTTGAGGAAAAAATTGCGTGAGGGGGGGCTACTTGCTCTCAAATATTTTTGACTCTTAAACTGGGGAACAATAACTATCAATTTCCAATCAAATAGTAAGCCTCCTCTAAAGTTTCTGCAAACACCCCTTTTATAAGAACCTTATATGGCCCCGGGGCATAAATTACAACTCTTGCCCCTGGACTCTGGGAGGCTGTGTCAACCCCAGATCCATATTTATATGACGAATGGATTATTTTGAACAAAATAGCTATCTAAAAATTTCGATCGGATGCATAATGCAAATTTCGATTCGATCGGTGGGGTGTAGGAGCTAGTTACCCTCCGATCCCTTTTGAATCGTAAAACTGTAACTAGAACTTTCAATTTCCAATCAATGAGCCCCCTCCGGAGACTACACGGCCACCCCTTCCATAAAAACCTTATATGCTCTGGGGGATAACTTACAACATTTGCCCTCCAGCTCTCGGGAGCTTCGTCAACCCTGGAGTTTTATATATATGATCTTTGGACTATTTTGAACAAATTATCTATCTCAAAAATTCGATCGGATGCATCTTGGGAAAAGAGAGCGTGGGGGGCAGTTGCCCTCTGATTACTTTTGACTCTTAAAAAGGGAACTAGAACTTTCAATGTACAAACAAATGAGCCCTCTCCGAAGTTTTATTCAACCATCCATTCCATAAAAACCTTATATACCCCAAGGGCATAACTTAAAAACACTTGCCCCCGGCCTCTGGAAGGTTTTGTCGACCCGAAAGTCTTTGTTATCAGATCTTTGGACTACTTTGAAGAAATTGGCTCAATCTCAAAATATGATCAGATACATTTGGGGAAAATAGGGTTCGGAGGGAGTTGGGTTGCCTTCCAATTACTTTTTACTCTTAAAAAGGGAACTAAAATTTTTAATTTCCAATCAAATGAGCCCCTCCGAGGTTTATACGATCACCCCTTCCCTATGAAGTGCCTCTGGGAAAAAAAATTAAATAAATAATAAAAGATTGGAATGGCCTTTTACTATAGGAAAAGCTATAGCGCTGCCTCAGATATTTTGAATCAAACCGTAAACCATTCTCAACTGCACTGATGCACCGTTGAGAATTAATATAAATATTACATAGTCCCTATGTCCAGGATGCGCACCCTTCGGCTGACTATACTTTAGACCCTTAATTTCGAAAAAAAAAAAACATTTTTTTATATGAACGGCGTCACACTCACATGCATTTATAAAGCAATTATATATATATATATATATATATATATATATATATATATATATATATATATATATATATAATATATATATATATATATATATATATATATATATATATATATATATATATATATATAAGTTTTTTCAACTGAAAGTAAGGAGCAACATTAAAAATTAAAACGAACAGAAATTATTCTGTGTTTTAGGGGGCTGCTCCCTCGTCAATACATCGCTCTTTACGCTTATGTTCAAATTTTGTCCAAATTTTTAAGAATGACTCCTGAATCACAAAGGTCGTTTAATTACAGTAAATAGCTTTTGTAAAATTGCTAAAAAAAAAAAAAAATAACTCAAAGAGCGAGGTATTGACGAGGGGTTGGCTCCCCTCAAAATGCGTAATAATTAATGTTCGTTTTAAGTTTTATTGTTGCTCCTTGCTTTCAGTTGAAAAAACTTGTTTTTATATTTAATTTCTGATCGTTTTTAAAATAATGCTGGGAAATCTGTGTCCCCCTCCATGGAAAATTCTCTTCCCCCATGAGAAGTTTTTCCATGGAAAGATCCTCCAACGTAACCTCCCGATCCCCACTAGAAAATATCTCCCCATGAAAACGTCTGCATACTTCCCAATAACCAATACCACATGTAAACAATGGACAAAGTTTATAAATTGCAGTCCTTCCCCCAGGGACTGTGGAGGGTTTATCATCCTCAAAGACATAGTTATTAAATTTTTCCATAATGCTGAAAAAAATGGCTGTCTCAAAATTTTGATCGGGTGACTTTGCGGAAAAAATGAGCGTGGGAATGGGACTTGCTTCCCTCCAATATATTTTGTCGCTTAAAAAAGGCACTAGAAATCTTGATTTCCGATCAAATGAGCCCTCTCCCGATCTTCTCCAATCACTGGTTTAATATGATCACCCCTTGGGAAAAAACAAACAAATAAACACCTGTCCGTGATCTTTCTTTTGGCAAAAAAAAGGCAAAATTCCACATTTTTGTACATAGGAGCTTGAAACCTCTACAGTACGGTTCTCTGGTATGCTGAATCTAATGGGGTGATTTTCATTAAGACTACTGGATGTTTTCGGGTTTTTTTCTCTATTTTTCAAAAATCTGGCAAATTTTCTCAAGCCCGTAACTTTTGATGGTTACCATTAAATTTGATGAGTTTTACATATTTGGAATAAGCATCAAAATTTGATTCTTTTAATGTGTCTACTATTATCAAGACTCTGTTTCCTAGAGTTTCGGTCACAACTGAGCCGTATCACTCCTTACTGAAGGGCGGATCCAGGATTTTTTTTAGGGAGGGGGGTTGCAAAATAGGTTGATCCGATAAACTTGCGTTAGGAGCAAGTATAATTAACACAAACTTGCGTTAGGAGCAAGTATAATTAACGCAAACTTGCGTTAATTAAGTAAATTACATTACTTTAAACTACGCTAGGGGGCCTGCGCCCCCTCGCCCTCCCCCTGGATCCGCCACTGTCCTTACTTACAATTCGTTACCACCAAAGTATAATCACCTACGGAACAAGTACTGACAAAACCTATCCTCTCCACACAAAAAAGTGACCCTTTGTATACCCATGCGAACCTGGCAACTAAAACCCGTAGTTAAACAATTCATCCCGGTCACTCGGTATTTTGGCTCGGAGCGATTAAGTAGTACAGCACTTTGCGTCTAGAGGCGCTGAGTTACGCGGGGTGATTTTTGGAGAGTTTTGTCAGTACTTGTTCCGTAGGTGATTATACTTTGTTTACCACGAACCGTTTGAAAAAGATACATAATAGCACGGCAATGACATCTATATTGACGTCTTCATTTATAAAACGTGTTGTATTTAGACAATATTTTAATTAGTATAAAATATGTCTACGGATACCAATTTAATGACCTTTCAAGGTTCCTTCAGGTGAATACACGTAAAATTTTGGAGAACACAAATTAAATATCACGAGGGAGGCATCAAGATTTTAGAAATACGTAGATGGATCATGGCCCAAAATCGGCTGGGAACCACTGCACTAGACTATGCATAGAAATTTTGTTTTCTTAGCAAGTTTTTGCCAGGTTTTGCTCTCCCGACTTTAAGCAATCAAAAGGCCAAGCAGCGTTTACATCTTTTGTCAGGTTCAAACTAATACCAGAGGGCCTAATCCGTTTTTGTTTATATATTATTTAAATTTCAGTAAGATATCCAAGATGAGTACATTTAAGATAAAGATATCTACGTTAAAAAGAATCTAATGTAAAAGTAGCTCTGAGTCCTATTTATCTCGTCACATGCCAACGCTCGATGATAAGTTCTAAAGGTGTTCCAAAATCATTAAATATCTTTCCAGCATTCCATCTCCCCTTAATAGCTTTCAAATAGGGCCATTAACTTATATATAAATGCCTCAACCATTGACTCTGAATATGATAAGGCCAATCGTTGGACCCTGACTTAAGGAAAATTGAGATAAGACACCGAGATAACTCCCAATTTATAGGAATTTTGGTAAGGCTCATTTGAGGAATTCCTCCCAAAAACTGTCCCAGATTTTCAGATGCCGCAGTGACCCTTGCACGGTTCGTTTCTTCAGGGGTTTAATGAAACAATGGCAAAATAGCGTAGGTGACATTAATCACTGCCTTTTTTCTCTAGCTTGTCTGTAACACTATTTAGGTCTTTTCGAAAGAAAAATGATGATTTATTTTTAAATCCTCCATACCTATATACTTTAAACTAAACAGGCTTTGTTTTTGTTCCTTGGTTTTCCAGCAAGTGATTAAGCTTAAAATGATAGTATTTCAACTTTAGATGTTATTTTCGTGATTTGCTTATAGTCTAATTGTTCAAACTTATTTTGTTTGTGATTAATTAAGAGCGCGTTCGGACGTTGAACTTTAGCTTACTATAGTTCAACTACAGTCATTTTCGACCAATTAACCATCCGTAGTCACAGCTTTACTCTCGATCTCTAGCTGACTTTTATAACTTTTGTCCCTGGGTATAGTCACCTGTTAGTCAGGGTTGGAAATTTGCTTATGGATTTCAGAACCAAACAGTTCGTGGTAACGGACTGTAAGTAAGGAGCGACCCGGCTCAATAATAACCGAAACTCTAAAAAATGGAACTTTGATGCCAATAGATATATCAAAAGAATTGGAAGTTTATGCTGATTTCAAATACATAAGTTTCATTAAGCTTGGTCGACAGCACTAAGTCGTACTAATTAGCGACAGTACTAAAAGGATTAAAAAATAATAAGGCTCCATGTGCTGATAGGGTGGTAAATGAGTTTCTTAAATATGGTGGCTCGGAGGTTAGAAATAAGTTACTGAAGATTATGAATATGATTTTTGAAAAAGGGGAAGTACCTAACGATTTTAGGAAAACCTTAATAAAGCCACTTTATAAGAAAGGTGATAAAAGTGAGTGTGGTAATTATCGAGGCATTACTCTGGTCTCTGTAGATAGTAAATTACTTAGTAATATGATACTTTTTAGGCTGAGAGATGCCGTTGACAAAGTTTTAAGAGAAGAACAGTGCGGTTTTAGAAAAGGTAGAGGATGTGTCGACCAAATTATCACTCTTAGGCTAATAATTGAGAAGTGCCTGAGGTTTCAAACACCTTTTGTCCTCAGTTTTATAGATTAAGAGCAAGCGTTCGATTCTGTTGATAGAAAAGCTTTAGTAAAGGTTTTATCCTTGTATGGTATACCAGACAAATACATTAAAGTGATTAGTGCTATGTACGAGAATAACGCTGTTGCGGTTAAGGTAGGAACTGAGGTTAGCAGCTGGCTTTGTATTAAATCAGGAGTTAAGCAGGGTTGTGTTCTATCCCCCTTTATATGGATTATTTTGAATGACTTTGTCTTAAGGAACACAGGATAGGCAATGGGAGACCACGGATTCAAATGGGGGGGGGGGGAGTCTCTTGGACTTAGATTATGCTGATGATTTAAACATCCTAGATGAAAGTGTGAGTAGAGATGGGGGCGCTACTCCTACTGGGGCTCCTTATATGGGCATAGAACCACGTGGTTAATGGGGTCAATGGCCTCTTTCTCCAGGTGTGTCTTTGGCACGCTCTCAACGTAGGTCAATGTTGTTATTGTTTCCGAGGCAAAATGCCAAGGTCAATGTTATGTTGTTTGAACAGAGTCATTAGAGAGAACACGTGGTTAATGGGGTCAATGTTGTTGTTGTAAGTGCACGCTCGAGGCAGATGTCAAGGTCAATGTTTGTTATTGTTATTCGAGCCAGATGTTATGAGGTTCCGAGAAACAGTTAATGACATTTCCTTCCTGTTCGAGGCAGATGTTATGATCCGAAAATAGTATTTGTTATTGTTTCCGAGCCAAATGTTACGAGTTCCCGGGAAACAGCTACATCCCCCTTCTCAGCCAATCAGAGGGCTCCTCCTTCGAAAGAGGCAACGTCACAGAGTTACCCCTCTCCCTTTCCTACACTTTGAATTTATGGCGCGAGGACAATCAGTTTCGTTAGTTTTTAGTTAGCAGAGTAATAACATGAGTGACCAAGTTGAGTTAGAAATATCCTTTTATTGCAACTGTTCTATTTGTAAAGGACATTTTCATGATTTTGAGTATTCGCATGAACCTACTGAATGTTTAGATAGCTTAGAGGGAGAGACAGATGAGAAGAATCTGGAGGAAACGAGAAGAAAAATTATATGTGACATGGAGAGAAATTTATACCGATTGCAAGTAAGCTCAGATAAAAGAAGGATGGATATGATAGAAAAGGAGGATCAAAAGAAGAGACTGGTAAAAGAGGGCTTTCTCTATAGTGCAAAAGACAACAGTGAAAACTCAAAGAAAAATGTGTATAGTGCAAGTTATAACTCGGTTTATTATGATGATTATGCTCCAAGAGAAGAGAAAAAGTGGCCCTTTAAGAGACAACATAAGAGGTCATTCTACGAAAAGGATTTTAAACAACGGAAACCATGGTGGAAGTGTTCTCATATACCATTTTACGATAAATCCCATTTTTGATATGCTTGATAAGTTTTATACCATATTCATACAATAAATTTGTTTCTGATATCTTAATTTTCTCATACTCGATATGCATAGAGTAAGGATACCAGCAGAGACTACGATACATGAATAGTTCAGATTGATTAGATCACCCCTTAGAGTGTTCTCAGTCCACAACCAAGTTTTCTATCAAAGATAACAAAAAATCATTTTTCTAATCTTTATTCATTTGACAAATCAATATTTATAATAGTTTTTATATACACAATCTCGGGTTCAATTATCAGAATATCTATGTGTTCATCCTCCACTACCACTATGTCTAGCAGAGGGGGTGGTATACATTCAATTTCAAACTCAGGTTCATCACCTATTGATATATCTAGGAGAAGAGGCATCTCCTCAAATAAATCCTCGCGTACTCCTATAGTAGGCAAACTAGGGGCCAACCGCTCGTCATCCTCTATGCAAAGACGACCTGAAGGCCCCCGCCGTACCAAGTCCTCAGATGTATATGAAAGACCGTCTTCAGTATAGTGCACTTCTAGCACGACATCATCACTAGCATCAATTGCTGTACTAGCACAGAGAAGAAGCTCCTCCTCCTCAACTGTGAGCTCCCACTCACTCCATACATCCTAAAAGATTGAGAACGCTATGATCAAAAACTCGAGTTTCCTGCGGAGAACCTATATTAGTTCAGATTTTACGGGAATAGTTCATTTTCGAACCAATATATCTACCAAAAGTTCAACACCTGAGTTAAACTAAGAGGTTTCAACTTCAGGAAAAAATTACATTTTGACAAGATTTGACAATTTACTAAATTTAAAGTATTGTTTAGTTTTAAAAATGTTTTCTGTCACTCATCATCATCTTTTATTCATTCACAAACAATACTAAAGAAAACCGCTTCCCACGGTTTATTGATTTTAAATTATTAAGAAGGATATTATTTCGTTGAAATATACATTTTACATTTTTAATTTTCATGCTTTTGATAATTATCTTGTCCTTCTGGTGTAAATTGCAGCTGAAGGCTTATCACAAAATCACAGTTTCAAGTTTTTTAATATACTAAAATTGACGGAAGCTAGAAAATGTGAAAACTTCTTTTCATCCGAATATTCTTCAGAGCCCAACCTAACTACGATCTGAAAACAATAATATAACTTATAGTTGAACAAATTTTTTAAAATATCTTTTTTCTGACATCATATGGAACTTGCAAATTACTATAAGTAGTAACTAATTACTTCATTTTTAAAAAACTTATAATTAATTGAACCAACAATCCAAATTTTTTTGATATGGCAAACGAAAAAGAATATACATCTACCCGAGTCAAATAAAGGTCCAACCAATATTTTTGGTTATTCACACCCCCCCCCCAAACAAGCAGTGCAGTTAAAAGCTTCTTAGAATCTATACTTAGACCGTGAAACTAGAAGAAACTAAATTTTCTGTAAAGTTATGTCTAACGATAGACTTATTAGAGAGACAGAAACTCTTTTTCCACAACCCACAAGAGGATATTTTTTAAGTAAAAAGTAAAGAGCTGCTACACTAAATCAAAGATGAACAGAAATAATGTCGAATAATTTGTCAAACATAAACCTATATCCAATGATATATTTAATTGGGTGACAAAAACTTTTTCCACAAGAGGTTATTTTTCAATTAAAAGTAAAGAGCTGCTACACTAAATCAAAGATGAACAGAAATAATTGTTCAAAAGTAAACTTATGCATAATGATATATTTAATAGAGCAGTAAGTCTAGCTTTGAAAAGCGTGCTAGAACATCTAGAAAGAAGGTATCATATCTAAATTAGTATTTTTTTTATTACTATAGTAAATAAAATTATACCTAATAAAAAAAAACAAAAAAAAACAAAAAAGCAAAAGAAAAAACTCGATAGGCAAGCGCCCAGCGGGCTTGAACCCTTACACAAATTTGAAGAATTTCCACATTCTGTTATACAACATATTTTGATGCTTCCGCGCAATTAATCTCATCAATTTTGTTAAGTTTGACTCATGGTAAAATATGATGTGTGCCCATTGCGGGCAAATATATCCCTTAACAAAAAAATACGCATGTGTTTACACAAAGAGACAACTCGATAGGCAAGCGTCCAGCGGGCTTGAACCCTTACACAAATTTGAAGAATTTCCACATTCTGTTATACAACATATTTTGATGCTTCCGCACAATTAATCTCATCAATTTTGTAAAGTTTGACTCATGGTAAAATATGATGTGTGCCCATTGCGGGCAAATATATCCCTTAACAAAAAAATACGCATGTGTCTACACAAAGAGACAGTTTTACTGTTATGGATATGATTCAATACTCACTACAAATCAAATGGGCTCTTAGTCTCCTTTCAAATGAATAGGAGTTCAACTTCTGAGCGATAAAAAATTATTTGACATAATTGGTAAGTGCTCGTATTGCCTAGGCAATTACTTGAGGTTATAGAGCGGATAGCTAAACCCAGTATTCCTCAAGATCCCCCCCCCAGGCTCCCAAAGAGCCCCCAGACCCCAAAGACTCCCCGGGCTCCCAAAGGCCCTTCCCCTGTCCCCAAAGGTCCACCGGGACTTCCAAAGGACCAATCGGTGCTCAAGGGCACCCCCCAGACCCCAAAAAGCCATACCCGAGCCCCCGAAGGCCCTCCACCGTCCACAAAGGTCCACCAGACCCACAAAGGTCCTCCCCCGGTCTCCAAAGGTCCCCGAACCCCCAAAGGCCCTCCCCTGATCCTCAAAGGCCGCCAGGCTTCCAAAGGATCCCAAGCCCACAAAGACCCTTCCCCGATCTCCAAAGGCCTCCCCGGGCTCCCAAAGGCTCTCGTACCCTCAAAGACCCCCCCCCTTGCCCCCAAAGGACCCCCGAGCCCTTCCATTTCTCCCACCAAAGAGGATGCGCTAAGGTTTATTCTTTTTTTCATATCGCTTGACGAATAGACTATCTGGCATTACAAAGAAGGGAATAGAAAGAGCTCTGTCTTATAAGGTGCAATCGTTTATTATAACTGATAAATATTACTAATAAGGATCCTCTCATATTGGAGATAACGCGAACAAGACGAATAGTCTTACAACCCAAGCCTTGTAAGACCGTGGCTACCAGCCAATACAGTTTGCATTTTCGACACTATTTTGTGTCTCATTCTAGTAAATAAGTGACAATGAGGAGTAATTATTTAAATTATATTGTCTCTTAATTTAACTGTTAATTTAATTCCTGTTATTTGACATAATAAATTCGTAACGTATCGCACCATATCGAATATCACTAATAACGCTTAAGCAGAAATTCTTGTATTTTTCTTATTCATCTTCGCATTGAAGCGACACTCGATTACAGGTTCTTAGCAGCTATCGAACAGGAAGAAGGTAAAGCCGAGGTATTTTCTAATCTTCTTAAATCTACTAGTAGGAAGGTTAATAAGGATATATACACAGAGACATTAATGGGGGGGGGATTTTGAAAATACTTATTGACTGCATTCTGCTTGAAAAATAACTATTTGGTATTTTCATCGAAAAATTCAAATTGTCCATTGCCCACCATAAGTTTTAGGAAATATATCTGACCCTCCCCTCTAACTTTTTCATGAATTGATACCATTTCTCATACGTAAATCAAAACAAGACGAAATCTAATCAGGAAGCTTCAAGCTATGGAATCCATAAGACAATTATTAAACCAAGTAAGACAGGGCTTTAAAGATTTTAAACAGTAAGTCTTTAAAAAGTCGAATGTTCGTTGAGAACAACACTATTAATAAAAAAAGATGCAGAAAATGTAGTGTAAGATAAGCACTGATAATTTAAAACACCCAGTGTAGGAAAGGAGTTTAAAGAAATATAGGAACATCATGGGAGTCAGTAAATAGTGAAACCTTTATCATATTAGGGCGAGGGACGAGCGTGTGCAGTTGTGTTGCCCTTTGCAGCTTGGTGTTGCCCTCTGGAGCTCTAAGTAGTTGTATTTATAAAGGTCTACAAAAGAAGTAGGCCTATGTCCAATCTCCACTTTGAAAAATATACAACTGTTTTGACACTCCTGGTCATTGGTGAACAGTTCTGCATAATCACCTTATATACTGAAACCAGTCGAAGTTTTGTAGCATAGATACATAGCCCCCCCCCCAAACTCAAAAATTTCTGAGGGGGGAGGGGGGACATATTTTCTTTGCATTTGAATATTTTCCTTCGGAAAACACACCGAAAAGCCATATTAAGAGCTATATTTGTGAGTTTTTCACCGATAATTCCTTTTTTAGCCATACCTTTATAATCAATGGAATATAGTTCTTTGTATTTTACGTATTTTTGGATGGAAAAACACACTGAAAAGACATATTAAGAGTTATATTTCATCATATTTTGCATATTTCCGTTGGAAAAAACACTGAAAAGCCATATTAAGGACTAATTTGTGAGTTTTTCACCGACAATTCCTTTTTAGACATGCCTTTATAATCAATGGAATATAGTTCTTTGTATTTTACATATTTTTGGATGGAAAACACACTGAAAAGACATATTATTGTACTCACATCAAACTTTGGCGGGATTGCATTTGAAGAACCTTCCATTATTTTCTATCTTGTCCTTATTTCAATCTATACTGACTTTTAAACCCTTTCAAAGCCCTAAATATAGTAACCTAACGGTTATTTATTTACGAAATCGTGCAAACTGTTGATTTTAGGACAATAATTAGCTTTCTATATATCAATTAACACTCACTAGAATTGTCACTTTTCACTCGTGAAGAATGGTTTCAAAACAATACTTCTTACATTATATAGACTAATTGTGTCAAACGAGACATCTTTCAATGCAGATTAATTAATTGTTGCGTTCAATTTTTGTTTTGAACATAGGAAAGCATCGATGGGAGTGAGAATTTCTGTAAAACTATCAAAGATTGATCAACTCTGTGATTTCATACTTCATGTGTAATCAGAAAGAAAAAAGAAGAAAAATTGATAAAAGATATTTTGAAATATGCCCCAAATCAGAGCTATTACAACTTAAATGGGGCAAGGGGATGAGGGAATCAGGTTTAAGAATATCCTGGATATATCATTTCATATTATCTAGGTACTCACAGAAGGAGTCCACACAGAAACTTTGAAAAGGACTCATTTGATTGGGAATTAAAGCGGCTAGCATCCAATTCACAGGAGGGGCGTGAAAACTATGGTTTTAACTTTAATATGCAAGACTAGAAAGAAAAGTTCTTAGGTGTGGGGCTGCCCCCCCCCCATCCAAAACTCAAAATTTATAGGAACATATTTTCAACATATTTAAATATTTACCTACGTAGGCATCACTTAGGTTAGATTAGATTAGGTTAGAGACAGAGAAAAAGTTAGGTGTATGGCTAGGCTAGGTTAGATTATGTTAGGCTAATTTAGGTTAGACTAGGTTAGCCTACGTACGAGCGGCTAGCACCCAATTCACAGGAGGGCTCGTGAAAACTATGATTTTCAACTTTAATATGCAAGACTAGAAAGAAAAGTTCTTAGGTATGGGGCTGCCCCCCCCCATCCAAGACTCAAATTTATAGGAACATATTTTCAACATATTTAAATATTTACCTACGTAGGCATCACTTAGGTTAGATTAGATTAGGTTAGAGACAGAGAAAAAGTTAGGTTAGGTTAATTTAGGTTAGACTAGGTTAGCCTACGTACGCGCGCGTACGTAGGCTAACCTAGTCTAACCTAAATTAACCTAACCTAACTTTTTCTCTGTCTCTAACCTAATCTAATCTAACCTAAGTGATGCCTACGTAGGTAAATATTTAAATATGTTGAAAATATGTTCCTATAAATTTGAGTCTTGGATGGGGGGGGGCAGCCCCATACCTAAGAACTTTTCTTTCTAGTCTTGCATATTAAAGTTAAAAATCATAGTTTTCACGAGCCCTCCTGTGAATTGGGTGCTAGCCGCTCGTACGTAGGCTAACCTAGTCTAACCTAAATTAGCCTAACATAATCTAACCTAGCCTAGCCATACACCTAACTTTTTCTCTGTCTCTAACCTAATCTAATCTAACCTAAGTGATGCCTACGTAGGTAAATATTTAAATATGTTGAAAATATGTTCCTATAAATTTTGAGTTTTGGATGGTGGGGGGGGGGCAGCCCCATACCTATGAACTTTTCTTTCTAGTCTTGCATATTAAAGTTAAAAATCATAGTTTTCACGACCCCTCCTGTGAATTGGGTGCTAGCCGCTCGTACGTATGCTAACCTAGTCTAACCTAAATTAGCCTAACATAATCTAACCTAGCCTAGCCATACACCTAACTTTTTCTCTGTCTCTAACCTAATCTAATCTAACCTAAGTGATGCCTACGTGGGTAAATATTTAAATATGTTGAAAATATGTTCCTATAAATTTTGAGTTTTGGATGGGGGGGGGGGCAGCCCCACACCTAAGAACTTTTCTTTCTAGTCTTGCATATTAAAGTTAAAACCATAGTTTTCACGCCCCTCCTGTGAATTGGATGCTAGCCGCTTTAATTCCCAATCAAATGAGTCCTTTTCAAAGTTTCTGTGTGGACTCCTTCTGTGAGTACCTAGATAATATGAAATGATATATCCAGGATATTCTTAAACCTGATTCCCTCATCCCCTTGCCCCATTTAAGTTGTAATAGCTCTGATTTGGGGCATATTTCAAAATATCTTTTATCAATTTTTCTTCTTTTTTCTTTCTGATTACACATGAAGTATGAAATCACAGAGTTGATCAATCTTTGATAGTTTTACAGAAATTCTCACTCCCATCGATGCTTTCCTATGTTCAAAACAAAAATTGAACGCAACAATTAATTAATCTGCATTGAAAGATGTCTCGTTTGACACAATTAGTCTATATAATGTAAGAAGTATTGTTTTGAAACCATTCTTCACGAGTGAAAAGTGACAATTCTAGTGAGTGTTAATTGATATATAGAAAGCTAATTATTGTCCTAAAATCAACAGTTTGCACGATTTCGTAAATAAATAACCGTTAGGTTACTATATTTAGGGCTTTGAAAGGGTTTAAAAGTCAGTATAGATTGAAATAAGGACAAGATAGAAAATAATGGAAGGTTCTTCAAATGCAATCCCGCCAAAGTTTGATGTGAGTACAATAATATGTCTTCTCAGTGTGTTTTCCATCCAAAAATATGTAAAATACAAAGAACTATATTCCATTGATTATAAAGGCATGTCTAAAAAGGAATTGTCGGTGAAAAACTCACAAATTAGTCCTTAATATGGCTTTTCAGTGTTTTTTCCAACGGAAATATGCAAAATATGATGAAATATAACTCTTAATATGTCTTTTCAGTGTGTTTTCCATCCAAAAATACGTAAAATACAAAGAACTATATTCCATTGATTATAAAGGTATGGCTAAAAAAGGAATTATCGGTGAAAAAACTCACAAATATAGCTCTTAATATGGCTTTTCGGTGTGTTTTCCGAAGGAAAATATTCAAATGCAAAGAAAATATGTCCCCCCTCCCCCCTCAGAAATTTTTGAGTTTGGGGGGGGGGCTATGTATCTATGCTACAAAACTTCGACTGGTTTCAGTATATAAGGTGATTATGCAGAACTGTTCACCAATGACCAGGAGTGTCAAAACAGTTGTATATTTTTCAAAGTGGAGATTGGACATAGGCCTACTTCTTTTGTAGACCTTTATAAATACAACTACTTAGAGCTCCAGAGGGCAACACCAAGCTGCAAAGGGCAACACAACTGCACACGCTCGTCCCTCGCCCTAATATGATAAAGGTTTCACTATTTACTGACTCCCATGATGTTCCTATATTTCTTTAAACTCCTTTCCTACACTGGGTGTTTTAAATTATCAGTGCTTATCTTACACTACATTTTCTGCATCTTTTTTTATTAATAGTGTTGTTCTCAACGAACATTCGACTTTTTAAAGACTTACTGTTTAAAATCTTTAAAGCCCTGTCTTACTTGGTTTAATAATTGTCTTATGGATTCCATAGCTTGAAGCTTCCTGATTAGATTTCGTCTTGTTTTGATTTACGTATGAGAAATGGTATCAATTCATGAAAAAGTTAGAGGGGAGGGTCAGATATATTTCCTAAAACTTATGGTGGGCAATGGACAATTTGAATTTTCGATGAAAATACCAAATAGTTATTTTTCAAGCAGAATGCAGTCAATAAGTATTTTCAAAATCCCCCCCCCCATTAATGTCTCTGTGTATATATCCTTATTAACCTTCCTACTAGTAGATTTAAGAAGATTAGAAAATACCTCGGCTTTACCTTCTTCCTGTTCGATAGCTGCTAAGAACCTGTAATCGAGTGTCGCTTCAATGCGAAGATGAATAAGAAAAATACAAGAATTTCTGCTTAAGCGTTATTAGTGATATTCGATATGGTGCGATACGTTACGAATTTATTATGTCAAATAACAGGAATTAAATTAACAGTTAAATTAAGAGACAATATAATTTAAATAATTACTCCTCATTGTCACTTATTTACTAGAATGAGACACAAAATAGTGTCGAAAATGCAAACTGTATTGGCTGGTAGCCACGGTCTTACAAGGCTTGGGTTGTAAGACTATTCGTCTTGTTCGCGTTATCTCCAATATGAGAGGATCCTTATTAGTAATATTTATCAGTTATAATAAACGATTGCACCTTATAAGACAGAGCTCTTTCTATTCCCTTCTTTGTAATGCCAGATAGTCTATTCGTCAAGCGATATGAAAAAAAGAATAAACCTTAGCGCATCCTCTTTGGTGGGAGAAATGGAAGGGCTCGGGGGTCCTTTGGGGGCAAGGGGGGGGGGGTCTTTGAGGGTACGAGAGCCTTTGGGAGCCCGGGGAGGCCTTTGGAGATCGGGGAAGGGTCTTTGTGGGCTTGGGGATCCTTTGGAAGCCTGGCGGCCTTTGAGGATCAGGGGAGGGCCTTTGGGGGTTCGGGGACCTTTGGAGACCGGGGGAGGACCTTTGTGGGTCTGGTGGACCTTTGTGGACGGTGGAGGGCCTTCGGGGGCTCGGGTATGGCTTTTTGGGGTCTGGGGGGTGCCCTTGAGCACCGATTGGTCCTTTGGAAGTCCCGGTGGACCTTTGGGGACAGGGGAAGGGCCTTTGGGAGCCCGGGGAGTCTTTGGGGTCTGGGGGCTCTTTGGGAGCCTGGGGGGGGATCTTGAGGAATACTGGGTTTAGCTATCCGCTCTATAACCTCAAGTAATTGCCTAGGCAATACGAGCACTTACCAATTATGTCAAATAATTTTTTATCGCTCAGAAGTTGAACTCCTATTCATTTGAAAGGAGACTAAGAGCCCATTTGATTTGTAGTGAGTATTGAATCATATCCATAACAGTAAAACTGTCTCTTTGTGTAGACACATGCGTATTTTTTTGTTAAGGGATATATTTGCCCGCAATGGGCACACATCATATTTTACCATGAGTCAAACTTTACAAAATTGATGAGATTAATTGTGCGGAAGCATCAAAATATGTTGTATAACAGAATGTGGAAATTCTTCAAATTTGTGTAAGGGTTCAAGCCCGCTGGACGCTTGCCTATCGAGTTGTCTCTTTGTGTAAACACATGCGTATTTTTTTGTTAAGGGATATATTTGCCCGCAATGGGCACACATCATATTTTACCATGAGTCAAACTTAACAAAATTGATGAGATTAATTGCGCGGAAGCATCAAAATATGTTGTATAACAGAATGTGGAAATTCTTCAAATTTGTGTAAGGGTTCAAGCCCGCTGGGCGCTTGCCTATCGAGTTTTTTCTTTTGCTTTTTTGTTTTTTTTTTGTTTTTTTTTTATTAGGTATAATTTTATTTACTATATTAATAAAAAAAATACTAATTTAGATATGATACCTTCTTTCTAGATGTTCTAGCACGCTTTTCAAAGCTAGACTTACTGCTCTATTAAATATATCATTATGCATAAGTTTACTTTTGAACAATTATTTCTGTTCATCTTTGATTTAGTGTAGCAGCTCTTTACTTTTAATTGAAAAATAACCTCTTGTGGAAAAAGTTTTTGTCACCCAATTAAATATATCATTGGATATAGGTTTATGTTTGACAAATTATTCGACATTATTTCTGTTCATCTTTGATTTAGTGTAGCAGCTCTTTACTTTTTACTTAAAAAATATCCTCTTGTGGGTTGTGGAAAAAGAGTTTCTGTCTCTCTAATAAGTCTATCGTTAGACATAACTTTACAGAAAATTTAGTTTCTTCTAGTTTCACGGTCTAAGTATAGATTCTAAGAAGCTTTTAACTGCACTGCTTGTTTGGGGGGGGGGTGTGAATAACCAAAAATATTGGTTGGACCTTTATTTGACTCGGGTAGATGTATATTCTTTTTCGTTTGCCATATCAAAAAAATTTGGATTGTTGGTTCAATTAATTATAAGTTTTTTAAAAATGAAGTAATTAGTTACTACTTATAGTAATTTGCAAGTTCCATATGATGTCAGAAAAAAGATATTTTAAAAATTTGTTCAACTATAAGTTATATTATTGTTTTCAGATCGTAGTTAGGTTGGGCTCTGAAGAATATTCGGATGAAAAGAAGTTTTCACATTTTCTAGCTTCCGTCAATTTTAGTATATTAAAAAACTTGAAACTGTGATTTTGTGATAAGCCTTCAGCTGCAATTTACACCAGAAGGACAAGATAATTATCAAAAGCATGAAAATTAAAAATGTAAAATGTATATTTCAACGAAATAATATCCTTCTTAATAATTTAAAATCAATAAACCGTGGGAAGCGGTTTTCTTTAGTATTGTTTGTGAATGAATAAAAGATGATGATGAGTGACAGAAAACATTTTTAAAACTAAACAATACTTTAAATTTAGTAAATTGTCAAATCTTGTCAAAATGTAATTTTTTCCTGAAGTTGAAACCTCTTAGTTTAACTCAGGTGTTGAACTTTTGGTAGATATATTGGTTCGAAAATGAACTATTCCCGTAAAATCTGAACTAATATAGGTTCTCCGCAGGAAACTCGAGTTTTTGATCATAGCGTTCTCAATCTTTTAGGATGTATGGAGTGAGTGGGAGCTCACAGTTGAGGAGGAGGAGCTTCTTCTCCGTGCTAGTACAGCAATTGATGCTAGTGATGATGTCGTGCTAGAAGTGCACTATACTGAAGACGGTCTTTCATATACATCTGAGGACTTGGTACGGCGGGGGCCTTCAGGTCGTCTTTGCATAGAGGATGACGAGCGGTTGGCCCCTAGTTTGCCTACTATAGGAGTACGCGAGGATTTATTTGAGGAGATGCCTCTTCTCCTAGATATATCAATAGGTGATGAACCTGAGTTTGAAATTGAATGTATACCACCCCCTCTGCTAGACATAGTGGTAGTGGAGGATGAATACATAGATATTCTGATAATTGAACCCGAGATTGTGTATATAAAAACTATTATAAATATTGATTTGTCAAATGAATAAAGATTAGAAAAATGATTTTTTGTTATCTTTGATAGAAAACTTGGTTGTGGACTGAGAACACTCTAAGGGGTGATCTAATCAATCTGAACTATTCATGTATCGTAGTCTCTGCTGGTATCCTTACTCTATGCATATCGAGTATGAGAAAATTAAGATATCAGAAACAAATTTATTGTATGAATATGGTATAAAACTTATCAAGCATATCAAAAATGGGATTTATCGTAAAATGGTATATGAGAACACTTCCACCATGGTTTCCGTTGTTTAAAATCCTTTTCGTAGAATGACCTCTTATGTTGTCTCTTAAAGGGCCACTTTTTCTCTTCTCTTGGAGCATAATCATCATAATAAACCGAGTTATAACTTGCACTATACACATTTTTCTTTGAGTTTTCACTGTTGTCTTTTGCACTATAGAGAAAGCCCTCTTTTACCAGTCTCTTCTTTTGATCCTCCTTTTCTATCATATCCATCCTTCTTTTATCTGAGCTTACTTGCAATCGGTATAAATTTCTCTCCATGTCACATATAATTTTTCTTCTCGTTTCCTCCAGATTCTTCTCATCTGTCTCTCCCTCTAAGCTATCTAAACATTCAGTAGGTTCATGCGAATACTCAAAATCATGAAAATGTCCTTTACAAATAGAACAGTTGCAATAAAAGGATATTTCTAACTCAACTTGGTCACTCATGTTATTACTCTGCTAACTAAAAACTAACGAAACTGATTGTCCTCGCGCCATAAATTCAAAGTGTAGGAAAGGGAGAGGGGTAACTCTGTGACGTTGCCTCTTTCGAAGGAGGAGCCCTCTGATTGGCTGAGAAGGGGGATGTAGCTGTTTCCCGGGAACTCGTAACATTTGGCTCGGAAACAATAACAAATACTATTTTCGGATCATAACATCTGCCTCGAACAGGAAGGAAATGTCATTAACTGTTTCTCGGAACCTCATAACATCTGGCTCGAATAACAATAACAACATTGACCTTGACATCTGCCTCGAGCGTGCACTTACAACAACAACATTGACCCCATTAACCACGTGTTCTCTCTAATGACTCTGTTCAAAGCAACAATAACATTGACCTTGGCATTTTGCCTCGGAAACAATAACAACATTGACCTACGTTGAGAGCGTGCCAAAGACACACCTGGAGAAAGAGGCCATTGACCCCATTAACCACGTGGTTCTATGCCCATATAAGGAGCCCCAGTAGGAGTAGCGCCCCCATCTCTACTAGTGTGAGCAAAATAAATGAAGTTTTAGAGGTTTTGCGAGTACAGGGTGCCAGAATAGGTTTGAAAATTAATGTTAAGAAGAGTTAGTCACTAAGGCTAGGAATAAGTGAAGATGAAAAGGTGACGTTGGGTAATGAAAAGATTGATCAGGTGGGCAGCTTCACTTACCTTGGTAGTATTATTAGTAATGATGGTGGGAGCAGTGAAGATGTTAAAAGTAGAATAGCCAAGGCTCAGGGTGTTTTTTCACAGTTAAAAAAAGTTTGGAAGAATAGGAAGATAAGTCTGCAAACCAAGATTAGAATATTAGAAGCTACAGTAATGACAGTGGTCAAAGAAGGCTCTGAAGCATTGACGCTCCGAAAAGCGGATGAAGATTTGCGGAGTGAAGATGTTTTCCAGAGAAATTGCTTAAGGATTGTTCTGGGTACCCGGCCGACTGACCGTATGTCAAACAAAAGACTATACGAAAAATGTGGTTCAATACCGCCCTCTAGGGCTATAATGAAAGAAAGGTTGAGGTGGCTAGGGCACGTTGTGCGGATGAAGGATGACAGATTGCCGAAGATTGTTCTTTTTGGCCAACCGTCTAGGGCTAAACGGAAAGCAGGTCATCCTCGTCTGGGGTGGGAGGACGTCATAAAGAAAGATTTAATGGAAATGGGAACTTCGTGGGCGGGTGTAAAAAAGGGAGGCTTTGAATAAATTGGGGTGGAGAAGTGTGTGTAGCTGTGTTGGCCTCAGGCGGCTTGGTGCTGCAGTGAGTTGTTAATAGTAGTAGTAGTAGTAGTTACCCATCAAAAGTTACAAGACTGAGAAAATTTGCCTTATTTTTGAAAAAAGGAGAACATACCCCCTAAGAGTCATAGAATCTTAATGAAAGTCACACTATCAGATTCAGCGTATCAAAGAACCCTATTGTAGAGGTATCAAACGTCCATCTGCAAAAAGATCGAATTTTTGAATTTTTTTTTTTTGCCAGAAGATATTTGCTTATTTATTGTTTTTTTTCCCAAGGGTGATCGTTGCGACCCAGTGGTCCTAAAATATCGTAAAAGGGCTCATTAGAAGGGAAGTTAAAAGTTCTAGTCCCCCAAAAAGATTGAAGGGCAACTAGACCCCCCCACCCCTTTTTCCTCAAAATCGTCCGATAAAATTTTGAGATAGCCATTTTGTTCATCATAGGCCCAATAACTATACCTTTGGATATAGCATGCCCCCCCACAGCCCCAGAAGAAAGGTCTTTAAGGTGTAAGAGTTTCCCATTATTTACGCATAATATTTCTTATTGAGAAGCATGCATAGGCTACATTTTAGGGTGGGAAGACGAATTTTCTGCTGTTTTTTTTTCACGAGGTAACTTTCCATGGAGAGCATGGCCGCCGGCAGGGGGGGGGCAGGGTCCATCTGAAAATTTGAGACTATAAACTAATTATAAGGAAAACAAAATATAAAGGCAGAATAAAGAAAAACCATGACAAAAATGTACGTTGCCTTATCGTTGGCTGCCTGCCAATAGATTTTGACCCTATAACGAAAGTGTAAGAGCCTAACTATTGTTAATACTAAGTCAAAGAATCAGCTATTTATGGTGACCCTAAATATGTATTTGTTTATTAGTAATTAGTGCAGTGCATAAGAAAGTTCGAATAATTAAAGAAAACACAAGGAAAACAACTTAATAAGGGACAATTTCGGGAAAAATTGTCCGTCAACTTTTGCTTGCATTGCCAGGGTACCCGTGAGCTGATATATGAAGCCATTATAATCAGAAATGTTTCCCCTGAACGAAATGCTGGGAATTTTTATATTTTCCCCCTGAAAGGATACGTTTTTTGTGTATTATTATCATTTATCTATTTTTCCCGGAGTGATTGTATTTCTCTAGTTGTCGCTTTGAAAAAGATTTAATTTTTACAGTTATGAAGTATTAAGGTGTCAAATATGTTGGTTGTTGGTATTCAAAATTAAATTAAAAATATTGAATTAAAAATTTTTATTTGATTTTCTTAATCTTAGTTTTAATGTTTTAATTTGAACATACTACTTTGAACATTAAATATTTTGGTGTTTGATAACCAAGTTCAAAACTGTCGATATTGTTGAAAAAATGTCCGTCCAACGCTTTGGCATTGCTCGACAGAACTGAATGCTGGGAGTTTATATCTTAGTTTTTGTAAATAGGCTATTGTTTTGTGTAATTTTTTAATTAATTACTTTTTAGATTTTTATATACTTTTACATTAATTGACATACTTTTTTCATTGCCTTTAGAAAAATGGCTGTAAGCTTCACTAAAAAGAAAAAAAAGGTTTTTCAACTGAAAGTAAAAAGTAACATTAAAATTTAAAACGAACAGAAATTATTACGTATATGAGGGGCTCTCCCCCTCTTCAATACCTCGCTCTTCACCCTACAGTTTTTCGGCACTTCAAAAAAAGTTAATTATTGTTCTAATTAAACGACTCTTGTGTTTCAGGAGTTGTCTTTAAAGAATTGACACAAAATTTAAACTTTAGAATAA
Organism: Artemia sinica; assembly: GCA_027921565.1. Taxonomy (NCBI): domain Eukaryota; kingdom Metazoa; phylum Arthropoda; class Branchiopoda; order Anostraca; family Artemiidae; genus Artemia; species Artemia sinica. Next base: position 60,901,916 of record CM051263.1, read on the forward strand.
GGAACAAAGGGTTGAGGAGGAGGCAACCCCCCCCCCCCCCATGTACTTATACTTTTATTTAATTTCTTATCGTTTTTTTTTAATAAGGCCAGGATACCTGGCTCCACCTCCACGGGAAAATACCCCTCCCCACAGAAATATCCTCTGGGCAATTCAATCCTGGCAAAAATTTACCCCGGACAATTACCCTTAACATCTCCACGCCTAAAATTGAATCGGTAAAGAAAAAACAAGACATTCCGTATAGGAATTCTGGCAAATTCACCAAGCGTAAAATTTCCCCTGAAAAGTTCATCCTGGAAACTTCCCTCTCCATGGAAAATTCTCTCCATGTAAAATCCTCCCAGCAGAAAATTCTTCCTCCCCTCCCCACCCAAAAAATGTATGCATATTCCCAATAACAAATAAAACAATGGGTAAATTTTATAACTTAAAAACCTTTTATAACTTAAAAACCTTTCCGTACGTGAATGAGTACCGTCCTACGCTTATTGAATAATCTTCAATATAAATTTTGGATAAAATTTGAATATACTTAAAAAATTGGTGATGAATAGTAATTTTGGTAAAAACTCCTTGTTAATATTACTACAATAGAATTTCAGTTGGATAAAAAGGTGTATTATTGTTTGTATGGATGGAAATTCTGTGAGACTTTTGATCTTTTACTTGACTGAAGCCATCACAGCCTCTGCAACAGGATTTTCTTATCGATAAATACATTACATACATTCGTTTAAATACATTGAAATACTTCAAATACTGCAAGTTCCTTGCAATATTTTCCACCCCAAAGAAATTTTCTGGAGGAGCTGAGTACCTTGCCTTTTCCACCTCTGTGCTGGTAGAAGTCGGAATGTAACATTTCCGCTGTATAGAGAAACAATTTAATTGATTCTTACCCACCTCCCCCCTACCTCTTTCAACATTTATCTGAAGCCTCATGAAGAGTAAGCAGTTTGTCCGTTAGAATGTACTTGTTTAGGAATCTACTCTACCCCCACCTAAACAATGACTCAACCCCCCTCATTATAGCTGACACGCAATTACAGACCGCCAAACATAGTCTAATTTCATTACAAATAAAGCGAATCAACTTGGTTGAATCCAGTGCTGCCACCATATGGTATTTCTTCTTTTACAACTGGAAAGCTTAAAATATAGTTATTCACACTTTTTAATCAAAGACCTTTTCAGAATTTTAAATTGATTGGAAATTCATCCTCTTCGGGGTAAAGTCGTAGTTTTGTGCCTTAAAATAGCAAAAAAACAAGATTTTTCCCTAGTCCAGTCTGTATGGTCACTTAAAAAAGAGCTTTAAATTTACATTTGAATGAGCTTCCTCCCTATTATTTTGGACCTTCAGTTTGATACAATCACCCTTGGGAAACAACAAAACAAATAAACATGCATCAACGATGTTTCTTCTGAAAAAAAAAATGCGAAATTTCTCTTATGGAAGATCGGAGCTTGAAACCTCTACGGTAGGGTTGCCCCCCCCCCTGAAAATTTTCCACCGGCGCCCTTGATTGAAGCTCATCTTTTTCCATGCAGCTCAAAGTGTTTCATCTGTTTTCAATTCTTTTCTTAGATAGAGACTCTCTCAGTCATATGAAATTACCATCAGTTTTCTAATGGTAATTTGCTGAATTGCCATCGGTATGAAGGAATTACCATCGGTGAAGGATAGAATTATCATCAGTTTGCTGAAGCGATTCCATGAATTCACCATCAATTTGATATAGCTGATGTGTATTATGCATGTAATCAAAGTGACTATTATTCTTGAGCAAGCCTGCCTTGCAGTATTGCTTGGCATTGTTAATTTTTGTTGAATCTCTATTTGAGGTCTAATTTTGTTATTTTTCAGGGGGGGGGGATTGTTCCATGGATTAGCCACTTGCATTCTTATGGTTAGTGTTCTTCTGTATTTTATCATATTAAAATACAGGAAAATATTTACATGCAGTGGTAACATTTCGTGAAAATGTTTGGGGATGGGGGGCATAATGTATTTTTTAAAATCTGTGGGGGGGGGGCGCAATTTTAGTTTTTAATTTAATTAGTGAAAATACAAAAAAGGTAATTTTCAATAAAAAATACCAGAATAGTATTTTTTGAAATATACGAGGGGCCAATGTACCCCTTTCTCTTCCCCCCCTAATTGATGCCACTGATTACTGGCAGGCTATTTACTAATACATATTAGAAAAAGTTTCAGATTCCACCTTCAATTGAAATTTTGTCGGTTACGGTTTTAAAACTTGCGGTTACATGACATATAATTATGCCTAGTTATTAGCCAACCCTCTACCTATAAGCTGCACTTGACTAAGCAGACATCGCATGCCATGGGTAGAACAATAGAAAATTGACTTTGATTGCTGCTTCTGATAGGATGGACTGACAGACAAAATACCACCATATTCCCTATGTAAACAACTTATTTTTATTAGGAAATCAGAGAAAAGGGTATCCAACTCTAATTCAAAACTACTTACCAATCAATTGAAGACACATAATCATTGATTTCCTGTTGATGTATTCAAAAGAAGGAAGAAAAAAGAGCACCAAATAGAACCAAAAAAGATAAATTAAAATTAGAAAAAAGGAGAATGAATGAAACAACAATAATATTCGCCTTACAGGCCAACTACTAAGAGCGGTCAATATCAATAGAAGTGGTCGCAAGGACTTCGGGGTCAAAAAGTTACCTAAACGGACATCAATAACAGACACAAAGTCATGGGCCATATCCAGGACTTTTTCAGGAGGTTTATTTTTTGGGGGGAGAGGGGGGGGGGTACAAGAAAAACTTAAAAAATCATAAAAAATTTGTTTATATGCATTTCTGTTACATTTTTAAGCATCGGAGAAACATTTCGGGGGGGGGGGGTCAAACCCCTATATGGCCTTTTACATACTAACGATTTGTCTTCTATAGGAGCTAATAGAATATTAGATAATTGTTTACTTTGCATATCTGGAAGCAAATGAATTGTTTTCTCTGAAATGGATATAGTTTTTGGCAGTAAATACAACCACTAACTCCCCGATTGTGAGGACGAAGAATATTATAATAACAAGAAGAAAAAATCAAAGAGTAGCAAAAAGAAGAATTTAGTAAACGATTTAAATTTAACTGAAACAGACTTAAAATAAAGTGAAGTATTGTTAGACTTTTCGACAAGGGTTCCATTGAGGACAAAAAAAGCAAAAGATGTAATTGTAGTTGTTTTCTGTGAAGTAAACCTTTTCTGTTTCGATTTTTTTTTTTCAGTACCTTTTTCAGTAATTTCCTAAAGTAATCTTTCAGTAATGTGACCTAATAATCTCCTAGTCTTGAAATAATCATTTATTTTGAGAAAAGGGTATCGGCTCTAATCTAAAATTACTTGACAAGGTATTGAAGACACACAATAGTGTTTTTTCTTTCACCAGTTGCAAGTATAAAACTATTTTATATGCATTAAGTACAAAGTGTTGTAAAATATCCAACACGAATGATATAAAATGAAATTTGTTTCAGTTTACTTTGATATGCAGTAGCGGTTGACATACTAAATAAAAGCAGTTTTGTTCGTGTTAGAAAACAGATGTTTTTAGAAAAAGTGTTTTTTCTTTCTTTTAGGAGTCAATTTGAGATTAACTGTTTACTTTGCACGTCTGAAAGCTAATAAAATATGTTGTTTGAAATATTTCTTGAACATAGCTTTGTTTAACCTTGACCATTTCTGAGGTTTTTTTTCAAAATTTATCAAGCTTGACAGCCACCTAGATAATCCTCAAAAGCCTTATTATGCTGTTAATAACTTTCTACACTTTCTATAATACAGAAATTATGTTCAATGTTATTCAATAAGATATAATTCGACTGGTTTTGGAAATCAACAGCTTATGATCGATGCTTAAGACTATATACAATATAAGGTAAATAAACAATTTCCTCTGCACCGACCAACACCACTAATACATACTAACCAACCAAAAGTTTATTAACCCCTGTATAACATTAACTTATTATCACATATCGTAATTATATCCGGGGGAGGGTTGAACCCCCTCCCCCCTCAAATTGTTTTTCCGACTCGTAGAAACGTAACAGAAATGCCTATAAATAAATTTGTGATGTGTTTTAAAACTTTTTTAACCCTCTTCGCGAAATAAAACAGCCCCTCAAACAAAAATCTTGGATACGGCCCTGTGCTGTTACACATTATATACATTACACATCCAATTTGATTCTATTGCGCTGTCTTAATCCCACATTTCCATTTTCTTCAAAATGTTTTGAAAAGAAGAACATGGATTAAATTAAAGGTTAATGGTGCCTTCACACTACACTGTAGAACATTTCTCACAAGAAGAACTTCAGAATTTAAGTTACGTTGCCTGATTTCAAGAAACAAATATTGTCTGTAACCTAGGTAGTTCAAAGTAGTCGACTCAACCTCTATACAGAATTTTACAATACGTGTGTAGCGTGTTACATTACGGGAAAGTTAACATCATAGCAACCAAAGGGAAATTCTGGATGAGAAATTAGCACATTTTATAGAGGACCTCTCACGCTTAATTAGAGCTTGAATCTGTATCTCCGTTCCACATTTTTGAATAGTTTGCTTACGATGATAGTGATGAATTTAGACGCTGATTATGGTGGTTTTATTCATTAGCCTTGCGTTAAAGGACTTGTTTCAATGTAATAAGTTATACATAATGCAACGAAACTTAACAACCTATCATAAAAATTTACGTATGTAGCGAGAAAGCCACCTAACGGAGCTAGTCTATTACATGGGGTTGTTTCAATTATATTTTATATATTTGTGGGTATGGGCATAGCAAAGAAGCAGGAAAAAGTGGCCGGCTGGAGAGATTCTCAAAACGAGTGTAAGGCTAAGTTGAGACAGAAGACAGCAAATTTGGGCTATGACTTAGTAATAACCCCCCTCCTCTTACCAGTACTAATAGCAGGTTCACAGTGGAGTACTACATGCAATAAAATTTGACTTTATAAAATATGACTTTATATACATACATTGATGTGTAACATCAGTAGCATATTTAAGCTATGAAGATACCAAATATATTGAAATCTTCGAATTAATCCAGAATTTCATTCCTTATAATTATATGCCATTGCAATTTAAATTCAATCCATCCGTTTATCCACAAAATAGGCCTATTATTATAGTTTTACAGAGACATGAAACAACCAGTGGAGTCGATTGTGGGGAAGGAGCAGAAGGTTATGTGCCCCTATATTTTCTCACCTCCCCTAGATCTTCCCTCCTTAGTTCTGACTAACATATGAATTAAAAGATGAACTTTTTTCCTCCCCTTACAAAAAGAATGAACTCCCTCCCCTTGTAGAAAAATCGAATTCCCCTCCCCCACGTTCGGCGATATCCCTCTCCCCTTACTGATAACAATAGTGTTTTAAGTGTGGAATAATATATGCAAAAATGTAACCATGTAAAACATCAATAACACATTGAAGTTATGAAGATACCAAATATATTTAAAATCTTCGAAACAATACACTGTTTTCATTATTGCGATTGAACTCCATTATTATGTAAAATTTATTCTTTTTTTGTCCGCAAAAAAAAACCGTTGCTAAACTTTGGCAGAGACATTAACTGACAGCAACCAGTGTAATCGATAGTTGGGGAAGGGGCAGGAGGTTGTGTGCCCCATATATTTTTTTCTCCCCTCCCCTAGATCTTGAAATTTTGAAAAATACATTTTGGCTTCCATAAATATTCGTGAATTGATGCTACTGACGGCAACCTGTGATATAAATTATGGTAGTGATCAGGGTGCCTACACTTACCGGTTAAGGATGGGAGCGGACCAAATACATTGCTATTTAGGGATTAATGATTGATTTTGAATATGTTTCGAGGAGAGGCCAGTGTTTTTCCTATGGAGCCGCTTCCTTTTCCTTTCTCCCTATCTATGCCCTTGGAGATGGCCGTGAACCTATCCCGGATTGCAAGAAGTGTCAAAGAAGCGTGGAAGAATACTATTATTTTCACAAAAAGAGGATTATTTAAAACCATAATCAAGGCCGTATCCAGGATTTTGTTTGGGGGTAAACGTATCAGAAATCTGTTAATGCGCATTTTGTTATGTTTTTTTTACGAGCAGACAAATGTCTAGGGAGAGGGGTTCAAACCCCTAACATCTCCCTTGGATACAGACTTGGCCATAATATACGGTTTTCTCCACCCTTGGGCTGTCTTGGGACTCTAGCTATTTATGTGCTGCTGTCTACGTTAAATTCGAGAATCCATTCTAGACATGATGATTTTTATATACTGCTTTGGTCAATACGTTGGGTGAGATGGGATAGTTTGATTACTAACCGGTAAACATGCAAGAATTTAATTCGCGAAGGTGACATTTTTTGGGGGGGAGGGGAGAACTCCGTCAAATGCTAAAACAATTCAAACGTGTGAAAAATATGTGAGATTACGGGAAGAACTATAAAAACATTCAGATTTTAAGGACAGTATTATGGACTGTTATTAATTAAGGGCTACCAGGACTGTCAATTAAAGACTAAATAAATTAAGGGGTTATGAAAGATTAAACTAAGTCAATTACAGACTAAATTACTTAAGGACTGTTAATAATTAATTAAGGACTGTCAGGTTTATTCAGGACAGCAAAGCCTGTCCTAAAGACCCTGTATACTTGCCTGATCTTTAGGTATCCAAATACTCGGTTGATTGCTATTAAAGGATGTAGGCCTACAGCCAAAGCCATATCCAGGACTTTGTTCAGAGGGGGGTACTTGTCGGGGGGAAGATACAAAAAAAAAACCTTCGAAACACGTCAAAAATTTGTTTACATGCCTTTTTATTACGTTTTTACTAGTCGGACAAACATTTCAGGGAGGGGGGAGCGTATAAAATATGCGCTACCAAATTTACAAAACAAGTATCATATTAATTTTTAGAATACTTATTGTTAACCGTCTTCGATCGCACCTCGGACCTGACTGGACATGCATGGCAGGAAATTTTCATCGACTGTTCCGATTTATAAAAGTAGCCTAAAAAAGGTACACTTTGGCTATCGAGCTAAAATGCCCTTATAACAGAGTCTAGGTATACAGCTATTAATGTTAATCATTACAAGCTGACAACGAGTCATTAGATTGACATGATAGCCAATGATAATGACGAATATATTGAAACGACAATGGGGTAGGTATGCATTCTCTACCCGTCAACAGTTAGTCAAGCATTTATCAGCGGGTGTTCCACAAGTATGATAGATAAACACTGTCGATTGGTTTTGGAATGATATGCTCCAAATCTCTAATCGCAATCAAATAGTTTTTATAGCATACTTTTGGAGGGAATGCTGAATTAATTTTCAAGGCTTAACATTGCTGGGGGTTTGATGGCATAATTCAGTGTACAATCACTGGCGTAGTGGAAAGGGTTTCGCTCTTTGGTAGATAATAAGTGTCAGTTTGAGGCACTGCCTCGACAACTAGACGGGTAAACAGAGCACATTCACAGTGTTATACCTTCAAACTTTCAGTCTGCAAAATTTTTCTTACAAATCTTTCGCAAAACATTTCAAATGAAGGTCCTATTGCGTAAAAATCTTTAAGACTTTTCTTAATGTTTATGGATTTTTAAGATTTCAAGAGGGTGCAAGAAACAAGGTTTATATCAAAAGCTCATGGTTTCAAGTAATTTCTGCAAGCAATCAAAGAGAAGATACCACTGATGCTGCAATACCTAGAGAATCACAAAAGGTGTTAAAATCTGTACTGAAGCAATTGATCCGTCTAGGATCATATGCGGCAATTTGTGGCCGAGAGGGGGAGGACAAAACCTTGAAAACGCTAAAAACAACACGAATAATATGGAACATATAAAAACCATTGAAAATGTCGTAAAAATCTTCCCCTTCCCTGTATATTCTCCTATGACTATATTGACTGGTCATACATCTTTGTTCAGTACCTCCCTTTTAATTTTCGCAGCTGGCTTTAATCAGGCGATTTTTTTACGTTTATATATATTTCGTTTAATTGCACGCAGATAAGCGGGGGGAACCTGTGGGCAGTGGCGGATCCAGGAAGAGAAGGGGTACGCGTCCCTCTAACGTAGTCTAAGGTAGTGTAATTTACTTAATTAACACACGATTGCGCTAATTAAACTTGCTCCTAACGAAAGTTTATCGGATCAACCTATTTTGTGCCCCCCCCCAACAAAAAAAAATCCTGGATCCGCCCCTGCCTTTGGGTCCTTGCTCGTCTCTGGAATCTAGAAATCAGTACAAATTCTCATACATTGTCCATATAGTTTGCCTATTATTGTTTTTTTTCCGAAGTTTTTCTCGTACTTCCATCCCCCCTCTCCCCAAATAAATCCTTTACATGTACCTGTTTGTTAGCTATCTTCTTTTTCCTTTTTTGCAGTGGATCAATCGTTTCCACATAGTTTTTGGTAGAACAGCGTGGGGGACCTTCTAGATTTTTGCCTTCCCCCTTAAATTTGGAAACATACCTTTTTTGGGTATTTTCTTTGAGGACCGTCCTTTTTAGTAATTTCATTGAAAATTAAAAAGCGACAAAATTTTCCCCCGTCCCTATACGCTAATGACAAATTTTGTGTCCCCCCCTTAAGCAAATTTGTGAATTGACGCCACTTGTATAGAGGTGCATATTCTAGTTCAATGCTCTAAATTTTTTCTTTCTTTATTTGGCTACTTATGTTCAGCACCGCGGTTGTGCCACGCAAATAATCAGGTCTTGAAATCTGGCATTCTTCTCATCTTAATTTTTGCTCAATGGGTCAGAAGTGAGGTTTATTCCACCCTTCCAATTATTTTCTAAGCGGGAGATAAGATCATCGCTTTCCTCTCCATTGGTTTTGCTCGTTCTCATTTTCGAAAAGTCATACTATCTCAAGCCTGACAAAATGGCGTCTGTCAACGACACTTTTATCGGTGTCAATGACTGAATTAGAGTTTTCCGAGTTTCACTCCATTTACTGCGTTTCGGTAATGCTTCCCATGAGACTTTATTGAGCAAAGAAGATATTCATTTCCCCAAGAAGCAATTACAAAAAGCTGTCCTCGTTTCCAAGTTTGACTTTTTTCTAATGGTGAAAACTTCAGGCGTCCATAATCAAAACACTTTAAATATAACAAATGATTTTGAGTAATAGCAACTTTAAATTACAATGGTGTGCACAGTGGCGTCAATTAGGGGGGTATTTTACCCCAAGGTTTTTTGCCCCTCTCCCTAGATTTGGAAAGTTACTGGTTTTGGTAGTTTCGTTTTAAAAATGACTTTTATTAGTATCCCGCTTTAAAAAACTGAAATATCAACAAAGTTGCCCCTTGATTTTGAAAAAAAAAACACTTTGCCACCCTCTTATTTCCGTGAGTTGACCCCGATGGGTATGTAGAATATGGAGTACATGTAAAACGAAAAAGAAATGTCTAGTGACGTGGCCAACCACAGAGGGCCCTTTACCCCTAGATATAAATAACGACGAAGACCACACAGCTTTTCCATCATAAAAACAAATAACAGATAAGAAATAGAGAATTTCCGAGACGGTGAAATTTGTTCAAACTTTAAATGATTAATTCAGGAATGTTTTAATTTTAGTTTTAAATATCACATTTTATTGTAAGTTTTATTGTGTTTTATGTGTTTTGCTGAGGACGGCTCTTGTATATAGAGCCAAAATATTCATTTAAGGCTTGAACAAATTTCCCTGGCTTGGAAATTCCCTATTATTTGTTTTTAATTGCACATACAAAGAACAAATCTTGTGAAATCTACATACATACAGCAATTTTTTCGGAATACCATTTTCCTCATACCCCTGCCTAGCAGGTACTCCTATACCAAGAATTCATTAGCAGTGCCAGCAATCATGCATCTACAGTGTATTTAATTGAGGATTTGGAAAATGTAGGTAATATCTTTTGATATTAGATGGCAGCAGAGTTGTAGTTTCCATGCAGTCCAAAGGGCCATTGCTATGCTCACCATAATGGAACGAACGTGATTGCGTCTCCAGCTGGAGGATCACTCAGTTGCATGCTATTTCACAAATTAAAGATAAGACACTTTCCTGAGAAATATGCTGACAAAACTTGAAGAAAACCAAGATGAGATTAGAACCTTTAGTCAGTGGCGGATCCAGGAGGGGGCGAGGGGGGCGCCCCCCTAGCGTAGTGTAATTTACTTAATTCACTCAAGTTTGCGTTAATTAAACTTGCTCCTAACGCAAGTTTATTGGATCAACCTATTTTGCGCCCTCCCCTTATTTTATTTTTATCGGATCAACCTATTAAAAATCCTGGATCCGTCCCTGCCTTTAGTATAATCTTAGCTGTTAACTTATTTCTAGGGAGTTCTCTATCCAGCTTCACACTTCATGCTGCTGGAAAACGTGACAGTTAATTGTCATGATTACAAATTTTCAAAAGTATATAAAAAATCCATTAAGCTCAATTGATCTGACTCCTTGACCTCTGAAAACACCAAACTATTTCCAACTTTTCCATGCGTGACAGGGCCATGAATTTTTGCCCTTTTTTAAACACTAATAGTGAACTTATTTGGACTAGTCTGTGAGAGTCTGTAGGTTGGATAATGATATGAGTAGGGAGGCCCCAATAGATACAGACGGGACCGTTTGCTGCCATCTATGATTGAGTCTAACGCTGACAGATTATAATTTATTCTTGGATTATTGATCGACTCTAACGGGTCAATGACACATAGGGGAACTAGATTTCTGAGCAATTTATTTGCATAATCGAGGGAAATTATTGATCCACAAAAAGGGAATTAAGAAACAATATGGTTTCTTTGGTCTTTAGGTCTGACAGATAAATAGTCTTTAGTGACAGAGATAAATTAATATTCAATTTTTTAAATATGGCTTCTCTGGTCGTTAGGCTTAGTGATAAATTAATATTCTATCGAAACCTTAATAGTGTAGCTACGAACAAATTAGAGATGAAGACAGATTAACGCGGGAAATGGTTTCCTGGGAATTTCAAATGTGACAGCGCAGGGATGCCAAAACAAAGGAACACGAAGAAATTACTTTTAGGGGATTATTTGGGCGAAACCGTTTGAGATATTTTAGAAGATGATTTAGGCGAAACAGTTTGAGACATTTTAGAAGATGATTTGGAGTGACACTTTGTGGTCGTTATAATACACAAGCTCCATTTGAACTGTGTTGTGAGGTCCCCTATCCCAACACCGAAGGGCCCCCCGGGCCCCCTCCCCCGGATCCCTCAAAGGGCCCCTCCCCCCCGGGCCCACAAAAGAGCCCCCTCTTCCCGGGTCCCAAAAGATCCCCCTTCCCCGGGCCCAAAAAGAGCCCCCTCCCCCCGGGCCCCTCCCCCATTTTTTTGTGCACTTGAGACACAGAAGGAACCCCACATTTCAAAAGGCTTTATTATATCTTTTCAGAACAAGTTCCTTTCTTAATTTCCCACTTAAACCCATTTTACAAGTTGAAGTACTCATCTTTTTCACCCACAACTTTACTTTACGACTTTTTGAATACCCCAACACCAAGCAATACTTATCAAAAGGCTTTATTATATCTTTTCAGAACAACTTTTTTACGTAATATCCTTCCTAAACCAATTTTACAACTTGAAGTACTTATCTTTTTCACCCAGTAGGTGACATTAAATAAATTATGAGATATTTTTAAAGAAAATTTGAAAGTCACCGAGAGGAGAGGAGGTGGGAAAAAAAAGAAAAAATAACAAAAAAAAAGAGATGAAGTACTCATCCTTTTCACGCAAAACTTTACTTTACAGCTTTTTGAACACCCCAACACCAAGCAATACTTTTCAAAGGCTTAATTATATCTTTTCAGAACAAGTTATTTACGTAATGTCCCTCTGAAACCCATTTTACAAGTTGAAGTACTCATCCTTTTCACACACACAACTTTACCTTACGGCTTTTTGCATGCCCCAACACCAAGCAATACTTTTCAAAAAGGCATTATTATATTATTTCAGAACAAGTTCTTTTCTTAATGTCCCTCCTAAACCAATTTACAAGTTGAAGTACTCATCCTTTTCACCCACATACAAACAGAAAAAGACAGGCACTTTAGACATACAAACCAACAAAGACAGACACTTCAGACATACAAACCAACAAAGACAAACACTTCAGACATACAAACAGAGAAAGACAGGCACCTTAGACATACAAACAAACAAAGACAGACACTTCGGACATACAAACCAACAAAGACAAACACTTCAGACATACAAACAGAGAAAGACATGCACTTTAGACATACAAACCAACAAAGACAGACACTTCAGACATGCAAACCAACAAAGACAAACACTTCAGACATACAAACAGAGAAACACAAACACTTTAGACATACAAACAGAGAAAGACAGACACTTCAGACATACAAACCAACAAAGACAAACACTTCAGAGATACAAACAGAGAAATACAAACAGTTTAGACATAGAAACAGAGAAAGACAGATACTTCAGACATACAAACCAACAAAGACAGACACTTCAGACATACAAACAGAGAAAGACATGCACTTTAGACATACAAACCAACAAAGACAGACACTTCAGACATACAAACCAACAAAGACAAATACTTCAGACATACAAACAAACAAAGATAGATACTTCACACATACAGAATAACAAAGACAGACACTTCAGACATACAAACAAACAAAGATAAACACTTCAGACATACAAACAGAGAAAGACAGACACTTTAGACATACAAACAAACAAAGACAGACACTTCAGACAAGCAAACCAACAAAGACAAACACTTCAGACATACAAACCAATAAAGACAGACACTTCAGAAAAGCAAACCAACAAAGACAAACACTTTAGACATACAAACCAACAAAGACAGATACTTTAGACATACAAACCAACAAAGACATGCACTTTAGACAGACAAACCAACAAAGACAGACACTACATACATACAAACCAGCGAAGACAGACACTGTAGACATACAAACAGAGAAAGACATGTACTATAAACATACAAACCAACAAAGACAGACACTTCAGACATACAAACAGAGAAAGACAAGCACTTTAGACATCCAAACCAACAATGACAGACACTTCAGACATACAAACCAACAAAGACAAATACTTCAGACATACAAACAGAGTAAGACAGACACTTTAGACATACAAACAGAGAAAGACAGACACTTTAGACATACAAACTAACAAAGACAAACACTTCAAACATACAAACCAACAAAGACAGACAATTCACACATACAAACCAACAAAGACAGACACTTCAGACATACAAACAAACAAAGACAGACACTTCAGACATACAAACAAACAAAGACAGACACTTCAGACATACAAACAGAGAAAGACAGACACTTCAGACAGACAAACCAACAAAGACAGACACTTAAGACAAGCAAACCAACAAAGACAGACACTTTAGACATACAAACCAACAAAGACAGAATTTATAGACATACGAACCAGCAAAGACAGACACTTTAGACATACAAACAGAGAAAGACATGTACAATAGACATACAAACCCAACAAAGACAGACATTTCAGACATACAAACCAACAAAGACAAACACTTCAGACATACAAACAGAGAAATACAGAAGCTTCAGACATACAAACCAATAAAGACAGACACTTCAGACAAGCAAACCAACAAACACAGACACTTTAGACATACAAACCAACAAAGACAGAGACTATAACATACAAACCAGCGAAGACAGACACTTTAGACATACAAACAGAGAAAGACATGTACAATAGACATACAAACCAACAAATAACAGACACTTCAGACATTCAAACAACAAAGACAAACACTTCAGACATACAATCAGAGAAAGACAGGCACTTTAGACATAAAAAACAAACAAAGACAGACACTTCAGACATACAAACCAACAAAGACAGACACTTCACACATTCAGACGAACAAAGACAGACATTTCAGACATACAAACAAACAAACATACACACTTCAGACATACAAACAGAGAGAGACATACACTTTAGACATAAAAACCAAGAAAGACAGACACTTCAGACAAGCAAACCAACAAAGACAAACACTTCCGACATACAAACCAACAAAGACAGACACTTCAGACATACAAACAGAGAAAAAAAACACTTTAGAAAAACAAACTAACAAAGACAGGCACTTTAGACATACAAAACAACAAAGACAGACACTATAGACATACAAACCAGCAAAGACAGCCACTGTAGACATACAAACAGAGAAAGACATGTACTATAGACATAAAAACCAACATAGGCAGACACTTCAGACATACAAACAGAGAAAGACATGTACAATAGACATACAAACCAACAAAAACAGACACTTCAGACATACAAACAAAGACAAACACTTCAGACATACAAACAGAGAAAGACAGGCACTTTAGACATACAAACCAACAAAGAGAAACACTTCAGACATACAAACCAACAAAGACAAACACTTCAGACATACAAACAGAGCAAGACAGACACTTTAGACATACAAACCAACAAAGACAGGCACTTTAGACATACAAAACAACAAAGACAGACACTATAGACATACAAACCAGCAAAGACAGCCACTGTAGACATACAAACAGAGAAAGACATGTACTATAGACATACAAACCAACAAAGACAGACACTTCAGACATACAAACAGAGAAAGACATGTACAATAGACATACAAACCAACAAAAACAGACACTTCAGACATACAAACAGAGAAAGATAAACACTTCAGACATACAAACAGAGAAAGACAGGCACTTTAGACATACAAACCAACAAAGAGAAACACTTCAGACATACAAACCAACAAAGACAAACACTTCAGACATACAAACAGAGAAAGACAGACACCTCAGACATACAAACCAACAAAGACAGACACTTCAGACATACAAACAACAAAGACAAACACTTCAGACATACAAACAGAGAAAGACAGGCACTTTAGACATACAAACCAACAAAGAAAAACAATTCAGACATACAAACCAACAAAAACAAACACTTCAGACATACAAACAGAGAAAGACAGACACTTTAGACATACAAACCAACAAAGACAGGCACTTTAGACATACAAACCAACAAAGACAGACACTATAGACATACAAACCAGCAAAGACAGCCACTGTAGACATACAAACAGAGAAAGACATGTACTATAGACATACAAACCAACAAAGACAGACACTTCAGACATACAAACAGAGAAAGACTTGTACAATAGACATACAAACCAACAAAGACAGACACTTCAGACATACAAACAACAAAGACAAACACTTCAGACATACAAACAGAGAAAGACAGGCACTTTAGACATACAAACCAACAAAGACAAACACTTCAGACATTCAAACCAACAAAGACAAACAATTCAGACATACAAACAGAGAAAGACAAGCACTTTAGACATACAAACCAACAATGACAGACACTTCAGACATACAAACCAACAAAGACAAACACTTCAGACATACAAACATAGAAAGACAAACACTTTAGACATATAAACAGAGAAAGACAGACACTTCAGGCATACAAACCAACAAAGACAAACACTTCAGGCATACAAACAGAGAAAGACAGGCACTTTAGACATACAAACCAACAAAAACAGACATTTCAGACATTCTAACAAACAAAAACAAACACTTCAGACATACAAACAGAGAAAGACAGTCACTTTAGATATCCAAACCAACAAAGACAGATACTTCAAACATACAAACCATCAAAGACAAACACTTCAAACATGCAAACAGAGAAAGACAGGTACTTTAGACATTCAAACCAACAAAGACAGACACTTCAGACACACAAACCAACAAAGACCGACACTTAAGACATACAAACAGAGAAAGACATGCACTTTAGACACAAAAACCAACAAAGACAGACAGTGGGATATACAAACACCCGCCCAGACACACAAGCAAAAAGAGTGAGAGTCACATACAAACATATAGATTCAAACATGCAAACCGAGAAAGACACACAATTCAGATATACAAACCATCAAAGACAAACACTGGGACTTGCAAACACCAACCCTGACAAACAGACAAATAGAGTGAGAGACACATACAAATACAAAGATTCAGACATACAAACCAAGAAAGACAGGCAGTGGGACAAGCAAACACACGCCCAAACACACACAGGCAAAGAGAGTGGGAAACACATACAAATACATAGATTCAGACTTGCAAACCGAGAAAGACAGGCACTGGGATAAGCAAACACCTGCCCGTACACACTGGCAAAGAGAGTGAGAAACACATACAAATAAATAGATTCAGACACACAAGCCGAGAAAGACATGCACTGGAATGCACATGCAACTGCAAAAGTTGGGTTAATTTAGGTTAACATAGGCAAATGCAAAAAGTTGGGTTAATTTAGGTTAACTTAGAGTGGCGCGCCCTCCAAGTTAACTGAAGTGTTTGTATTTGTTTTTTGGTTTGTGTGTCTAAAGTGCATGTCTTTCTCTGTTTGTATGTCTGAAGCGTTTGTCTTTGTTGGTTTGTATATCTGAAGTTTCTGTCTTTGTTGGTTTGTATGTCTAAAGTGCCTGTCTTTTCTGTTTGTATGTCTTAAGTGTCTGTGTTTGTTGGTTTGTATGTCTGAAGTGTCTGTCTTTGTTGGTTTGTATGTCTGAAGTGCCTTTCTTTGCTGGTTTGTATGTCTGAAGTGTTTGTCTTTGTTGGTTTGTGTGTCTAAAGTGCCTATCTTTCTCTCTTTGTATGTCTGAAGTGATTGTCTTTGTTGGTTTGTATGTCTGAAGTATCTGTCTTTGTTGGTTTGTATGTCGAAAGTGCCTGTCTTTCTCTGTTTGCATGTCTGAAGTGTTTGTCTTTGTTGGTTTGTATATCTGAAGTGTCTGTCTTTGTTGGTTTGTATGTCTAAAGTGCCTGTCTTTCTCTGTTTGTATGTCTGAAGTGTTTGTCTTTGTTGGTTTGTATGTCTGAAGTGACTGTCTTTGTTGGTTTGTATGTCTAAAGTGCTTGTCTTTTCTGTTTGTATGTCTGAAGTGTTTGTCTTTGTTGGTTTGTATGTCTGAAGTGTCTGTCTTTGTTGATTTGTATGTCTAAAGTGCCTGTCTTTCTCTGTTTGTATGTCTGAAGTGTTTGTCTTTGTTGGTTTGTATGTCTAAAGTGTCTGTCTTTGTTGACTTGTATGTCTAAAGTGCTTGTCTTTCTCTGTTTCTATGTCTGAAGTGTTTGTCTTTGTTGGTTTGTATGTTTAATGTGCCTGTCTTTATCTGTTTGTATGTCTGAAGTGTTTGTCTTTGTTGTTTGTATGTCTGAAGTGTTTGTCTTTGTTGGTTTGTATGTCTAAAGTGTTTGTCTTTCTCTGTTTGTATGTCTGAAGTGTTTGTCTTTGTTGGTTTGTATGTCTGAAGTGTCTGTCTTTGTTGGTTTGTATGTCTAAAGTGCCTGTCTTTCTCTGTTTGTATGTCTGAAGTGTTTGTCTTTGTTGGTTTGTATGTCTGAAGTGTCTGTCTTTGTTGGTTTGTATGTCTAAAGTGCCTGTCTTTCTGTGTTTCTATGTCTGAAGTGTTTGTCTCTGTTGGTTTGTATGTCTGAAGTGTATGTCTTTGTTGGTTTGTATGTCTAAAGTGCCTGTCTTTCTCTGTTTGTATGTCTGAAACTTTTGTCATTGTCGGTTTGTATGTCTGAAGTGTCTGTCTTTGTTGGTTTGTATGTCTAAAGTGTCTGTCTTTCACTGTTCGTATGTTTGAAGTGTTTGTCTTTCACGGTTTGTATGTCTGATCTGTCTGTCTTTGCTGGTTTGTATTTCTAAAGTGCCTGTCTTTCTCTGTTTGTATGTCTGAAGTGTTTATCTTTGTTGGTTTGTATGTCTGAAGTGTCTGTCTTTGTTGGTTTTAAGATCTAAAATACCTGTCTTTCTCTGTTTGTATGTTTGAAGTGTTTGTCTTTGTCGGTTTGTATGTCTGAAGTGTCTGTCTTTGTTGGTTTGTATGTCTAAAGTGACTGTCTTTCTCTGTTTGTATGTCTGAAGTGTTTGTCTTTGCTGGTTTGAATGTCTGAAAAGTCTGTTTTTGTTGGTTCGTATGTCTAAAGTGCCTGTCTTTCTCTGTTTGTATGCCTGAAGTGTTTTTCTTTGTTGGTTTGTATGCCTGAAGTGTCTGTCTTTCTCTGTTTATATGTCTAAAGTGTTTGTCTTTCTCTGTTTGCATGTCTGAAGTGTCTGTCTTTGTTGGTTTGTATGTCTGAAGTGTCTGTCATTGTTGGTTTATATTTCTAAAGTGCTTGTCTTTCTCTGTTTGTATATCTGAAGTGTTTGTCTTTGTTGGTTTGTGTGTCTGAGGTGTCTGTCTTTCTTGGTTTGCATGTCTAAAGTGTTTGACTTGGTTGGTTTGTATGTCTGAAGTGTTTGTCTTTGTTGGTTTGTATGTCTGAAGTGTCTGTCTTTGTTGGTTTATATGTCTAAAGTGCCTGTCTTTTTCTGTTTGTATGTCTGAAGTGTTTGTCTTTGTTGGTTTGCCCTTCCGAGGTGTCTGTCTTTGTTGGTCTGTATGTCTAAAGTGCCTGTCTTTCTATGTTTGTATGTCTGAAGTGTTTGTCTTTGTTGGTTTGTATGTCTGAAGTGTCTGTCTTTGTTGGTTTGCAGGTCTAAAGTGCCTGTCATTATCTGTTTGTATGTCTGAAGTGTTTGTCTTTGTCGGTTTGTATGTCTGAAGTGTCTGTCTTTGTTGGTTTGTGTGTCTAAAGTGTCTGTCTTTCTCTGTTTGTATGTTGGAAGTGTTTGTCTTTGTTGGTTTGTATGTCTGATGTGTCTGTCTTTGTAGGTTTGTATTTCTAAAGTGCCTGTCTTACTCTATTTGTATGTCTGAAGTGTTTGTCTTTGTTGGT
Organism: Artemia sinica; assembly: GCA_027921565.1. NCBI lineage: Eukaryota > Metazoa > Arthropoda > Branchiopoda > Anostraca > Artemiidae > Artemia > Artemia sinica. The sequence continues at coordinate 60,920,902 of CM051263.1, forward strand.
TTATATGTCTGAAGTGTCTGTCTTTGTTGGTTTGTATGTATAAAGTGCCTGTCTTTCTCTGTTTGTATGTCTAAAGTGTTTGTCTTTGTTGGTTTGTATATCTGAAGTGTCTGTCTTTGTTGGTTTGAATGTCTAAAGTACCTGTCTTTCTCTGTTTGTATGTTTGAAGTGTTTGTCTTTGTTGGTTTGTATGTCTAAAGTGACTGTCTTTCTCTGTTTGTATGTCTGAAGTGTTTGTCTTTGCTGGTTTGAATGTCTGAAATGTCTGTCTTTGTTGGTTTGTGTGTCTAAAGTGCCTGTTTTTCTCTGTTTGTGTGTCTGAAGTGTTTGTCTTTGTTGTTTGTATGTCTGAAATGTCTGTAATTGTTGGTTTGTATGTCTAAAGTGCTTGTCTTTCTCTGTTTGTATGTCTGAAGTGTTTGTCTTTGTTGGGTTGTATGTCTGAGGTGTTTGTCTTTCTCTGTTTGTATGTCTAAAGTGTTTGTCTCTGTTGGTTTGTATGTCTGAAGTGTTTGTCTTTGTTGGTTTGTATGTCTGAAGTTTCTGTCATTGTTGGTTTGTATGTCTATAGTGCCTGTTTTTCTCTGTTTGTATGTCTGAAGTGTTTTTCTTTGTTCGTTTGTATGTCTGAAGTGTCTGTCTTTGTTGGTTTTTATGTCTAAAGTGCTTGTCTTTCTCTGTTTGTATGTCTGAAGTGTTTGTCTTTGTTGGTTTGTATGGGTGAAGTGTCTGTCCTTGTTGGTTTGTATGTCTAAATTTGTATGTATGAAGTGTTTGTCTTTGTTGGTTTTTATGTCTAAAGTGCCTGTCTTTCTCTGTTTGTATGTCTGAAGTGTTTGTCTTTGTTGTTTGTATGTCTGAAGTGTCTGTCTTTGTTGGTTTGTATGTCTAAAGTGTCTGTCTTTCTCTGTTTTTATGTCTGAAGTGTTTGTCTTTGTTGGTTTGTATGTCTGAAGTGTCTGTCTTTGTTGGTTTATATGTCTATTGTACATGTATTTCTCTGTTTGTATGTCTAAAGTGTCTGTCTTTGCTGGTTTGTGTGTCTATAGTCTCTGTCTTTGTTGGTTTGTATGTCTAAAGTGTCTGTCTTTGTTGGTTTGCTTGTCTGAAGTGTCTGTCTTTGTTGATTTGTATGTCTGAAGTGGCTGTCTTTCTCTGTTTGTATGTCTGAAGTGTCTGTCTTTGTTTGTTTGTATGTCTGAAGTGTCTGTCTTTGTTTGTTTGTACGTGTGAAGTGTCTGTCTTTGTTGGTTTGTATGTGTGAAGTGTCTGTCTTTGTTTGTTTGTATGTCTGAAGTCTTTGTCTTTGTTGGTTAGTATGTCTGAAGTGTCTGTCTTTGTTGGTTTGTATGTCTAAAGTGCTTGTCTTTCTCTGTTTGTATGTCTGAATTGTCTGTCTTTGTTGGTTTGTATGTCTGAAGTGTCTGTCTTTCTCTGTTTGTATGTCTAAAGTGTCTGTCTTTCTCTGTTTGTATGTCTGAAGTGTTTGTCTTTGTTGGTTTGTATGTCTGATGTGTCTGTCTTTGTTAGTGTGTATGTCTAAAGTGCCTGTCTTTCTCTGTTTGTATGTCTGAAATTTTGTCTTTGTTGGTATGTCTGAAGTGTCTGTCTTTGTTTGTTTGTATGTGTGAAGTGTCTGTCTTTGTTGGTTTGTATCTGTGAAGTGTCTGTCTTTGTTTTTTTGTATGTCTGAAGTGTTTGTCTTTGTTGGTTTGTATGTCTGAAGTGTCTGTCTTTGTTGGTTTGTATGTCTAAAGTGCTTGTCTTTCTCTGTTTGTATGTTTGAATTGTCTGTCTTTGTTGGTTTGTATGTCTGAAGTGTCTGTCTTTCTCTGTTTGTATGTCTAAAGTGTCTGTCTTTCTCTGTTTGTATGTCTGAAGTGTTTGTCTTTGTTGGTTTGTATGTCTGATGTGTCTGTCTTCGTTGGTGTGTATGTCTAAAGTGCCTGTCTTTCTCTGTTTGTATGTCTGAAGTTTTTGTCTTTGTTGGTTTGTATGTCTAGAGTGCTTGTCTTTCTCTCTTTGTATGTCTGAAGTGTCTGTCTTTGTTGGTTTGTATGTCTAAAGTGCTTGTTTTTCTCTGTTTGTATGTCTGAATTGTCTATCTTTGTTGGTTTGTATGTCTATAGTACATGTCTTTCTCTGTTTGTATGTCTACAGTGTCTGTCTTTGCTGGTTTGTATGTTAATAGTGTCTGTCTTTGTTGATTTGTATGTCTAAAGTGCCTGTCTTTGTTGTTTTGTATGTCTAAAGTTTCTGTCTTTGCTGGTTTGTATGTCTAAAGTGCTTGTCTTTCTCTGTTTGTATGTCTGAAGTGTCTGTCTTTTTTTGGTTTGTATGTCTAAAGTTTCTGTCTTTCTCTGTTTGTATGTCTGGAGTGTTTGTCTTTGTTTGTTTGTATGTCTGAAGGGTCTGTCTTTGTTGGTTTGTATGTGTGAAGTGTCTGTCTTTGTTGGTTTGTATGTCTGAAGTGTCTGTCTTTCTCTGTTTGTATGTCTAAAGTGTTTGTCTTTCTCTGTTTGTATGTCTGAAGTGTTTGTCTTTGTTGGTTTGTATGTCGGAAATGTCTGTCATTGTTGGTTTGTATGTCTAAAGTGCTTGTCTTTCTCTGTTTGTATGTCTGAAGTGTTTGTCTTTGTTGGGTTGTATGTCTGAGGTGTCTGTCTTTCTCTGTTTGTATGTCTAAAGTGTTTGTCTTTGTTGGTTTGTATGTCTGAAGCGTTTGTCTCTGTTGGTTTGTATGTCTGAAGTTTCTGTCATTGTTGGTTTGTATGTCTATAGTGCCTGTTTTTCTCTGTTCGTATGTCTGAAGTGTTTTTCTTTGTTGGTTTTTATGTCTAAAGTGCCTGTCTTTCTCTGTTTGTATGTCTGAAGTGTTTGTCTTTGTTGTTTGTATGTCTGAAGTGTCTGTCTTCGTTGGTTTGTATGTCTAAAGTGTCTGTCTTTCTCTGTTTGTATGTCTGAAGTGTTTGTCTTTGTTGGTTTGTATGTCTGAAGTGTCTGTCTTTGTTGGTTTATATGTCTATTGTACATGTATTTCTCTGTTTGTATGTCTAAAGTGTCTGTCTTTGCTGGTTTGTATGTCTATAGTCTCTGTCTTTGTTGGTTTGTATGTCTAAAGTGTCTGTCTTTGTTGGTTTGCTTGTCTGAAGTGTCTGTCTTTTTTGGTTTGTATGTCTGAAGTGTCTGTCTTTCTCTGTTTGTATGTCTGAAGTGTCTGTCTTTGTTTGTTTGTATGTCTGAAGTGTCTGTCTTTGTTTGTTTGTATGTGTGAAGTGTCTGTCTTTGTTGGTTTGTATGTGTGAAGTGTCTGTCTTTGTTGGTTTGTATGTCTAAGGTGTCTGTCTTTCTCTGTTTGTATGTCTGAAGTGTTTGTCTTTGTTGATTTGTGTGTCTGAAGTTTTTGTCTTTGTTGGTTTGTATGTCTAGAGTGCTTGTCTTTCTCTTTTTGTATGTCTGAAGTGTCTGTCTTTGTTGGTTTGTATGTCTAAAGTGCTTGTTTTTCTCTGTTTGTATGTCTGAATTGTCTGTCTTTGTTTGTTTGTATGTCTATAGTACATGTCTTTCTCTGTTTGTATGTCTACAGTGTCTGTCTTTGCTGGTTTGTATGTTAATAGTGTCTGTCTTTGTTGATTTGTATGTCTAAAGTGCCTGTCTTTGTTGTTTTGTATGTCTAAAGTTTCTGTCTTTGCTGGTTTGTATGTCTAAAGTGCTTTTCTTTCTCTGTTTGTATGTCTGAAGTGTCTGTCTTTTTTTGGTTTGTATGTCTAAAGTGTCTGTCTTTCTCTGTTTGTATGTCTGGAGTGTTTGTCTTTGTTTGTTTGTATGTCTGAAGTGTCTGTCTTTGTTGGTTTGTATGTGTGAAGTGTCTGTCTTTGTTGGTTTGTATGTATGAAGTGTCTGTCTTTCTCTGTTTGTATGTCTAAAGTGTTTGTCTTTCTCTGTTTGTATGTCTGAAGTGTTTGTCTCTGTTGGTTTGTATGTCTGAAATGTCTGTCATTGTTGGTTTGTATGTCTAAAGTGCTTGTCTTTCTCTGTTTGTATGTCTGAAGTGTTTGTCTTTGTTGGGTTGTATGTCTGAGGTGCCTGTCTTTATCTGTTTGTATGTCTAAAGTGTTTGTCTTTGTTGGTTTGTATGTCTGAAGTTTCTGTCATTGTTGGTTTGTATGTCTATAGTGCCTGTTTTGCTCTGTTTGTATGTCTGAAGTGTTTTTCTTTGTTCGTTTGTATGTATGAAGTGTCTGTCTTTGTTGGTTTTTATGTCTAAAGTGCTTGTCTTTCTCTGTTTGTATGTCTGAAGTGTTTGTCTTTGTTGGTTTGTATGGCTGAAGTGTCTGTCTTTGTTGGTTTGTATGTCTAAATTTGTATGTCTGAAGTGTTTGTCTGTTGGTTTTTATGTCTAAAGTGCCTGTCTTTCTCTGTTTGTATGTCTGAAGTGTTTGTCTTTGTTGTTTGTATGTCTGAAGTGTCTGTCTTTGTTGGTTTGTATGTCTAAAGTGTCTGTCTTTCTCTGTTTGTATGTCTGAAGTGTTTGTCTTTGTTGGTTTGTATGTCTGAAGTGTCTGTCTTTGTTGGTTTATATGTCTATTGTACATGTATTTCTCTGTTTGTATGTCTAAAGTGTCTGTCTTTGCTGGTTTGTATGTCTATAGTCTCTGTCTTTGTTGGTTTGTAGGTCTAAAGTGTCTGTCTTTGTTGGTTTGCTTGTCTGAAGTATCTGTCTTTGTTGGTTTGTATGTCTGAAGTGTCTGTCTTTCTCTGTTTGTATGTCTGAAGTGTCTGTCTTTGTTTGTTTGTATGTCTGAAGTGTCTGTCTTTGTTTGTTTGTATGTGTGAAGTGTCTGTCTTTGTTGGTTTGTATCTGTGAAGTGTCTGTCTTTGTTTTTTTGTATGTCTGAAGTGTTTGTCTTTGTTGGTTTGTATGTCTGAAGTGTCTGTCTTTGTTGGTTTGTATGTCTAAAGTGCTTGTCTTTCTCTGTTTGTATGTTTGAATTGTCTGTCTTTGTTGGTTTGTATGTCTGAAGTGTCTGTCTTTCTCTGTTTGTATGTCTAAAGTGTCTGTCTTTCTCTGTTTGTATGTCTGAAGTGTTTGTCTTTGTTGGTTTGTATGTCTGATGTGTCTGTCTTTGTTGGTGTGTATGTCTAAAGTGCCTGTCTTTCTCTGTTTGTATGTCTGAAGTTTTTGTCTTTGTTGGTTTGTATGTCTAGAGTGCTTGTCTTTCTCTCTTTGTATGTCTGAAGTGTCTGTCTTTGTTGGTTTGTATGTCTAAAGTGCTTGTTTTTCTCTGTTTGTATGTCTGAATTGTCTATCTTTGTTGGTTTGTATGTCTATAGTACATGTCTTTCTCTGTTTGTATGTCTACAGTGTCTGTCTTTGCTGGTTTGTATGTTAATAGTGTCTGTCTTTGTTGATTTGTATGTCTAAAGTGCCTGTCTTTGTTGTTTTGTATGTCTAAAGTTTCTGTCTTTGCTGGTTTGTATGTCTAAAGTGCTTGTCTTTCTCTGTTTGTATGTCTGAAGTGTCTGTCTTTTTTTGGTTTGTATGTCTAAAGTTTCTGTCTTTCTCTGTTTGTATGTCTGGAGTGTTTGTCTTTGTTTGTTTGTATGTCTGAAGGGTCTGTCTTTGTTGGTTTGTATGTGTGAAGTGTCTGTCTTTGTTGGTTTGTATGTCTGAAGTGTCTGTCTTTCTCTGTTTGTAGGTCTAAAGTGTTTGTCTTTCTCTGTTTGTATGTCTGAAGTGTTTGTCTTTGTTGATTTCCATGTCTGAAGTGTCTGTGTTTGTTAGTTTGTATGTCTAAAGTGCATGTTTTCTCTGTTTGTATGTCTGTAGTATTTATCTTTGTTGGTGTGTATGTTTGAAGTGTCTGTCTTTGTTGGTTTGTATGTCTAAAGTGTCTGTCTTTGTTGGTTTGCCTGTCTGAAGTGTCTGTCTTTGTTGGTTTGTATGCCTGAAGTGTCTGTCTTTCTCTGTTTGTATGTCTGAAGTGTCTGTCTTTGTTTGTTTGTATGTGTGAAGTGTCTGTCTTTGTTGGTTTGTATGGGTGAAGTGTCTGTCTTTGTTTGTTTGTATGTCTGAATTGTTTGTCTTTGTTGGTTTGTATGTCTGAAGTGTCTGTCTTTGTTGGTTTCTATGTCTAAAGTGCTTGTCTTTCTCTGTTTGTATGTCTGAATTGTCTGTCTTTGTTGGTTTGTATGTCTGAAGTGTCTGTCTTTCTCTGTTTGTATGTCTAAAGTGTCTGTCTTTCTCTGTTAGTATGTCTGAAGTGTTTGTCTTTGTTGGTTTGTATGTCTGATGTGTCTGTCTTTGTTGGTTTGTATGTCTAATGTGCCTGTCTTTCTCAGTTTGTATGTCTGAAGTTTTTGTCTTTGTTGGTTTGTATGTCTAGAGTGCTTGTCTTTCTCTCTTTGTATGTCTGAAGTTTCTGTCTTTGTTGGTTTGTATGTCTAAAGTGCTTGTTTTTCTCTGTTTGTGTGTCTGAATTGTCTGTCCTTGTTGGTTTGTATGTCTATAGTACATGTCTTTCTCTGTTTGTATGTCTACAGTGTCTGTCTTTGCTGGTTTGTATGTTAATAGTGTCTGTCTTTCTTGATTTGTATGTCTAAAGTGCCTGTCTTTGTTGTTTTGTATGTCTAAAGTTTCTGTCTTTGCTGGTTTGTATGTCTAAAGTGCTTGTCTTTCTCTGTTTGTATGTCTGAATTGTCTGTCCTTGTTGGTTTGTATGTCTATAGTACATGTCTTTCTCTGTTTGTATGTCTACAGTGTCTGTCTTTGCTGGTTTGTATGTTAATAGTGTCTGTCTTTGTTGATTTGTATGTCTAAAGTGCCTGTCTTTGTTGTTTTGTATGTCTAAAGTTTCTGTCTTTGCTGGTTTGTATGTCTAAAGTGTCTGTCTTTCTCTGTTTGTATGTCTAGAGTGTTTGTCTTTGTTTGTTTGTAAGTCTGAAGTGTCTGTCTTTGTTGGTTTGTATGTGTGAAGTGTCTGCCGTTGTTGGTTTGTATGTATGAAGTGTCTGTCTTTCTCTGTTTGTATGTCTAAAGTGTTTGTCTTTCTCTGTTTGTATGTCTGAAGTGTTTGTCTTTGTTGGTTTGCATGTCTGAAGTGTCTGTCTTTGTTAGTTTGTATGTCTAAAGTGCATGTTTCTCTCTGTTTGTATGTCTGTAGTATTTATCTTTGTTGGTGTGTATGTTTGAAGTGTCTGTCTTTGTTGGTTTGTATGTCTGAAGTGTTTGTCTTTGTTGGTTTGTATGTCTGAGGTGTCTGTCTTTCTCTGTTTGTATGTCAAAAGTGTTTGTCTTTCTCTGTTTGTATGTCTGAAGTGTTTGTCTTTGTTGGTTTGTATGTCTAAAGTGCTTGTTTTTCTCTGTTTGTATGTCTGAATTGTCTGTCTTTGTTGGTTTGTATGTCTATAGTACATGTCTTTCTCTGTTTGTATGTCTACAGTGTCTGTCTTTGCTGGTTTGTATGTTAATAGTGTCTGTCTTTGTTCATTGGTATGTCTAAAGTGCCTGTCTTTGTTGTCTTGTATGTCTAAAGTTTCTGTCTTTGTTGGTTAGTATGTCTAAAGTGCTTGTCTTTCTCTGTTTGTATGTCTGAAGTGTCTGTCTTTGTTGGTTTGTATGTCTAAAGTGTCTGTCTTTCTCTGTTTGTATGTCTGGAGTGTTTGTCTTTGTTTGTTTGTATGTCTAAAGTGTCTGTCTTTCTCTGTTTGTATGTCTGGAGTGTTTGTCTTTGTTTGTTTGTATGTCTGAAGTGCATGTCTTTCTCTGTTTGTATGTCTATAGTGTTTGTCTTTCTCTGTTTGTATGTCTGAAGTGTTTGTCTTTGTTGGTTTGCATGTCTGAAGTGTCTGTCTTTGTTAGTTTGTATATCTAAAGTGCATGTTTTTCTCTGTTTGTATGTCTGTAGTATTTATCTTTGTTGGTGTGTATGTTTGAAGTGTCTGTCTTTGTTGGTTTGTATGTCTAAAGTGTTTGCCTTTGTTGGTTTGTATGTCTGAGGTGTCTGTCTTTCTCTGTTTGTATGTCTAAAGTGTCTGTCTTTCTCTGTTTGTTTGTCTGAAGTGTTTGTCTTTGTTGGTTTGTATGTCTGTTGTGTCTGTCTTGGTTGGTTTGTAAGTCTAAAGTGCCTGTCTTTCTCTGTTTGTATGTCTGAAGTTTTTGTCTTTGTTGGTTTGTATGTCTAGAGTGCTTGTCTTTCTCTGTTTGTATGTCTGAAGTGTCTGTCTTTGTTGGTTTGTATGTCTAAAGTGCTTGTTTTGCTCTGTTTGTATGTCTGAATTGTCTGTCTTTGTTGGTTTGTATGTCTATAGTACATGTCTTTCTCTGTTTGTATGTCTAAAGTGTCTATCTTTGCTGGTTTGTATGTTAATAGTGTCTGTCTTTGTTGATTTGTATGTCTAAAGTGCCTGTCTTTGTTGTTTTGTATGTCTAAAGTTTCTGTATTTGCTGGTTTGTATGTCTGAAGTGCTTGTCTTTCTCTTTTTGTATGTCTGAATTGTCTGTCTTTGTTGGTTTGTATGTCTATAGTACATGTCTTTCTCTGTTTGTATGTCTACAGTGTCTGTCTTTGCTGGTTTGTATGTTAATAGTGTCTGTCTTTGTTGATTTGTATGTCTAAAGTGCCTGTCTTTGTTGTCTTGTATGTCTAAAGTTTCTGTCTTTGTTGGTTAGTATGTCTAAAGTGCTTGTCTTTCTCTGTTTGTATGTCTGAAGTGTCTGTCTTTGTTGGTTTGTATGTCTAAAGTGTCTGTCTTTCTCTGTTTGTATGTCTGGAGTGTTTGTCTTTGTTTGTTTGTATGTCTGAAGTGCATGTCTTTCTCTGTTTGTATGTCTGAAGTGTCTGTCTTTGTTGGTTTGTATGTCTGAAGTGTCTGTCTTTCTCTGTTTGTATGTCTAAAGTGTTTGTCTTTCTCTGTTTGTATGTCTGAAGTGTTTGTCTTTGTTGGTTTGCATGTCTAGAGTGCTTGTCTTTCACTCTTTGTATGTCTGAAGTGTCTGTCTTTGTTGGTTTGTATGTCTAAAGTGCTTGTTTTTCTCTGTTTGTATGTCTGAATTGTCTGTCTTTGTTGGTTTGTATGTCTATAGTACATGTCTTTCTCTGTTTGTATGTCTAAAGTGTCTATCTTTGCTGGTTTGTATGTTAATAGTGTCTGTCTTTGTTTGTTTGTATGTCTGAAGTGTCTGTCTTCGTTGGTTTGTATGTTTGAAGTGTCTGTCTTTGTTGGTTTGTATGTCTAAAGTGCTTGTTTTTCTCTGTTTGTATGTCTGAATTGTCTGTCTTTGTTGGTTTGTATATCTATAGTACATGTCTTTCTCTGTTTGTATGTCTACAGTGTCTGTCTTTGCTGGTTTGTATGTTAATAGTGTCTGTCTTTGTTCATTTGTATGTCTAAAGTGCCTGTCTTTGTTGTCTTGTATGTCTAAAGTTTCTGTCTTTGTTGGTTAGTATGTCTAAAGTGCTTGTCTTTCTCTGTTTGTATGTCTGAAGTGTCTGTCTTTGTTGGTTTGTATGTCTAAAGTGTCTGTCTTTCTCTGTTTGTATGTCTGGAGTGTTTGTCTTTGTTTGTTTGTATGTCTGAAGTGCATATCTTTCTCTGTTTGTATGTCTGAAGTGTCTGTCTTTGTTGGTTTGTATGTCTGAAGTGTCTGTCTTTCTCTGTTTGTATGTCTAAAGTGTTTGTCTTTCTCTGTTTGTATGTCTGAAGTGTTTGTCTTTGTTGGTTTGTATGTCTGAAGTGTATGTCTTTGTTAGTTTGTATATCTAAAGTGCATGTTTTTCTCTGTTTGTATGTCTGTAGTATTTATCTTTGTTGGTGTGTATGTTTGAAGTGTCTGTCTTTGTTGGTTTGTATGTCTGAAGTGTTTGCCTTTGTTGGTTTGTATGTCTGAGGTGTCTGTCTTTCACTGTTTGTATGTCTAAAGTGTCTGTCTTTCTCTGTTTGTATGTCTGAAGTGTTTGTCTTTGTTGGTTTGTATGTCTGTTGTGTCTGTCTTTGTTGGTTTGTATGTCTAAAGTGCTTGTTTTTCTCTGTTTGTATGTCTGAATTGTCTGTCTTTGTTGGTTTGTATGTCTATAGTACATGTCTTTCTCTGTTTGTATGTCTAAAGTGTCTGTCTTTGCTGGTTTGTATGTTAATAGTGTCTGTCTTTGTTGATTTGTATGTCTAAAGTGCCTGTCTTTGTTGTTTTGTATGTCTAAAGTTTCTGTATTTGTTGGTTTGCATGTCTAAAGTGCTTGTCTTTCTCTTTTTGTATGTCTGAAGTGTCTGTCTTTGTTGGTTTGTATGTCTAAAGTGTCTGTCTTTCTCTGTTTGTATGTCTGGAGTGTTTGTCTTTGTTTGTTGGTATGTCTGAAGTGTCTGTCTTCGTTGGTTTGTATGTTTGAAGTGTCTGTCTTTGTTGGTTTGTATGTCTGAAGTGTCTGTCTTTGTTGGTTTGTATGTCTAAAGTGCATGTCTTTCTCTGTTTGTATGTCTGAAGTGTCTGGCTTTGTTGGTTTGTATGTCTGAAGTGTCTGTCTTTCTCTGTTTGTATGTCTAAAGTGTTTGTCTTTCTCTGTTTGTATGTCTGAAGTGTCTGTCTTTGTCTGTTTGTATGTCTGAAGTGTTTGTCCTTGTTGGTTTGTTTGTCTGAGGTGTCTGTCTTTCTCTGTTTGTATGTCTAAAGTGTTTGTCTTTCTCTGTTTGTATGTCTGAAGTGTTTGTCCTTGTTGGTTTGTATGTCTGAGGTGTCTGTCTTTCTCTGTTTGTATGTCTAAAGTGCTTGTCTTTCTCTGTTTGTATGTCTGTAATGTTTGTCTTTGTTGGTTTGTATGTGTGAAGTGTCTGTCTTTCTCTGTTTGTATGTCTGAAGTGCTTGTCTTTGATGGTTTGTATGTCCGAAGTGTCTGTCTTTGTCCGTTTGTATGTCTAAAGTGCCTGTCTTTCTCTGTTTGTATGTGGATGAAAAGGATGGGTAATTCAACCTGTAAATTGGTTTAAGAGGGACATTAAGAAAGGAACTTGTTCTGAAATAATATAATAATGCCTTTTTGAAAAGTATTGCTTGGTGTTGGGGTATGCAAAAAGCCATAAGGTAAAGTTGTTTGTGAAAAGGATGAGTACATCAACTTGTAAAATGGGTTTAAGAAGGAGATTACGTAAATAACTTGTTCTGAAAAGATATGATAAAGCCAATGAAAAGTATTGCTTGGTGTTGGGGTGTTATAATAGCTGTAAAGTAAAGTTGTGGGTGAAAAGGATGAATACTTCAACTTGTAAAATGGGTTTAAGAGGGATATTAAGAAAGGAACTTGTTCTGAAAAGATATAATAAAGCCTTTTGAAATGTGGGGGCCCTTCTCTGTCTCAAGTACACAAAAAAAAGTGTTAAAAAAATGGGGGGGCTCTTTGGGGGCCCGGGGGGAGGGGGATCCTTTGGGGGCCTGGGAGGAGGGGGCCCCTTCTTTGGGGCCCGGGGGCCCTTTGGGGGACCCAGGAGGAAGGGGCCCTTTGGGGGGGCGGGGCCCTTTGGTGTTGGGGTAGAGGACCTCACAACACTGTTCAAATGAAGCTTTCGTATTATAACGACCACAGAGTTTCACTCCAAATCATCTTCTAAAATGTCTCAAACTGTTTCGCCTAAATCATCTTCTAAAATGTCTCAAACGGTTTCGCCCAAATAATCCCATAAAAGTAATTTCTTCGTGTTCCTTTGTTTTGGCATCCCTGCGCTGTCACATTTGTAATTCCCAGGAAACCATTTCCCGCGTTAATCTGTCTTAACCTCTAATGTGTTCCTAGCTACACTATTAAGGTTTCGATAGAATATTAATTTATCACTAAGCCTAATGACTAGAGAAGCCATATTTAAAAAATAGAATATTAATTTATCTCTGTCACTAAAGACCATTTATCTCTCAGACCTAAAGACCAAAGAAGCCATATTGTTTCTTAATTCCCTTTTGTGGATCAATAATTCCCCTCGTTTATGCAAATCAATTTCTCAGAAATCTAGTTCCCCTAGGTGTCATTGACCCGTTAGAGTCGATCAATAATCCATGAATAAATTATAACCTGGCAGCGTTAGACTCAATTATAGATGGCAGCACACGGTCCCGTCTGCATCTATTGGGGCCTCCCTACTGATATGTTTGATCATAACCTTTGTATCCCAGGCTCGTTGCGAGTTTAATGAGTTTTACTTCAAGTTGTCATATAAAACACTTCTCATATTTCTGCTTTGGTATTTTAAAAAGTAGAAAAAAATACTAAATTGTAGGTACTTCACTTCGATTTTCTATATTTCACAGACTAGCCCATCACTAAAATAAAGTTCGAATACATTCTTGTAAGGTAATCATTCAGAATTAAGATGCCTAATTTGTAGGATCTTATGTCGGAAATTTAATAACATGTTGAGAACAAAATTAAATTAAAAAAAAAAACAAAAAAACAGCGAATTTTTTCATTTATAATTTGCAGAATGTATGTATCAATCGTATTATAATATAATGTTTCTTCCCACTGTTATCCACATTTGAAATCATTTTTAAATAATATTTTATCCAACAACTATATTTTAATCAATTGGCGGAACATGTTTAACCGGGTCAAGAATGTGAGAAAACCAGTCAGAGGCAACGCTGTAGCGTTGCCTATAGTAAAGGCAATACGGCTCCAATGTTTTATTATTTATTATTATTTTTTTTTTTCCCCAGAGGAACTTCATATGGAAGGGGTTGTCGTAGAAACTTCAACTGGGGATCATTCGATTGGAAATCGGGAGTTCTAATGCCCTTTTTAATAGTCAAAAATGAGTGGAGCGCAACTAGCCCCCCCCCCTCCCACGCCCACTATTCCCCCAAACACATCCAATCAAAATTTTGAGATAGCCATTTTGTTCAACGTAGTTGATTTTCAGATAGAAAACATGTTTTTGAGGAGGACAATCCCCCACAACCCTCAGGGCAAGGGCTTGAAGTTATGCCCTGGGGGCATATAAGGTTTTTATAGAAGGCGTTGTTGTAGAAGTTTCTAAACAGGCTCATTCGATTGGAAATTAAAGAGCCAGTGCCCTTTTTATTAGTCGAAAGTGATTGGAGTGTAACAAGCCCCCCCCCCACACCCATCATGTCCCCAAACACATCCAATCAAAATTTTCAGATAGCCATTTTGTTCAGCATAGTTGATTTCAAGATAGAAAAAAAATTTTGAGGAGGGCACTCCCCCACAACCCTCAGGGCAAGGGTTTTAAGTTATGCCCTGGGGGCATATAAGGTTTTTATAGAAGGTGTTGTCGTAAAAACTTCAAAACAGGCTCATTCAATTGGAAATTAAAGGGCTAGTGCCCTTTTTAATAGTCGAAAATGATTGGAGGGCAACTAGCCCCCCCCCCCATGCCCATCATTCCCCCAAACACATCCAACCAAAATTTTGAGATAGCCATTTGGTTCAGCATAGTTGATTTCCAGATAGAAAATATATTTTTGAGGAGGATACTCCCCCACAACCCTCAGGGCAAGGGTTTTAAGTTATGCCATGGGGGCATATAAGGTTTTTATAGAAGGCGTTAGTAGAAAGGGAGGTGCTACTCCGAACGGGGCACCATATATGGGCATAGACTCCCTAGGGGAAATGGATCTCTGAGAAATTGATTGCGTAATCGATTGGGAATTTGGAACACCTGTGCTGACAGTCATTAATCAAATTGTTTCCGGAAGTTTATAAATATCTTTGGAGTTCGACCAGAATTGTTTCCGAGGCAAAGTTTAGATCACACGTGACAGATTATGTCATGGTTGATTGATTAACACGAAAGGGGAATTAATTTGTTGTTTCTAAGGGGAATTATTGATTCAAGAAAGGGGAATTAATTTGTTGTTTCTAAGGGGAACTATTGATTCACGAAAGGGGAATTAATTTGTTGTTTCTAAGGGGAATTATTGATTCAAGAAAGGGGAATTAATTTGTTGTTTCTAAGGGGAAGGTTGGAAAGAGATATATTGATTGCGTAATCGAAGGGAGAGAGTTCCCGAGAAATTGATTACATAATCGGTAGAACCCTATCAGGAGCTCGTGACGGGAATCCATTTATGTGCATAGAATGACGTAATCAACTAGGACAAATTGATTTCTGAGAAATTGATTACATCATCGGTAGAACCCTATCAGAAGGTCATGACGGGAGTCCATATATGGGCATAGAATGACGTAATCGACTAGGACAGTTGGATTTCTGAGAAATTGATTACATAATCGGTAGAACCCTATCAGAAGGTCATGACGGAGGTCCATATATGGGCATAGAATGACGTAATCGACTAAGACAATTGGATTTCTGAGAAATTGATTACATAATCGGTAGAACCCTATCAGAAGGTCATGACGGAGGTCCATATATGGGCATAGAATGACGTAATCGACTAAGACAATTGGATTTCTGAGAAATTGATTACATAATCGGTAGAACCCTATCAGAAGGTCATGACGGTGGTCCATATATGGGCATAGAATGACGTAATCGACTAAGACAATTGGATTTCTGAGAAATTGATTACATACTCGGTAGAACCCTATCAGGAGGTCCTGACGGGAACAAGTTCCTTTCTTAATGTCCATCCTAAACCCATTTTTCAACTCGAAGTACTTATCTTTTTCACCCACAACTATACTTTACAGCTTTTTGGATACCTCAACACCAAGAAATACTTTTCAAAGACCATTTCAGAGCAAGTTACTTTCTTAATGTCCCTCTTAAACCCATTTTCCAACTTGAAGTACTTATCTTTTTCACCTACAACTATACTTTACACCTTTTTGGTTACCTCAACACCAAAAAATACTTTTCAAAGACCATTTCAGAGCAAGTTCCTTTCTTAGTGACCATCCTAAACCCATTTTACAGATTGAAGTACCCATCCTTTTAGCTTAGAGTTTTAGTTTGGTTTAGTTTTAGTTAAAAGTTTAGAGTTTTAAGCTTAGAGTCTTAGCTTAGAGTTTTTGTTAGAGTTCTAGTTTAGTTTAGTTTTAATTAAGAGTTTAGAGTTTTTAGCTTAGAGTCTTAGCTTAGAGTTTTATTTAGAGTTCTAGTTTAGTTTAGTTTAGTTACAGTTAAGAATTTTGAGTTTTAGCTTAGAGTCTTAGCTTAGAATTTTACTTAAAGTTATAGTTTGGTTAAGTTTTAGTTAAGAGTTTCGAGTTTTTAGCTTAGAGTCTTAGCTTAGAGTTTTAGTTAGAGTTGAAGTTTAGTTTAGTTACAGTTAAGAGTTTCGAGTTTTAGCTTCGAGTCATACCTTAGAGTTTTACTTAAAGTTTTAGTTTGGCTAAGTTTTAGTTAAGAGTTTCGAGTTTTAGCTTAGAGTCTTAACTTAGACTTTTTTTGTTAGAGTTCTAGTTTAGTTTAATTTTAGTTAAGAGTTTAGAGTTTTTAGCTTAGAGTCTTAGCTTAGAGTTTTAGTTAGAGTTGAAGTTTAGTTTAGTTACAGTTAAGAGTTTCGAGTTTTAGCTTCGAGTCATACCTTAGAGTTTTACTTAAAGTTTCAGTTTGGCTAAGTTTTAGTTAAGAGTTTCGAGTTTTAGCTTAGAGTCTTAACTTAGACTTTTTTTGTTAGAGTTCTAGTTTAGTTTAATTTTAGTTAAGAGTTTGATGTTTTACCTTTGAGTTTCAGTTAGAGTTCTAGTTTAGTTTGATTTTAGTTAAGAGTTTGATGTTTTACCTTTGAGTTTCAGTTAGAGTTCTAGTTTAGTTTAGTTTTAGTTAAGAGTTTGGTGTTTTAGCTTAGAGTCTTAGCATAGAGTTGTAGTTAGAGTTCTAGTTAATTTTAGTTTTAGTTAAGAGTTTAGAGTTTTTAGCTTAGAGTCTTAGCGTAGAGTTTATGTTGAAGTTCTAGTTTAGTTTAGTTTTAGTTAAGAGTTTGATGTTTTACCTTTGAGTTTCAGTTAGAGTTCTAGTTTAGTTTGATTTTAGTTAAGAGTTTGATGTTTTACCTTTGAGTTTCAGTTAGAGTTCTAGTTTAGTTTTAGTTAATAGTTTAGAGTTTTAGCTTAGAGACTTAGCTTAGAGTTATAGTTTTAGTTTAGTTTTAGTTAAGAGTTTAGAGTTTTTTAGCTTAGAGTCTTAGCTTAGAGTTTTTGATAGAGTTCTAGTTTAGTTTATTTTTAGTTAAGAGTTCGATGTTTTACCTTAGAGTCGTAGCTTAGAGTTTTAGTTAGAGTTCTAGTTTAGTTTAGTTTTAGTTAAGAGTTTAGAATTTTAGCTTAGAGTCTTAGCTTAGAGTTTTTGTTAGAGTTCTAGTTTATCTTAGTTTTAGTTAAGAGTTTAGAGTTTTTAGCTTAGAGTCTTAGCTTAGAGTTTTTGATAGAGTTCTAGTTTAGTTTAGTTTTAGTTAAGAGTTTGATGTTTTACCTTAGAGTCATAGCTTAGAGTTTTAGTTAGAGTTCTAGTTTAGTTTAGTTTTAGTTAAGAGTTTAGAATTTTAGCTTAGAGTCTTAGCTTAGAGTTTTTGTTAGAGTTCTAGTTTATTTTAGTTTTAGTTAAGAGTTTAAAGTTTTTAGCTTAGAGTCTTAGCTTAGAGTTTTTTTGAAGTTCTAGTTTAGTTTAGTTTTAGTTAAAAGTTTAGAGTTTTTAGCTTAGAGTCTTAGCTTAGAATTTTTGTTAGAGTTCTAGTTTAGTTTAGTCTTAACTTAGAGTTTTTTGATAGAGTTCTAGTTTAGTTTAATTTTAGTTAAGAGTTTAGAGTTTTTAGCTTAGAGTCTTAGCTTAGAGTTTTAGTTAGAGTTCTAGTTTAGTTTAGTTTTAGTTAAGAGTTTAGAATTTTATCTTAGAGTCTTAGTTTAGAGTTTTTGTTAGAGTTCTAGTTTATTTTAGTTTTAGTTAAAAGTTTAGAGTTTTTAGCTTAGAGTCTTAGCTTAGAGTTTTTGTTAGAGTTCTAGTTTAGTTTAGTCTTAACTTAGAGTTTTTTTTATAGAGTTCATAGTTTAATTTAATTTTAGTCAAGAGTTTGATGTTTTACCTTTGAGTTTCAGTTAGAGTTCTAGTTTAGTTTAGTTTTAGTTAAGAGTTTGGTGTTTTACCTTAGAGTCTTAGCTTAGAGTTTTAGTTAGAGTTCTAGTTTAGTTTGGTTTTATTTAAGAGTTTAGAATTTTAGCTTAGAGTCTTAGCTTAGAGTTTTTGTTAGAGTTCTAGTTTATTTTAGTTTTAGTTAAGAGTTTAGAGTTTTTAGCTTAGAGTCTTAGCTTAGAGTTTTTGTTAGACTTGAAGTTTAGTTTAGTAATAGTTAGGAGTTTAGAGTTTTAGCTTAGAGTCATAGCTTAGAGCTTTACTTAAAGTTGTAGTCTAGTTAAGTTTTAGTTAAGAGTTTCGAGTTTTAGCTTAGAGACTTAGCTTAGAGTTATAGTTTAGTTTAGTTTTAGTTAAGAGTTTAGAGTTTTTTAGCTTAGAGTCTTAGCTTAGATTTTTTGTTAGAGTTCTAGTTTAGTTTAGTTATAGTTAAGAATTTAGAGTTTTAGCTTAGAGTCATAGCTTAGAGTTTTAGTTAAAGTTATAGTTTAGTAAAGTTATATTTAAGATTTTAGAGTTTTACCTTAGAGTCATAGCTTAGAGTTTTTGTTAGAGTTCTAGTTCAGTCTAGTTTTAGTTAAGAGTTTGGAGTTTTAGCTTAGAGTCTTAGCTTATAGTTTGTGTTAGAGTTCTAGTTTAGTTTAGTTTTAGTTAATAGTTTAGAGTTTTAGCTTAGAGTCTTACCTTAGAGTTTTTGTTAAAGTTGAAGTTTAGTTTAGTAATAGTTAAGAGTTTAGAGTTTTAGCTTAGAGACTTAGCTTAGAGTTTTTGTTAGAGTTCTAGTTTAGTTTAGTTTTAGTTAAGAGTTTAGAGTTTTTACCTTAGAGTCTTAGCATAGAGTTTTTGTTGAAGTTCTAGTTAAGTTTAGTAATAGTTAAGAGTTTAGAGTTTTAGCTTAGAGTCTTAGCTTAGAGTTTTTGTTAAAGTTGAAGTTTAGTTTAGTAATAGTTAAGAGTTTAGAGTTTTAGCTTGGAGTCATAGCTTAGAGTTTTTGTTAAAGTTGAAGTTTAGTTTAGTAATAGTTAAGAGTTTAGAGTTTTAGCTTAGATTCTTAGCTTAGAGTTTTTGTTAGAGTTCTAGTTTAGTTTAGTTTTAGTTAAGAGTTTAGAGTTTTTAGCTTAGAGTCTTAGCATAGAGTTTTTGTTGAAGTTCTAGTTAAGTTTAGTAATAGTTTTAGTTTAGAGTTTTTGCTTAGAGTCTTAGCTTAGAGTTTTTGTTAAACTTGAAGTTTAGTTTAGTAACAGTTAAGAGTTTAGAGTTTTAGCTTAGAGTCATAGCTTAGAGTTTTTGTTAAAGTTGAAGTTTAGTTTAGTAATAGTTAAGAGTTTAGAGTTTTAGCTTAGATTCTTAGCTTAGAGCTTTAGTTTAGTTTACTTTTAGTTAAGAGTTTAGAGTTTTTTAGCTTAGAGTCTTAGCTTAGAGTTTTTGTTAGAGTTCTAGTTTAGTTTAGTTTTGGTTAAGAGTTTAGAGTTTTTTGCTTAGAGTCTTAGCTTAGAGTTTTAGTTAGAGTTCTAGTTTAGTTTAGTTTTAGTTAAGAGTTTAGAGTTTTACCATAGAGTCTTAGCTTAGAGTTCTAGTTAGAGTTGAAGTTTAGTTTAGTTACAGTTAAGAATTTAGTGTTTTAGCTTAGAGTCATAGCTTAGAGTTTTACTTAAAGTTGTAGTTTAGTTAAGTTTTAGTTAAGAGTTTGGTGTTTTACCTTAGAGTCTTAGCTTAGAGTTTTAGTTAGAGTTCTAGTTTAGTTTAGTTTTAGTTAAGAGTTTAGAATTTTAGCTTAGAGTCTTAGCTTAGAGTTTTTGTTAGAGTTCTAGTTTATTTTAGTTTTAGTTATGAGTTTAGAGTTTTTAGCTTAGAGTCTTAGCATAGAGTTTTTGCTGAAGTTCTAGTTTGGTTTAGTTTTAGTTAATAGTTTAGGGTTTTAGCTTAGAGTCTTAGCTTAGAGTTTTTGTTAGACTTGAAGTTTAGTTTAGTAATAGTTTTACCATAGAGTCTTAGCTTAGAGTTCTAGTTAGAGTTGAAGTTTAGTTTAGTTACAGTTAAGAATTTAGTGTTTTAGCTTAGAGTCATAGCTTAGAGTTTTACTTAAAGTTGTAGTTTAGTTAAGTTTTAGTTAAGAGTTTCGAGTTTTAGCTTAGAGACAGCTTAGAGTTATAGTTTAGTTTAGTTTTAGTTAAGAGTTTGGTGTTTTACCTTAGAGTCATAGCTTAGAGTTTTAGTTAGAGTTCTAGTTTAGTTTAGTTTTAGTTAAGAGTTTAGAATTTTAGCTTAGAGTCTTAGCTTAGAGTTTTTGTTAGAGTTCTAGTTTATTTTAGTTTTAGTTAAGAGTTTAGAGTTTTTAGCTTAGAGTCTTTGTTTAGAGTTTTTGTTGAAGTTCTAGTTTAGTTAGAGTTTTAGCTTAGAGTCTTAGCTTAGAGTTTTTGTTAGAGTTCTAGTTTAGTTTAGTTTTAGTTAAGAGTTTAGAGTTTTTAGCTTAGAGTCTTAGCATAGAGTTTTTGTTGAAGTTCTAGTTTAGTTTAGTAATAGTTAAGAGCTTAGAGTTTTAGCTTAGAGTCTTAGCTTAGAGTTTTTGTTAAAGTTGAAGTTTAGTTTAGTAATAGTTAAGAGTTTAGAGTTTTAGCTTAGATTCTTAGCTTAGAGTTTTTGTTAAAACTTGAAGTTTAGTTTAGTAATAGTTAAGAGTTTAGAGTTTTAGCTTAGATTCTTAGCTTAGAGTTTTAGTTTAGTTTACTTTTAGTTAAGAGTTTAGAGTTTTTTAGCTTAGAGTCTTAGCTTAGAGTTTAAGCCTAGATTAAGTCTTAGATTTAGCTTAGAGTCTTAGCTTAGAGTTTAAGCCTAGATTAAGTCTAGATTTAGCTTAGAGTTTAAGCCTAGATTAAGTCTTAGCCTAGATTAAGTTATGTTAGGTTAGGTTAGGTTAGCCTACGTACGCGCACGTACGTAGGCTAACCTAACCTAACCTAGCATAACTTAATCTAGCCTAACCTAACTTAAACATGGAGAGATGTTTAACTCTTAACTATTACTAAACTAAACTAGAACTCTAACACAAACTATAAGCTAAGACTCTAAGCTAAAACTCTAAACTCTTAACTAGAAGTAAACTAAACTAGAACTCTAACAGAAACTCTAAGCTAAGACTCTAAGCTAAAAACTCGGGACTCTTAACTATAACTAAACTAAACTAGAACTCTAACACAAACTATAAGCTAAGACTCTAAGCTGAAACTCTAAACTCTTAACTAAAACTAAACTGAACTAGAACTCTAACTAAAACTCTAAGCTATGACTCTAAGGTAAAACTCTAAACTCTTAACTATAACTTTACTAAACTATAACTTTAACTAAAACTCTAAGCTATAACTCTAAGCTAAAACTCTAAATTCATAACTATAGCTAAACTAAACTAGAACTCTAACTAAAATTCTAAGCTAAGACTCTAAGGTAAAACTCTAAACTCTTAACTAAAAATAAACTAAACTAGAACTCTAACAAAAACTCTAAGGTAAGACTCTAAGCTAAAACTCGAAACTCTTAACTAAAACTTAACTAAACTACAACTTTAAGTAAAACTCTAAGCTATGACTCTAAGCTAAAACACTAAATTCTTAACTGTAACTAAACTAAACTTCAACTCTAACTAGAACTCTAAGCTAAGACTCTATGGTAAAACTCTAAACTCTTAACTAAAGCTAAACTAAACTAGAACTCTAACTAAAACTCTAAGCTAAGACTCTAAGCAAAAAACTCTAAACTCTTAACTAAAACTAAACTAAACTAGAACTCTAACAAAAACTCTAAGCTAAGACTCTAAGCTAAAAAACTCTAAACTCTTAACTAAAAGTAATCTAAACTAAAACTCTAAGCTAAGAATCTAAGCTAAAACTCTAAACTCTTAATTATTACTAAACTAAACTTCAACTTTAACAAAAACTCTAAGCTAAGACTCTAAGCTAAAACTCTAAACTCTTAACTATTACTAAACTAAACTTCAACTTTAACAAAAACTCTAAGCTAAGAATCTAAGCTAAAACTTTAAACTCTTAACTATTACTAAACGAAACTAGAGCTTCAACAAAAACTCTATGCTAAGACTCTAAGCTAAAAACTCTAAACTCTTAACTAAAACTAAACTAAACTAGAACTCTAACAAAAACTCTAAGCTAAGACTCTAAGCTAAAACTCTAAACTCTTAACTATTACTAAACTAAACTTCAACTTTAACAAAAACTCTAAGGTAAGACTCTAAGCTAAAACTCTAAACTATTAACTAAAACTAAACTAAACTAGAACTCTAACACAAACTATAAGCTAAGAATCTAAGCTAAAACTCTAAACTCTTAACTAAAACTAAACTGAACTAGAACTCTAACAAAAACTCTAAGCTATGACTCTATGGTAAAACTCTAAACTCTTAACTATAACTTTACTAAACTTTAACTTTAACTAAAACTCTAAGCTTTGACTCTAGGCTAAAACTCTAAATTCTTAACTATAACTAAACTAAACTAAAACTCTAACAAAAACTCTAAGCTAAGACTCTAAGCTAAAAAACTCTAAACCCTTAACTAAAACTAAACTAAACTATAACTCTAAGCTAAGTCTCTAAGCTAAAACTCGAAACTCTTAACTAAAACTTAACTAAACTACGACTTTAAGTAAAACTCTAAGCTATGACTCTAAGCTAAAACTCTAAACTCTTAACTAAAACTAAACTGAACTAGAACTCTAACAAAAACTCTAAGCTATGACTCTAAGGTAAAACTCTAAACTCTTAACTATAACTTTACTAAACTATAACTTTAACTAAAACTCTAAGCTATAACTCTAAGCTAAAACTCTAAATTCATAACTATAACTAAACTAAACTAGAACTCTAACTAAAACTCTAAGCTAAGACTCTAAGGTAAAACTCTAAACTCTTAACTAAAAATAAACTAAACTAGAACTCTAACAAAAACTCTAAGGTAAGACTCTAAGCTAAAACTCGAAACTCTTAACTAAAACTTAACTAAACTACGACTTTAAGTAAAACTCTAAGCTATGACTCTAAGCTAAAACACTAAATTCTTAACTGTATCTAAACTAAACTTCAACTCTAACTAGAACTCTAAGCTAAGACTCTATGGTAAAACTCTAAACTCTTAACTAAAGCTAAACTAAACTAGAACTCTAACTAAAACTCTAAGCTAAGACTCTAAGCAAAAAACTCTAAACTCTTAACTAAAAGTAATCAAAACTAAAACTCTAAGCTAATAATCTAAGCTGAAACTCTAAACTCTTAATTATTACTAAACTAAACTTCAACTTTAACAAAAACTCTAAGCTAAAACTCTAAGCTAAAACTCTAAACTCTTAACTATTACTAAACTAAACTTCAACTTTAACAAAAACTCTAAGCTAAGAATCTAAGCTAAAACTTTAAACTCTTAACTATTACTAAACTAAACTAGAGCTTCAACAAAAACTCTATGCTAAGACTCTAAGCTAAAAACTCTAAACTCTTAACTAAAACTAAACTAAACTAGAACTCTAACAAAAACTCTAAGCTAAGACTCTAAGCTAAAACTCTAAACTCTTAACTTTACTAAACTAAACTTCAACTTTAACAAAAACTCTAAGGTAAGACTCTAAGCTAAAACTCTAAACTATTAACTAAAACTAAACTAAACTAGAACTCTAACACAAACTATAAGCTAACAATCTAAGCTAAAACTCTAAACTCTTAACTAAAACTAAACTGAACTAGAACTCTAACAAAACTCTAAGCTATGACTCTATGGTAAAACTCTAAACTCTTAACTATAACTTTACTAAACTTTAACTTTAACTAAAACTCTAAGCTTTGACTCTAGGCTAAAACTCTAAATTCCTAACTATAACTAAACTAAACTAGAACTCTAACAAAAACTCTAAGCTAAGACTCTAAGCTAAAAAACTCTAAACTCTTAACTAAAACTAAACTAAACTATAACTCTAAGCTAAGTCTCTAAGCTAAAACTCGAAACTCTTAACTAAAACTTAACTAAACTACGACTTTAAGTAAAACTCTAAGCTAAGACTCTAAGCTAAAACTCTAAACTCTTAACTATTACTAAACTAAACTTCAAGTCTAACAAAAACTCTAAGCTAAGACTCTAAGCTAAAGCCCTAAACTATTAACTAAAACTAAACTAAACTAGAAATTCAACAAAAACTCTAAGCTAAGACTCTAAGCTAAAATTCTAAACTCTTAACTAAAACTAAACTAAACTAGAACTCTAACAAAAACTCTAAGCTAAGACTCTAAGGTAAAACTCTAAACTCTTAACTATAACTTTACTAAACTTTAACTTTAAGTAAAACTCTAAGCTATGACTCTAAGCTAAAACACTAAATTCTTAACTGTAACTAAACTAAACTTCAATTCTAACTACAACTCTAGGCTAAGACTCTATGGTAACACTCTAAACTCTTAACTAAAACTAAACTAAGCTAGAACTCTAACTAAAACTCTAAGCTAAGACTCTAAGCAAAAAACTCTAAACTCTTAACTAAAACTAAACTAAACTTTGGTTTAGTTTTAGTTAAGAGTTTAGAGTTTTTACCTTAGAGTCTTAGCATAGAGTTTTTGTTGAAGTTCTAGTTAAGTTTAGTAATAGTTAAGAGTTTAGAGTTTTACCATAGAGTCTTAGCTTAGAGTTTTTGTTAAAGTTGAAGTTTAGTTTAGTAATAGTTAAGAGTTTAGAGTTTTAGCTTGGAGTCATAGCTTAGAGTTTTTGTTAAAGTTGAAGTTTAGTTTAGTAATAGATAAGAGTTTAGAGTTTTAGCTTAGATTCTTGGCTTAGAGTTTTTGTTAGAGTTCTAGTTTAGTTTAGTTTTAGTTAAGAGTTTAGAGTTTTTAGCTTAGAGTCTTAGCATAGAGTTTTTATGAAGTTCTAGTTAAGTTTAGTAATAGTTAAGAGTTTAGAGTTTTAGCTTAGAGTCTTAGCTTAGAGTTTTTGTTAAAGTCTAAGTTTAGTTTAGTAACAGTTAAGAGTTTAGAGTTTTAGCTTAGAGTCATAGCTTAGAGTTTTTGTTAAAGTTGAAGTTTAGTTTAGTAATAGTTAAGAGTTTAGAGTTTTAGCTTAGATTCTTAGCTTAGAGTTTTAGTTTAGTTTACTTTTAGTTAAGAGTTTAGAGTTTTTTAGCTTAGAGTCTTAGCTTAGAGTTTTTGTTAGAGTTCTAGTTTAGTTTAGTTTTAGTTAAGAGTTTAGAGTTTTTTGCTTAGAGTCTTAGCTTAGAGTTTTAGTTAGAGTTCTAGTTTAGTTTAGTTTTAGTTAAGAGTTTAGAGTTTTACCATAGAGTCTTAGCTTAGAGTTCTAGTTAGAGTTGAAGTTTAGTTTAGTTACAGTTAAGAATTTAGTGTTTTAGCTTAGAGTCATAGCTTAGAGTTTTACTTAAAGTTGTAGTTTAGTTAAGTTTTAGTTAAGAGTTTGGTGTTTTACCTTAGAGTCTTAGCTTAGAGTTTTAGTTAAAGTTCTAGTTTGGTTTAGTTTTAGTTAAGAGTTTAGAATTTTAGCTTAGAGTCTTAGCTTAGAGTTTTTGTTAGAGTTCTAGTTTATTTTAGTTTTAGTTAAGAGTTTAGAGTTTTTAGCTTAGAGTCTTAGCTTAGAGTTTTTGTTGAAGTTCTAGTTTGGTTTAGTTTTAGTTAATAGTTTAGGGTTTTAGCTTAGAGTCTTAGCTTAGAGTTTTTGTTAGACTTGAAGTTTAGTTTAGTAATAGTTTTACCATAGAGTTTTAGCTTAGAGTTCTAGTTAGAGTTGAAGTTTAGTTTAGTTACAGTTAAGAATTTAGTGTTTTGGCTTAGAGTCATAGCTTAGAGTTTTACTTAAAGTTGTAGTTTAGTTAAGTTTTAGTTAAGAGTTTCGAGTTTTAGCTTAGAGACAGCTTAGAGTTATAGTTTAGTTTAGTTTTAGTTAAGACTTTGGTGTTTTACCTTAGAGTCATAGCTTAGAGTTTTAGTTAGAGTTCTAGTTTAGTTTAGTTTTAGTTAAGAGTTTAGAATTTTAGCTTAGAGTCTTAGCTTAGAGTTTTTGTTAGAGTTCTAGTTTATTTTAGTTTTAGTTAAGAGTTTAGAGTTTTTAGCTTAGAGTCTTTGTTTAGAGTTTTTGTTGAAGTTCTAGTTTAGTATAGTTTTAGTTAAAAGTTTAGAGTTTTTAGCTTAGAGTCTTAGCTTAGAGTTTTTGTTAGAGTTCTAGTTTAGTTTAGTCTTAACTTAGAGTTTTTTTTATAGAGTTCTAGTTTAGTTTAATTTTAGTTAAGAGTTTAATGTTTTATCTTTGAGTTTCAGTTAGAGTTCTAGTTTAGTTTAGTTTTAGTTAAGGGTTTGGTGTTTTATCTTAGAGTCTTAGCTTAGAGTTTTAGTTAGAGTTCTAGTTTAGTTTAGTTTTAGTTAAGAGTTTAGAATTTTAGCTTAGAGTCTTAGCTTAGAGTTTTTGTTAGAGTTCTAGTTTATTTTAGTTTTAGTTAAGAGTTTAGAGTTTTTAGCTTAGAGTCTTAGCTTAGAGTTTTTGTTGAAGTTCGGGTTTAGTTTAGTTTTAGTTAATAGTTTAGAGTTTGAGCTTAGAGTCTTAGCTTAGAGTTTTTGTTAGACTTTAAGTTTAGTTTAGTAATAGTTAAGAGTTTAGAGTTTTAGCTTAGAGTCAAAGCTTAGAGTTTTACTTAAAGTCGTAGTTTAGTTAAGTTTTAGTTAAGAGTTTCGAGTTTTAGCTTAGAGACTTAGCTTAGAGTTATAGTTTAGTTTAGTTTTAGTTAAGAGTTTAGAGTTTTTTAGCTTAGAGTCTTAGCTTAGAGTTTTTGTTAGAGTTCTAGTTTAGTTTAGTTATAGTTAAGAATTTAGAGTTTTAGCCTAGAGTCAAAGCTTAGAGTTTTAGTTAAAGTTATAGTTTAGTAAAGTTATAGTTAAGAGTTTAGAGTTTTACCATAGAGTCATAGCTTAGAGTTTTTGTTAGAGTTCTAGTTCAGTTTAGTTTTAGTTAAGAGTTTAGAGTTTTAACTTAGAGTCTTAGCTTATAGTTTGTGTTAGAGTTCTAGTTTAGTTTAGCTTTAGTTATTAGTTTAGAGTTTTAGCTTAGAGTCTTAGCTTAGAGTTTTTGTTAAAGTTGAAGTTTAGTTTAGTAATAGTTAAGAGTTTAGAGTTTTAGCTTAGAGTCTTAGCTTAGAGTTTTTGTTAGAGTTCTAGTGTAGTTTAGTTTTAGTTAAGAGTTTAGAGTTTTTAGCTTAGAGTCTTAGCATAGAGTTTTTGTTGAAGTTCTAGTTTAGTTTAGTAATAGTTAAGAGTTTAGAGTTTTAGCTTAGAGTCTTAGCTTAGAGTTTTTGTTAAAGTTGAAGTTTAGTTTAGTTATAGTTAAGAGTTTAGAGTTTTAGCTTAGAGTCTTAGCTTAGAGTTTTTGTTAAACTTGAAGTTTAGTTTAGTAATAGTTAAGAGTTTAGAGTTTTAGCTTAGATTCTTAGCTTAGAGTTTTAGTTTAGTTTACTTTTAGTTAAGAGTTTAGAGTTTTTTAGCTTAGAGTCTTAGCTTAGAGTTTAAGCCTAGATTAAGTCTTAGATTTAGCTTAGAGTCTTAGCTTAGAGTTTAAGCCTAGATTAAGTCTAGATTTAGCTTAGAGTTTAAGCCTAGATTAAGTCTTAGCCTAGATTAAGTTATGTTAGGTTAGGTTAGCCTACGTACGCGCACGTACGTAGGCTAACCTAACCTAACCTAGCATAACTTAATCTAGCCTAACCTAACCTAACCTAACTTAAACATGGAGAGATGTTTAACTCTTAACTATTACTAAACTAAACTAGAACTCTAACACAAACTATAAGCTAAGACTCTAAGCTAAAACTCTAAACTCTTAACTAGAAGTAAACTAAACTAGAACTCTAACAGAAACTCTAAGCTAAGACTCTAAGCTAAAAACTCGGGACTCTTAACTATAACTAAACTAAACTAGAACTCTAACACAAACTATAAGCTAAGACTCTAAGCTGAAGCTCTAAACTCTTAACTAAAACTAAACTGAACTAGAACTCTAACTAAAACTCTAAGCTATGACTCTAAGGCAAAACTCTAAACTCTTAACTATAACTTTACTAAACTATAACTTTAACTAAAACTCTAAGCTATAACTCTAAGCTAAAACACTAAATTCTTAACTGTAACTAAACTAAACTTCAACTCTAACTAGAACTCTAAGCTAAGACTCTATGGTAAAACTCTAAACTCTTAACTAAAACTAAACTAAACTAGAACTCTAACAAAAACTCTAAGCTAAGACTCTAAGCTAAAACTCGAAACTCTTAACTAAAACTTAACTAAACTACAACTTTAAGTAAAACTCTAAGCTATGACTCTAAGCTAAAACACTAAATTCTTAACTGTAACTAAACTAAACTTCAACTCTAACTAGAACTCTAAGCTAAGACTCTATGGTAAAACTCTAAACTCTTAACTAAAGCTAAACTAAACTAGAACTCTAACCAAAACTCTAAGCTAAGACTCTAAGCAAAAAACTCTAAACTCTTAACTAAAACTAAACTAAACTAGAACTCTAACAAAAACTCTAAGCTAAGACTCTAAGCTAAAAAACTCTAAACTCTTAACTAAAACTAAACTAAACTAAAACTCTAAGCTAAGTCTCTAAGCTAAAACTCTAAACTCTTAATTATTACTAAACTAAACTTCAACTTTAACAAAAACTCTAAGCTAAGACTCTAAGCTAAAACTCTTAACTCTTAACTATTACTAAACTAAACTAGAGCTTCAACAAAAACTCTATGCTAAGACTCTAAGCAAAAAACTCTAAACTCTTAACTAAAACTAAACTAAACTAGAACTCTAACAAAAACTCTAAGCTAAGACTCTAAGCTAAAACTCTAAACTCTTAACTATTACTAAACTAAACTTCAACTTTAACAAAAACTCTAAGGTAAGACTCTAAGCTAAAACTCTAAACTATTAACTATAACTAAACTAAACTAGAACTCTAACACAAACTATAAGCTAAGAATCTAAGCTAAAACTCTAAACTGTTAACTAAAACTAAACTGAACTAGAACTCTAACAAAAACTCTAAGCTATGACTCTATGGTAAAACTCTAAACTCTTAACTATAACTTTACTAAACTATAACTTTAACTAAAACTCTAAGCTTTGACTCTAGGCTAAAACTCTAAATTCCTAACTATAACTAAACTAAACTAGAACTCTAACAAAAACTCTAAGCTAAGACTCTAAGCTAAAAAACTCTAAACTCTTAACTAAAACTAAACTAAACTATAACTCTAAGCTAAGTCTCTAAGCTAAAACTCGAAACTCTTAACTAAAACTTAACTAAACTACGACTTTAAGTAAAACTCTAAGCTATGACTCTAAGCTAAAACTCTAAACTCTTAACTAAAACTAAACTGAACTAGAACTCTAACTAAAACTCTAAGCTATGACTCTAAGGTAAAACTCTAAACTCTTAACTATAACTTTACTAAACTATAACTTTAGCTAAAACTCTAAGCTATAACTCTAAGCTAAAACTCTAAATTCATAACTATAACTAAACTAAACTAGAACTCTAACTAAAACTCTAAGCTAAGACTCTAAGGTAAAACTCTAAACTCTTAACTAAAAATAAACTAAACTAGAACTCTAACAAAAACTCTAAGGTAAGACTCTAAGCTAAAACTCGAAACTCTTAACTAAAACTTAACTAAACTACAACTTTAAGTAAAACCCTAAGCTATGACTCTAAGCTAAAACACTAAATTCTTAACTGTAACTAAACTAAACTTCAACTCTAACTAGAACTCTAAGCTAAGACTCTATGGTAAAACTCTAAACTCTTAACTAAAGCTAAACTAAACTAGAACTCTAACAAAAACTCTTAGCTAAGACTCTAAGCTAAAAAACTCTAAACTCTTAACTAAAAGTAATCTAAACTAAAACTCTAAGCTAAGAATCTAAGCTAAAACTCTAAACTCTTAATTATTACTAAACTAAACTTCAACTTTAACAAAAACTCTAAGCTAAGACTCTAAGCTAAAACTCTAAACTCTTAACTATTACTAAACTAAACTTCAACTTTAACAAAAACTCTAAGCTAAGAATCTAAGCTAAAACTTTAAACTCTTAACTATTACTAAACTAAACTAGAGCTTCAACAAAAACTCTATGCTAAGACTCTAAGCTAAAAACTCTAAACTCTTAACTAAAACTAAACTAAACTAGAACTCTAACAAAAACTCTAAGCTAAGACTCTAAGCTAAAACTCTAAACTCTTAACTATTACTAAACTAAACTTCAACTTTAACAAAAACTCTAAGGTAAGACTCTAAGCTAAAACTCTAAACTATTAACTAAAACTAAACTAAACTAGAACTCTAACACAAACTATAAGCTAACAATCTAAGCTAAAACTCTAAACTCTTAACTAAAACTAAACTGAACTAGAACTCTAACAAAAACTCTAAGCTATGACTCTATGGTAAAACTCTAAACTCTTAACTATAACTTTACTAAACTTTAACTTTAACTAAAACTCTAAGCTTTGACTCTAGGCTAAAACTCTAAATTCCTAACTATAACTAAACTAAACTAGAACTCTAACAAAAACTCTAAGCTAAGACTCTAAGCTAAAAAACTCTAAACCCTTAACTAAAACTAAACTAAACTATAACTCTAAGCTAAGTCTCTAAGCTAAAACTCGAAACTCTTAACTAAAACTTAACTAAACTACGACTTTAAGTAAAACTCTAAGCTATGACTCTAAGCTAAAACTCTAAACTCTTAACTATTACTAAACTAAACTTCAAGTCTAACAAAAACTCTAAGCTAAGACTCTAAATTAAAACCCTAAACTATTAACTAAAACTAAACTAAACTAGAAATTCAACAAAAACTCTAAGCTAAGACTCTAAGCTAAAATTCTAAACTCTTAACTAAAACTAAACTAAACTAGAACTCTAACTAAAACTCTAAGCTAAGACTCTAAGGTAAAACACCAAACTCTTAACTAAAACTTAACTAAACTACAACTTTAAGTAAAACTCTAAGCTATGACTCTAAGCTAAAACACTAAATTCTTAACTGTAACTAAACTAAACTTCAATTCTAACTAGAACTCTAGGCTAAGACTCTATGGTAACACTCTAAACTCTTAACTAAAACTAAACTAAACTAGAACTCTAACTAAAACTCTAAGCTAAGACTCTAAGCAAAAAACTCTAAACTCCTAACTAAAACTAAACTAAACTAGAACTCTAACAAAAACTCTAAGCTAAGACTCTAAGCTAAAAAACTCTAAACTCTTAACTAAAAGTAAACTAAACTAAAACTCTAAGCTAAGAATCTAAGCTAAAACTCTAAACTCTTAACTATTACTAAACTAAACTTCAACTTTAACAAAAACTCTAAGCTATGACTCTAAGCTAAAACTCTAAACTCTTAACTATTACTAAACTAAACTTCAACTTTAACAAAAACTCTAAGCTAAGACTCTAAGCTAAAACTCTAAACTCTTAACTATTACTAAACTTAACTAGAACTTCAACAAAAACTCTATGCTAATACTCTAAGCTTAAAACTCTAAACTCTTAACTAAAACTAAACTAAACTAGAACTCTAACAAAAACTCTAAGCTAAGACTCTAAGCTAAAACTCTAAACTCTTAACTATTACTAAACTACACTTCAACTTTAACAAAAACTCTAAGGTAAGACTCTAAGCTAAAACTCTAAACTATTAACTAAAACTAAACTAAACTAGAACTCTAACACAAACTATAAGCTAAGACTCTAAGCTAAAACTCTAAACTCTTAACTAAAACTAGACTGAACTAGAGCTCTAAAAAAAACTCTAAGCTATGACTCTAAGGTAAAACTCTAAACTCTTAACTATAACTTTACTAAACTATAACTTTAACTAAAACTCTAAGCTATGACTCTAAGCTAAAACTCTAAATTCTTAACTATAACTAAACTAAACTAGAACTCTAATAACAAAAACTCTAAGCTAAGAATCTAAGCTAAAAAACTCTAAACTCTTAACTAAAACTAAACTAAACTATAATTCTAAGCTAAGTCTCTAAGCTAAAACTCGAAACTCTTAACTAAAACTTAACTAAACTACAACTTTAAGTAAAACTCTAAGCTATGACTCTGAGCTAAAACTCTAAACTCCTAACTATTACTAAACTAAACTTCAAGTCTAACAAAAATTTTAAGCTAAGACTCTAAGCTAAAACTCTAAACTATTAACTAAAACTAAACTAAACTAGAACTTCAACAAAAACTCTAAGCTAAGACTCTAAGCTAAAAACTCTAAACTCTTAACTAAAACTAAACTAAACTAGAACTCTAACAAAAACTCTAAGCTAAGACTCTAAGCTAAAACTCTAAACTCTTAACTAAAACTAAACTAAACTAGAACTCTAACTTAAACTCTAAGCTAAGACTCTAAGGTAAAACACCAAACTCTTAACTAAAACTAAACTAAACTAGAACTCTAACTGAAACTCAAAGGTAAAACATCAAACTCTTAACTAAAATTAAACTAAACTACAACTCTATAAAAAAAACTCTAAGTTAAGACTAAACTAAACTAGAACTCTAATAAAAACTCTAAGCTAAGACTCTAAGCTAAAAACTCTAAACTTTTAACTAAAACTAAACTAAACTAGAACTTCAACAAAAACTCTAAACTTTTAACTAAATCTAAAATAAACTAGAACTCTAACAAAAACTCTAAGCTAAGACTCTAAGCTAAAAACTCTAAACTCTTAACTAAAACTAAACTAAACTAGAACTCTAACAAAAACTCTAAGCTAAGAATCTAAGCTAAAACTCGAAACTCTTAACTAAAACCTAACCAAACTATAACTTTAAGTAAAATTCTAAGCTAAGACTCTAAGCTAAAACTCTAAATTCTTAACTGTAACTAAACTAAACTAAACTAGAACTCTAAATAAAACTCTAAGCTAAGACTCTAAGCTAAAAACTCTAAACTCTTAATTAAAACTAAACTAAACTAGAACTCTAACAAAAACTCTAAGCTAAGACTCTAAGCTAAAAACTCTAAACTTTTAACTAAAACTAAACCAAACTAAAACTCTAAGCTAAAAGGATGGGTACTTCAATTTGTAAAATGGGTTTAGGATGGTCACTAAGAAAGGAACTTGCTCTGAAATGGTCTTTGAAAAGTATTTCTTGGTGTTGAGGTAACCAAAAAGGTGTAAAGTATAGTTGTAGGTGAAAAAGATAAGTACTTCAAGTTGGAAAATGGGTTTAGGAGGCACATTAAGAAAGTAACTTGCTCTGAAATGGTCTTTGAAAAGTATTTCTTGGTGTTGAGGTATCCAAAAAGCTGTAAAGTATAGTTGTGGGTGAAAAAGATAAGTACTTCAAGTTGAAAAATGGGTTTAGGATGGGCATTAAGAAAGGAACTTGTTCCCGTCAGGACCTCCTGATAGAGTTCTACCGATTATGTAATTAATTTCTCAGAAATCCAATTGTCTTAGTCGATTACGTCATTCTATGCCCATATATGGACCACCGTCATGACCTTCTGATATGGTTCTACCGATTATGTAATTAATTTCTCAAAAATCCAATTGTCTTAGTCGATTACGTCATTCTATGCCCATATATGGACTCCCGTCATGACCTTCTGATATGGTTCTACGGATTATGTAATCAATTTCTCAGAAATCCAATTGTCTTAGTCGATTACGTCATTCTATGCCCATATATGGACCTCCGTCATGACCTTCTGATAGGGTTCTACCGATTATGTAATCAATTTCTCAGAAATCCAACTGTCCTAGTTGATTACGTCATTCTATGCACATAAATGGATTCCCGTCACGAGCTCCTGATAGGGTTCTACCGATTATGTAATCAATTTCTCGGGAATTCTCTCCCTTCGATTACGCAATCAATATATCTCTTCCCCACCTTCCCCTTAGAAACAACAAATTAATTCCCCCCTTTCTTGAATCAATAATTCCCCTTAGAAACAACAAATTAATTCCCCTTTCTTGAATCAATAATTCCCCTTAGAAACAACAAATTAATTCCCCTTTCGTGTCAATCAATCAACCATGACATCATCTGTCACGTGTGATCTAAACTTTGCCTCGGAAACAATTCTGGTCGAACTCCAAAGATATTAATAAACTTCCGGAAACAATTTGATTAATGACTGTCAGCACAGGTGTTCCAAATTCCCAATCGATTACGCAATCAATTTCTCAGAAATCTATTTCCCCTAGGGAGTCTATGCCCATATATGGTGCCCCGTTCGGAGTAGCACCTCCCTTCTACTGGCGTTGTCCCAGAAACTTCAAAACATGCTCATTCGATTGGAAATTAAAGGGCTAGTGCCCTTTTTAATAGTCGAAAGTTATTGGAGTGTAACTAGACCCTCCCCCCCCCACGCCGATTATTTCCCCAAACACATCTAATCAAAATTTTCAGATAGCCATTTTGTTCAGCATAGTTGATTTCCAAATAAAAAATATATCTTTGAGGAGGACACTCCCCCACAACCCTCAGGGCAAGGGTTTTAAGTTATGCCCTGGGGCATATAAGGTTTTTATAGAAGGCATTGTTGTAGAAACTTCAAAACAGGCTCATTCGATTGGAAATTAAAGGGCTAGTGCCCTTTTTAATAGTCAAAAGTGATTGGAGCTCAACTAGCCCCCCCCAAGGCCATCATTTCCCCAAACACATCCAATCAAAATTTTCAGATAGCCATTTTGTTCAGCATAGTTGATTTCCAGATAGAAAATATATTTTTGAGGAGGACACTCCCCCAGAACCTTCAGGGCAAGTGTTTTAAGATATGCCCTGGGGGCATATAAGGTTTTATAGAAGGCGTTGTCATAGAAACTTCAGAAAAGGCTCATTTTATTGGAAATTCAAAGGGATAGTGCCCGTTTTAATAGTCGAAAGCGATTGGAGGGCAACTAGCCCCCCCCCACGCCCATCATCCCCCCCAAACACATCCAATCAAAGTTTTGAGATAGCCATTTTGTTCAGCGTAGTTGATTTTCAGATAGAAAACATGTTTTTGAGGAGGACAATCCCCCACAACCCTCAGGGCAAGGGTTTGAAGCTATGCCTTGGGGGCATATAAGGTTTTTAAAGAAGGCGTTGTCATAGAAACTTCAAAAAAAGGCTCATTCAATTGGAAATTCAAAGGGATAGTGCCCTTTTTAATAGTCAAAAGTGATTGGAGGGCTACTATACCCCCCCCTACGCCCATCATTCCCCCAAACACATCCAATCAAAATTTTGAGATAGCCATTTTTGTTCAGCGTAGTTGATTTCCAGATTGAAAATATATTTTTGAGGAAGACACTCGCCCGCAACCCTCAGGGCAAGGGTTTTAAGTTATGCCCTGGGGGCATATAAGGTTTTTACAGAAGGCGTTGTCGTAGAAACTTCAAAACAGGCTCATTCGATTGGAAATTAAAGGGCTAGTGCCCTTTTTAATAGTCGAAAGTGATTGGAGGGCAACTAGCCCCCCCACGGCCATCATTTCCCCAAACACATCCAATCAAACTTTTGAGATAGCCATTTTGTTCAGTGTAGTTGATTTCCAGATAGAAAATATGTTTTTGAGGAAGACACTCGCCCGCAACCCTCAGGGCAAGAGTTTTAAGTTATGCCCTGGGGGCATATAAGGTTTTTATAGAAGGCGTTGTCGTAGAAACTTCAAAACAGGCACATTCAATTGGAAATTCAAAGGGCTAGTGCCCTTTTTAATAGTCGAAAGTGATTGGAGGGCAGCTAGCCCCCCCCCCCCCCACACCCATCATTCCCCCAAATACATCCAATTAAAATTTTGAGATAGCCATTTTGTTCAGCGTAGTTGATTTCCAGATAGAAAATATGTTTTTGAGGAGAACAATCCCCCACAACCCTCAGGGCAAGGGTTTTAAGTTATGCCCTGGGGCCATATAAGGTTTTTATAGAAGGCGGTGTCGCAGAAATTTCAAAAAAGGCTCATTCGATTGGAAATTCTGAGGGATAGTGCCCTTTGTAATAGTCGAAAGTGATTTGAGGGCAACTAACCCCCCTCTCACGCCCACCATTTCCCCAAACACATCCAATCAAAATTTTAAGACAGCCATTTTTTAAACGTAGTTTTAAGTTCTGGAAATTAGGTCTTTGAGGATTACAACTCTCCCAAAGCCCTCAGGGCAAGGGTTGTAATTTAAGGATTCTCCGAATCCTTCATATTATTTCTTATGGAAGGGACGCTCGTATAAAGTTTAGAGAGGGCTCATTTGATTGAAAATTGAATGTTCTTGTTCACTTTTTAAGAGTCAAAAGAGATTGAAGGGCAACTAGCCCCTCTCCCTCCTCCACGCCCTAAATGCATCAGATAAAAATTTTGAGATATACATTTTGTTAAAATAGTTCAAAGTTCTGATAACAAGAAAACTCCAGTGTCGACACAGCCCACCAGGGCCCAGGGGTAGGCGTTGTAAGTTATTTCCTGAGGCATAACTTATTAAGGGGGGTTTATAACTTATGGGAAGGGGTTTTGTATGGGAAGAACGCATAGGAAATCTATTATAATTATCCAATTATAAGGTTAAAATACATACTCTGTGATAGATGCAAAATTGCTTTGGCACACAAATTCCTATTAAGGTCAATTCCAAACAGTCGTGATCCCTTTGTGTCAGCAAGTGAAATGGTCTAAACCCCCTTATTGGAACTATTTTTTCAATCCATTTATTGTTGTCAATCGCTGTCCACAAGTTATGCCAGCTGTCTATTGTTCATATATAAGGTTTTTATCAAAGAGGTAATCGTATAGACTTTGAAAAAAGCCTCATTTGATTTAAAATGAAAGTTCTAGATCCGTTTTTTAAAGTCAAGAATAATCGGACAGTAAGCACCCCCTCCCTATGCCATAAAAACTTGAAACTTTTTGCAATCAAAAACGAACAAAAATTAATTAAAAAAAACTTTCCGAAAAATAAGTTTTTCAAAGAAAAGTAAAGGCCATTTTAAACTAAGCTTAGGAGATACAAATACCTGTTAAAATTCAAACTCAAAACGACCAGAAATTACTATTAAAGAATAAATGAAACCCAAAACGAACAGAAATTAAATAAACAATCATAGCAAAAAACATACAACAGGTAACAATATAAATGAATAAATAGATCTTAAAGCGAGTAATAGTTAGATTGAATATGAAAATCAAGCTTAAAACGAAAACAAATATTTTGCTATTAAAGCATAAATGAAACTTAAAACGAACAGAAATTAAATAAACAATCAATGCGAACAACATACAATATATATTAATGTAAATGCATAAATAAATCTTAAAACGAGTGAAACTTAAATTGAATATGCAAATCAAGTTTGAATCGAATAAAAATAACTACAAACAAGAGTTTGGGTATCATCTCACTGCAGAAGCCTAAAACCTACTGCGTCATTGGCGCTTTACTGAAAACGAATTATATTACAAATGTTTTCTTTTGTACTTAATATTGAAAATAAATATTAAAATTACAGTAAAATTTTGAATTGATGAGCTTTTAGCAATTAATATCATTATGCATCAAATATTCAGTTTAATTTGTTAGTTCTTTTCAAGATTGGTCAAGACAAATATAGTTTCACTACAAGCAAAATTTGGATACTGCCCTCTTCTTTAACTGTAAAAACCTAAAGCCTTCTGCGTCATTGGTGCTTCACTGAAAAAGAATTACTCGTATATTACAAATTTATTATTTTCCAGTTCTTACAGCATTGAAAATGAAAATAAAAATTACAGTGAAAAAAATATCTTGAACTGATGGATCTTTCAACAATTAATATCATTACTACTACTACTACTACTAACAACTCACCGCAGCACCAAGCCGCCTGAGGCCAACACAGCTACGCACGATTCTCCTCCACCCCAATCTATTGAAAGCCTCCCTTTTTACACCCGCCCACGAAGTTCCCATTTCCTTTAAATCTTTCTTTATGACGTCCTCCCACCCCAGACGGGGACGACCTGCTTTTCGTTTAGCTCTAGATGGTTGGCCGAAAAGAACAATCTTCGGCAATCTGTCATCCTTCATCCGTACAACGTGCCCTAACCACCTCAACCTTTCTTTCATTATAGCCCTAGAGAGCGGTATTGAACCACATTTTTCGTATAGCCTGTTGTTTGAAATACGGTCAGTCAGCCGGGTACCCAGAACAATCCTTAAGCAATTTCTCTGGAAAACATCTAGCAAAGATCCGCTCTTCGGAGCGTCCGTGCTTCAGAGCCATATTTGACCACTGTCATCACTGTAGATTCTATGGCTTCTAGGCATTTCTATTTGAGCGGAAAACTGCACCTCAAACTTTGTGGAACATGCATTTTCTTGCATGAAACACCAAAATATAATAAAATGTCAAGTTTCGGAGGGTTCCACCACTCGCAAGCAAGTGCCATTGGTATTTTTGAATCCGCATGGTCAATTTAGGGGGGTGGAGGGTAGGCTAATTCTCGTAGCAGCCCCATTCCGTCGTGGTATGGTTCACATTTTCAACACCTGGCGTCCGGACTATCATATAATCTACCAAGCATACAACTACCTCAAATCAGTATCAATAAATAAATGAAACCCAAAACGAACAAAAATTAAAATAAATATTAGAGTCAAACTCAAAACGAGCATAAATTAATGTGACTAGGGTTCAAAACCCCTTTGCTTTCTAAAAGCCAGAATATAATTTGTACTTTACTGAAAAAAAAAATTCAAATGAGTTTACTGAAAAAAATGTGCATTGTCAATTTAATATACATATGCTGATATTTATTCCCTAAAATCTTCATTAATTTTTGATTTCTTAAAGTTACAAAAGTGAAAATATTTCAAAGAATTGTTTTCAGTAAAGCGCCAATGACGCAGTAGGTTTTAGGCTTCTGCAGTGAGACGATACCCAAACTCTTGTTTGTAGTTATTTTTATTCGATTCAAACTAGATTTGCATATTCAATTTAAGTTTCACTCGTTTTAAGATTTATTTATTCATTCACATTAATATATATATTGTATGTTTGTTCGCATTGATTGTTTATTTAATTTCTGTTCGTTTTAAGTTTCATTTATACTTTAATAGCAAAATATTTGTTTTCGTTTTAAGCTTGATTTTCATATTCAATCTAAGCATTACTCGTTTTAAGATCTATTTATTCATTTATATTATTACTTGTTCTGTTTTTTGCTATGATTGTTTATTTAATTTCTGTTCATTTTGGGTTCCATTTATTCTTTAATAGTAATTTCTGGTCGTTTTGAGTTTGAATTTTAACAGGTATTTGTATCTCCTAAGCTTAAGTTTAAAATGGCCTTTACTTTTCTTTGAAAAACTTATTTTTCGGAAAGTTTTTCTTATTAATTTAACTAAAAAGACATGAGACGTCAGGAGATGCAAAACAACAGAGAAATATATTAAGAAATGTATCTGGGACTGTCAGGAGGGGGGCTTGTTAGGGAGGCAACTGTAATTTTTTAAAGAGCATAAAATAAGGAATCTATTTATATTTCTATCTTATTGACATGTTTCCTTTAGAAGTGATTAACTATTAAAAATTTACCGTAAACAGTTCTCTTTCTTTTGATTTCCGGTATTCCCGTACAATCCAGAACACACTGGAGAAGTTTGCTTAATGTAAGATCTAAAGTAACCAGTTTCATGGCTACAAAGACAAAGGACGGGTGACAGAATGCATTGGATTTGTATAATTTGGGCTATATATTTGCACATTAGGGGTGGAGGGTGGGGTATAGTTACGTCAGGTTAGGTTACTTTACCCCCCCCCCCCACCCCAATCTCCCTAATGTGCAATTTATACAGTCCAAATTATATTATTATATAAACTAAAGTATTATATTTTCATCATGTTTTAGTATATTTCGTAATGATTAAACTAACTTCACTTCTTGAGTGTATTCTGGTTTCTAGGGGAGTACCCTTTTTCTTTTTGTTTTATTTCATTGTCATTTCTTTGGCCCTTTTTAACCCCTTGACGCTATTGAAATAAAAGAATATCTTAAGGAGTTTATTGAAGAAGTCCATCGCTAAAATTAAGTCTGAATACATTCTTGTAAGTGAATCATTCAGAGTGAAGATACCTAATTTATAAGAGTGAATCCGTATTTGTGCTATTGAAGCACAAAGAAATCATATACAGGGGTTCTATACAATTGAAATTCCAAACTTTTCACGCCGAATTCTTGTTCGTTTGAGTGTGAACTTGACTTCTTTGAGTCGTAAGGCAGAATAATAATGTCAGCACTGTTTTCTTGTTGAAGGTGATAAAGCTGTAGTCCTTTTAGTGGTTCCAGGTGCGGTATAGCCCATTTGTCACTATTCTTTTATTCAAAACTAAATCAACCAAGAAAAATTTATTATGGTTGAAATATTTGTAATTTTGTTGCACAAAAGAAAATATTGAACGTTTAATGGGAATGTTGCATACCAAAAATCTTTTTTGAGTAAAAAGGAAAATGTTCACTTGTATAGGTGGTCGAAAATGTTTGACTGCTCTGAAATTTTTTATAATATTTTACTACTGTTAATTCTTTGCTCCTTTCTTTTCTTGGATTAAAAAAAATGGATATTGAAATAAATTTCAACTTTGTGGAAGAGCAAAAACATAAATTTGAATA
Source organism: Artemia sinica (assembly GCA_027921565.1). Taxonomy (NCBI): domain Eukaryota; kingdom Metazoa; phylum Arthropoda; class Branchiopoda; order Anostraca; family Artemiidae; genus Artemia; species Artemia sinica. Next base: position 60,960,617 of record CM051263.1, read on the forward strand.
TTGAATGTATGCAAATAGACAGGGAGCAGCCGTTTATATTTTAGTCCGTTTGATTTTTTCACGTTAACATTGGTTAGAAAAAAAATAAAAAGGAAGGAAAAAAGGAAAGCAACACAATTAGTTTCCAAATAACAACTGTCAACACTGGAATTACTAAGTATACCTCATTTCTGTATTAAACAATCCTTTCTTGAGGCGATTGTGTTTCAAACAGTCCACGGTAACGAACTGTAAGTAAGGAGCAACATGGCTGAATAGTAACACAAACCCAAAAAACAGATTCTTTGTTACTAATTCCTTGCTCCTTTCTTTTCTTGGAATTTTGGACCCCCCCCCCCCCTAAAAAGAGATATATAGTTCCCATTAACATATACTATACTTAAACAATGGATAAATTTCTTAACTTACAGCCCTTTCCCAGGGCCTTTGGGGGTGGGTCGACAAAAACATAGTTATTGTATCTTTCAATCTAAACAAAATGGCTATCTCAAAATTTTGATCGGAAGAGATTTTGGAAAAGTTTGATCGGAAGAATTTGTATATAGGAGTTACCGGGATTCCCTCGTCGAATTAAAACAAAATAAAATGGAGCTTTAAAAAACAAAAAATAATGTTGTGTCTGGTGAGGATGGGTCTGACACGGCAAACACTGATAGTTTTTTAGACAAACACTGATGAGGATGGGTCTGATGAGTGTTGTGTCTGATACCGGGATTCCCCGGATCTCTAAACTGAAAAATTTAGAGATCCAAAACAGGAATATTTTCATTGCTCCAGGTGGATTGCCATCTACTTTTAAAAACCATTTCTATGCATGATTTCGGTAGTGTTTGGGGTAGAAAAATGGTATCACAAGTGCCTCCTAAACTTTATACGGTAGTTCTTTTATTGCTAGAGAAATTGAATCTTACCTTTTGCTCTCTTCTCAGCCGTGGTCTTAGAAATTGCCCCATAGATAAAGAATTGGCTTTTAAACTATGAGTGATACATTTTTTTTCTAAAACTAGTCAAAAAATTCATGGAAATCTGATGAAATTGTGTAACATAACTTTTGTTTTTAGAAAAACAAATTTATTAGACACGCCATTTTGTATATATCAAGGGACTGAGAATTTTGCTGTTGTGGTACACACAAAAGAAAATCAGAGTATGACTATGCACAAAAACCAGCAAAGTCCCGATCTCCAACACCCAGACCCTCCCCCCCTCTCACCTCCAAAATTTTATCAGAAAGATAGGCATGTTGCACCTTGTCTGAAGTAGAAACATTCAAAAATTTCCAATCTGTATCATTGGAGATTCGGAGCAAGCCCTTGGCTGCTCCAGCCCTTTCCCAACCAAAAATGCTAAGCAAAAAAGCTGGCTGGCTTTTTCTCACATATAAGCAAAACATGTGTTGGACAACTACCGTATCTTGAGTAATTTGGAAATAATACGGATTATTTTTAGAAGTATACCCTCTTCTCCCACTTTTGCACGATAGTGTTTTATGAACGGGTTTTCTATAGAATTGTGGATAGGCTATACCCCAGGGCTACTTAGACCCTGGGGGCTACTTAGGCTGCCATGTGGATACTTGCAACTTCTACAGTATGATTGTGAAAACTTGGATAACACATCATCTCCCTAACAATTTAATTTGTAGCATATTGTAGTCTAGTATGGCGTCTCTCAAACTTTTTCGACAGCTGCAGCTGCCCAGTGCGAGGTATAGCAATTTTTTCCGACCCACCTTATGAAAAAGCTCGTTGATTTGCGAAACAAATAAAAATTTTAACAAAAATCTATTTATTGGTTTGTTTATTTCATATACAAAAACTTCAAATAATTATAGAAGAGAAAGATAAGTAATTGAAAATTAAGATTCGTTTTCATTTAGAACTTCAGCAAATGAAGTAAAATTTGTTTCATCATACTTTACCGAAAGTACGAAGGATTAAGTTGTCGATCATCACACACAAATTTTGAATTATATGGTGACGATGTTATTCTTTTTTTTTTCTCAAATTAGCTTTGACTTCCAATCTACTTTGACGTGCGCAAAGTAGAATAAAATTATTTTTACTATTTTATTCTTTTTTATTTTTTTATTTAATAATTTATTTCACCCTTAATTTTATGGTAGGAATTTCGGTACTTGTCAATTAGCTGGAACCCACGCGGAACCGACGGAATAATTGTACAGGGAAGATGCTTAAGAAACTAGTCAAACGGGTTTCTTTCAATAGAGAGTTGGATTGCAAACCGTGGTTTGCCAGTGCGTTTACAATATTTAAAATTTAGTTTTTTGGGGTTTAGGGGAAAAAAGGTATCTAGGTTAGGTTACGTATTTAATATATGCTATGCTTTACAATTATCAAGTTTGTTTATTTCATATACATTATTTACTAATTTCAAGTAAGTCCAGAATTAAAGGAAACCAGGTCTACTTTTTCCCACGAAGATTATAACGACCCATAACAAATTCAATCTTCATAAAAACCAGTCACTATATGACCTGAATTAATCCTATAGCTCTGGCGGTGATCCAAAAATTCTCCAAGGCTAAAGACTGAACTTCAGGTAATGAAATTTTGACGTCGCATTTGAGGTTTTGTTTCTTTTACTTTATTTATTTTTGTTTATTTAGTCCACTTTAATATAGGCACCTTGATATTTTCAATTTTATTATCATTAGGCAAATCGGGTTTACGTAGTGACAATCTGTATTTTTCTTTTGTTTATTTTAATTTAATGATTTTTTGAAATAATTTTATTAAAGCAAAAGAAAAATTATTTAATTTTTAAGTGCGCTAAAACTGATAACGCAGCTTCACGCATATGTGTGGTAACAAAAGACATTCATAATTATATTGTTTTACTTACGGTTAGATACCCGTTTTGATACTACTAATCAAAATTCAGTTCAGCACCAAGTCACCTGGGGTCAACACAGCCGCGCACACTCTTCATCCACCCCAGTATATTAAAACCCTCCCCCTTTACACCCTATCAAGAAGCTCCTATTTCCTTTATTTTTTTTCTGACGACATCATCACACCCCATTCAGGGACGACTTGCTTTTCGTTTAGCCCTAGATGGTGGGCCGACAAAAATAATCTGTACTTGTATAGAGTCTGGGTACATACGAAAGACAGACCGCATCGAAATCTCAAAGCCGCTATTGATAAACAGGTTTCCGCTGCATAGTGAGATATTGCTCACTCTGTGAAAGAGATTTAAAGTTTAGTTTTTTGGGGTTTAGGGGGACTAAAAGGTAGCTAGGCTAGATTAGATTACGTATTTAATGTATGCTATGCTTTACCCCCGCCCCCTCTAATGTGCAAATATATAGCCCAAATGTGTTTCTAAACCATTATATTTTCATCCTATTTTGTTTTATTTCATTAGCATTAACAAAACTTCACTTCTCGCGTGTGTACCCGGATTCTACACTAGTAATCTTTGGCAATCTGTCATCCTTCATCCACATCATGTGTCCTAGCCATCAAGTCATTCCTCTCATTATATACCACATTTTTCGTACATGTTACTGTTAGAAATACGGTGAATAAGTTGGGTACCTAAAACAATCTGTAGGCAATTTCTCCGGAAAACATCTAGCATAACTCCACCAGAAACCAATTATTGGTAGTTTCAAACACTTTTTTCCGACCGTTTTGGCATGAAGGATTAAATTATCGTTTTCTTGTTAAGTAATATTGAATATTTCTTCCTTTTAAGTACGGATATCTTTAAACCACATGCTGTTTGAAGAAACTTCAAACAGCATAAACTTCAAATAGTCATCAAAACTTTTTTCAAACTCGAAAAGATGTTCCTGAATTGGAACCGATAGCATTTCTAGATGTACTTAGCGTAATTTGCATAGGCTCCAGTAAATCTTAACATTATAATTTCCTTCAGGAAATTCTTGTTTCCGCAGAATTACTTTTTTAATTGTTGCAGCAAATTTTCTGACACATAGAAAATACTTAAGCCATAGTTTTGTGAATTCAAATCCAATTCTTTGAAAATAGCAAATATGTCACAAAAATAAACCTCTTTTGAAGATAAAAACATAAATGCTTTGTAAATAAAGTAAATGTCGCAAAAATACACTCAAAATTGTGGAATATGTTCTCAAGTGGAAGAATGGTACCTTTCATATATGTTTGAAGTTCATTCAGAAATAAAAAGGCTTCTTTTTTAGTTCAAACAGACGTTTTAAAACACTTTCTCTTGAAAGCCATTGTGAATTACAACACAAAAAGAAGTGCCAAATTTTTCTACGGCTCGATGCCGGGTTGCAACCCTCGCTTAAAGAAAACTGATCAAGTGAGTTTCATCATGCTTCATGCAAATAATTTACTCCCTACTGAAATCAAGCTAATTTCTACCACTATTCACTCATTGTCTTACCTTTCTTATAATGGACTTAATAAATAGGGTCATAAAATTGCTAGGTGCTTGGATTTATGGATGTGGCAACTCTCTAAGTAGGAAGGTACTAAAGTAGAAAAACATTTTTGTTTTCTTCTCGTCAAATGATAACCTTTAACCATGGGCATATCCAGAATATTACAAAAAAACTTTACAAATGTATAAAGATTTTCTTCGTTTACATTTTTGTTACTTTTTTGCGAATCAGACAAAAATTTGGAGGGAGGGGGGGGGGGTTACAGCCTGGTGGCCCTTTATAAGGTCGTACCTTTGACACATCACATCATTTACATTTTAGAAAAAGAGTATAGATAACTTATAAGAGTGAAAACTGGCGCTAGTCTTGACAAAAATATCAACGCCATCTACTTGGCATTTTTTCAGGCTCTATAATTGTTTTTCAGTCAGGAACTGAGATCAGACAGTTATTACTACTCTAGCTTTACTAATTACACTAATTAACTTTTTACTCTTATTATTACACTGAAAAAATTTCTAGTTTTGCCAAGCGCTAGATGGCGTTGATAGTTCTTTTGTCGACGCCAGCGCCAGTTCCTAATTTTATAACATTACCCAAACTGTTTGGTTTAGCATTTCATGGGGCCAAAATGTCATCGAATGATGCTCCAGATACGATGAAGTGAATTTCAGGTAACCTTTGGTTCCCATTGGTGTGATTTTTTTTTAACGAAAAGCGGCTCACGGATAGCGGATGCGGGAAATTTGCAAAAATGCTCACACAGAAACGGTTCACTACAGCCGTTCAAGCGCAAAGATACTTTGTTATATTGCGAAAAGATACTTTGATACTATTATTTGTGGTAGGAAAATTGGTTGACTTTATTTTTGATCTTTTTTGGTTTAATGTAGCTCTTTACTTTTCTTTAAAAAACTAATTTTGTTGAAATTTTTTTTTGAATTAATTTCTGTTCTTTTTTATTGACATAATCTTTTTGATAGAAAAAGAAAATAATATTTTAAATCTTTTCAGTTTTTTTTTATAAGAATCCATAGGGTGGCTTGCTATTTGTATGTTGGAGAAACTTTCTTAAGTTTCTTCTTAAGGATCTTAAGATCCGTCAAATGTTTCAACGCAACAAAATGAACTATCATGACTTGTATTTCAGACAAATTTCTAGTTTTGCTAAACGCTAGATGGCGTTGATAGTTCTTTTGTCGACGCCAGCGCCAGTTTCTAAATTTATAACGTTACCTAAACTGTTTGGTTTAGCATTTCATGGGCCAAAATGTCATCGAATGATGCTCCAGAAACGATGAAGTGATTTTCAGGTAACAAATTGCCCATCGTGACAGGATGAAGAGAGACAAATCAGTCATTGTTTCAAGACCAGTATCATTTTTAGTAAAACTGGTCCACTACCTGAAATCCGGTCGAGTACCAAGCCACCTTGGATCTCATTTGTCAAGCAGGAAGACGTTTTTACAACATTGAAGATAGACAATTACTTTTCAAATTCAATTCCCACGGATTGCTGTTCGGACGGTAGCTGTTTCGATCGTCAAGTTAGTCGGAGGTCTGTCACATAAATTGCGGAAAACCTGAACTAACATAAAAAGTGTCTATTATTGCTTCTTATCGTTTTCCTCCGAATAATTATCTATTATAAAAACACCTAATTGGAATTCTACTAAAGGCTTTGCAGCCTTCAAGTCGTTCCGACTTTATTGCCGTCCGTAATTCTTGATAAGTATTTATAGAAATGCTACTAAAATTTAGCATGAAGCACAAGGAATCTGAGGATTCTGGTGGCCACATGTTTTATTTCTTTTCATTTATTTCTTAGATATTCCCTTTGATTTCGCTTTTTATGTATATATTTGCTGTATTAAAATCAATTAAGTATTTAAAGTATTTAAGAATTTTAGTTTCTAAACATTAAAAAGTATTTAAGATCGTTAAATTATGATTTTACTCTGCTTTTACTTGTAAGTTAATTTGAAAAAAAAAACAACGAAAAAGAGCGTCCAAAAAAAAATGTGAATAATAATTCAAATTCAAACGACCAGAAATTAGTCAAATTACTACCAAAGAATAGATTAAACCCATAACGAACAAAAATTAAAATAATTGATCACATCAAACATAAAGAGAACATATACTGATATAGATGAAAAAATAAATATTAGAATGAGTAAAAATCGGATTGGGTATTAAAATTAAACTTAAAACGAAAAAAAAACTATGATAGATAGTTTGGCTACTGCCTTCTTTCCCCTCCCCTACCCGTAATAGTTCCAAAGCCTAATGCGTCAATTGCATTTTATTGAAAACTATATGTATTTTGAACTTTTAAGTTTTCAAAATATACGAAAAACTACTTACTAATAAAAAATAAATAAATAGATAATCAAGGTGACTGGAAAGAACTAATAAAAAATAAAGTGAAAAAACTTAATATATAATGAGATTAATTCCTTGAAATCTCAGCAGTTAAATATGTTTTTTCAGTGTATTTTTTGTCAATATTATCAGTAAAAAAAATTATAATATATTCTGTAGTCATAGTCACAGGTAGTCATGGTCACAATTTGTCACAGTCGCAGATAGTCACAGGTACCCATAGTCGCGAGTAGTCACAGTCACACTCGCAAGTAGTCTTAGTTGCAACAAAAGTCAAAAAGTAGTCGCAGCTGCTAGATTCCCAGTCACTAGTAAATACAGTCGCAAGTAGGCAAGGTCACAAGTAGTCGCAATCGCAAGCAGTTGTAGTTGCAGTCACAGTAGTAGTAGCAACAGCAGTCCTAAAATTTTCAATTTAATGCCCTTAGCCCCTCTTAATATATTGCAGATATGCCCTTTGATAAGCTAGATGCATATAGTTTCTTTTGATTTAGTTTAACACGCGCCTTAATATTCCCTGAAGCTTCATCTTAACCCTTAGCTTTTTATGACACACCCAGGATCAAACTGTCCCACTATCTCAATAAAAAAATCCTGAATGTAAACAATGAGTAGATTGCAAAATTCACAGCTCTTTCCCTGGGGCCTGTCGGAGAAATGACTTCCTCAGAGGAATAGTTATTAGACACTTTGACCATTTTGAACAAAATAACTCTTTCAAAATTTAGATCAAGGTTGGGGGGGGGGATTTAAAAAGAATGAGGGGTCATTTGCCTTCCAATCACCTTTCAATATGCCCTGAAAGTTTCAATTTAATACCCTCAACCGTTCCAGAGGCATTTTTGATAAACCCGTTTGAAAACCAGAATGCTCATTGCGTTCTGATTCTTTTTTTTTCTTTTTTTTTCTTTTTTTTTCTTTTTTTTGCTCTATCCCTCATTATTTCCTGAAAGTGGTCGCAAATAAAAGTAGTCTGATTCACAATTCGTCGCAGTCGCATGCAGAAGCTGTTGCAGCAGCAATTAGTCACTGTTGCTGTCACTACTAGTCGCAGTAGTAGCCAGAGTAGTATATTATTAGCATTAGTAGTAGTAGCCTTGAAAGTTTAGGTTAATTCCTTTAGCCATTCCTAAGATATTGCAGCTTCACCATTTTGATAGCCTGGATGCAAATAGTGTCTTTTGACTTAGTTCAGCTTCCCCCTCAACGTTCCCTGAATTTTCACCTTGGCACCCTTATATTTTTCGGACACACCCAGGATCAAGCATTCCCTCTTTCCTAATGATAAATCCTGGATGTAAACAATGAGCCAACTGCCTAATCCACAACCCTTGCCCCTTGGGCTGTGGAGGGCTTGCCATCCCCAAAGACGGGAGCCAGCTTCTTCCCAGAAACAAAAAAAATCTATAAAATTCAAAAAATCCACTAAAAAAATCTAAAGGCGGGAGCCAGCGCGTCCCCCCAGAAAAAATCCCCCTGCAGAAAATCTCCCCAGGAAAATTTCCCCCTAGATTATTCCCCCCAATGGAGAATTTCCCCACGTGCAAATTGAACAGCAACAGAAAAAGTACAAAATAGGCACCTCAAAATGGTGTCCTAAAGGGTAACAAAAAGACCAGATAACAAAAAAAAAAAAAGTTTTAGGACTGGCCGGGGCTGGGGCAGGGGCTGGTTGGTCTCCAGTCTCTTTCTACTTATAAAAAAGAGCTAGAACTCTCTATTTCCGATCAAATGAGCATCCTCCAAAGTCTCTACGACAATGAGGGGGAGGTTGCGTATGAGGAAGGGGCAGCCCCCCTCCTATACGAATATGTTCTGTTAATTTTGGGGGTTAGTGCTAGTCTTTACTTTCATAATAACAGGATAGACCCAAGGATGGATTTAAAACTGAGACTCTTCTAGGCCCAAGCGTTTTTTACCGCTTCGTTTTTGCGAGATTTTCAGTGAAATCACTGAAAATTTGGGTATAGTAGAAGCACTGAACAGAACACAACTGATGAAACTAATGATCCAAAAGTAATGAAAGAGAGAGGTGATACCGAGTTTTCAGCTTCCATTCTTGAGAGACATCTGACGGTTTATAAGTGGCCACGGAATTCCTGTGTTGTTTTAAAATCACTTTTCTGCGAATAGGCAGCGCGGCGTCGGAGTGCATCTAGCAATTGGACGATAAATCACAGCAGTCCAGTTTTTGTTAAGAAAAAAAAAATCACTCAGTGATAATTTATTGCGCCTCCCTGCATTGTGCGCCTCTAGGTAAGGGTCTAGGGAGCCTATTGATACTCGTAGATCTTGGCCTGCATAGACTAAAAATATTCCTAGAAATCAAGAGAGATTAAATCAATTTCTACTTCCACCCCTTCCTTAGAGCTAGTTGTGTATTTAACAGAAGGCTCAAAGAGAGTTGGAATACTTTGGCATTAAAACGTACCCTTTGAGGTATCAACCCCCCTCCCTAAAAACAAAACAATCAGAGAACCCTACTGTAGAAGCTTAAAGCTCTCATCTACAAATGTTTTATATACTTTTTACCAAAGATAGATCATGGATGCGTGATCACTTTCCAGATATCAAAAAGGACCAGACATCAAAAACAGCTGATTGGTTTTCCCAAACCCCGTTGCCCCACATATATTATAGATGTACCAAGGACAGTGAAAATGCGATCTGATTGCTTATATTGCTTAAGTGGATCTTTACACAGCCAGATTTCTTTGAGAAAATTTGTAGGTATCAGGAATTCGAATTTTAACGAAAGAGATCTCCATATGCAGTTAGGCAGTTTTTGTAGCATCAGACACCAAATTAAAAACAGAAAAAAGGACACGTGAGTAAAAAATAAGCTAGGAGCACATAGCATCCAACATGTTTAAGATGGTGTAGATTTCCTTTGAAGGTGTAATTTCGGGAATCAACAGATAGTTAATGTTTGATTTATTAGGGATGAGCAGGGCTGTCAAATTTAATTAATTTGTTATGCTTGTTTGTTTTCATCATCGAACGTGGCAACACTCACCGAAACATAAAATAGTCCTAAAATCTTCACAATTTTCAAACAATCCAAAAGAAAAATTGCAGAAAATCGTGGTTTTCAGGTATAAATACAGGGTGGCAAAAGTGTTCAAAATGGATCACGGTCAATTAAAAATGTAGCCCCCTGGTATCGCTATTTTGGGCTAGTGCGCTGGCATACTTTCAATGTACATGTGGTTGTATTAGAAAATGTCCCATCATTCCGAAATTTGAAACAAACGGATCGTGAAACGGTTATTGATTGGATAAAATCTATCACAAGACATGACTTTCAACTAATCAGTGTTATCTTTGACATAAAGTTATTGAAAGGGGAAGTGGTATTTTATGCCTTTAGTCAGAGCGTAACTTACTGCCACTGATAGCCACTCTTTCTTGAGTAAAATCATAATTCTGCGCTGCTGCTGGTTCAAATTTAAGACATAAGGTACATTTTTTATATTCTATAGCTCTAACACAATTTTTGGCTACTTTTGGTAAAAAATAACGATGCTAGGGATAACGCTAATAAAACTGGTGGATCACGTTTGCCATATACTAAAGATGGGTTCCAGTGAGCAAAAGGTTTTCCATCTTGACTCCCTTGATACTGAAGGGATAAAGATAAAATCTGTTTGTGTGATATGACAAAGGCCGATTAGACAGTTCCAATATTCGATCATAATTTAAAAGAAAAAGAAATGAGGTAGGGCTGAATACTATATAGTTTGGATTGACCTCCCCTGGAAAATATCTGTTTTGCACCTAGGCTTGTAAACAAAGGGGCTTTAGGGGCTGTCCCGCTTAAATCTAGAAATTCTAAAGTATTTCCCTTTTAATACGATTTGCATATTCATAGTGCCTCCTTTTTTAGTTTGCCCCCTTTTCTCTTGGTTAGCTCAAAGATTAGCTTTTTTAAACATACAATCAAACCAGCTTGAGAAGTCCGAAGGAAATTTCGAAAAGTTTTGTACGTCTCCAGAGTTAAGCTATGCACTTTTATGCTAGCTACTAATTCCAACGATTTTGAATTCGTTGTCTCTATAATATTAGATTTCGGTTAGGTTGATATAATATGCTGTTTTGCAGGAAGGATTGATAATCAAGGGTCTTTGCAAAACAGTTAATTTCACGCAGTGTTTTTCGATTGGTTTCATAATGCAAAAACATTTTTTTTGTGTCTCAATAACTACTTGGATTATCTAATCCACAAGAAAACAACATTATAGTTTTAATAATACTAGGTACCCTTTTTTTCATTTCTCTGTACTTGATTTTCCTTCAAAAAGATGCTCACGTGCTAATACCTTTTCAAAATGGATATTTGGCTTTCTCATGTTTTCTTCTAGACAAGGGTGTACATTTTCAATCTCATGAAATGTATTTCAACTGAATTTTTACATTTAAAAAATTGCCTTCCAGATGACTGAACATCGAAGCTTCTTCACATCTTTAAGGCTAATCAATTTCTAGCTTTGATTTTCTAGTTTCCAAAGCTTATGTTCTCTGTGAAAAAGTAGCGTCAATTGAGAGGGAAGAGGGTATTTGTTGACCCTCCTAGATTTTAAATCCCCTCCCCTACATTTTGCTCCTAGATTTCTTTCCCCCAACCCCCTTTGTATTTTGAAGAGTCCCTTTATTCTAATATTTTCAATGATTTTTTTTTTTTTTTTTATTGCAACAAACAACAAAACTGACAAAACTGCCACCAAAAAACTATATATATATATATATATATATATATAATATATATATATATATATATATATATATATATATAATATATATAATATATATTATATATATATTATATATATATTATTATATATATATATGATATATATATATATATATATTATATATATATATGAAGAGTCATCCTAGCCTAGTAATTGGCACGCTGAACTTGTATTTCTATTTCCGCCGGGACGTGGGCTCGAGTCCCGGTGTCGCCAATCTGAAGTCCTGTCTTTGGATGGGGTCAGTCAAGGGTGTATCCAAGATCTTGTTTAGAAAGAAGGTGTGGGTTTTTTTTTTGGGGGGGGGGTTAACAAAAACATATAAAAACGCATCCAAAATGTGTTTATTTGAATTTTTGTTACGTTTTTACGAGGCATACAACATTTGGGGGAGGGAGGCTAACCTGGTAACCAACCCCCCTGGTTAGTGATGTGACTCTGCAAGCTCAGTCGTCTTGGATGTGGATATAGTGAACTATTGAGGCAGGAACTTCGATCCAGTTGGGTCCACCCCGTTACAAATTGTAACTATATAAATAAGTCCGTGTAAGTCGTATAATTTGGCTTTTTAATAGGGTGTGGCTCTGGCATTGCCTTGAAATTTCGAAATCGTAGAACTGCGGAAAAATAATATATCAAAAACTTGCACAAGAAACAGTAAGGGAATGAAGCCATATACACATCTGAAATCCAAGGAAAAATAAAATAAAACAACCAAGGCATAAAAAAGAACTTCTTAGGCTTCAAATGGGTGG